>CM065300.1:40590669-41190669 GCA_032871835.1 Dipteronia dyeriana
CATCTTGAACCCATGCTGATTGAGCAACGAACCGGACACCAAGTTCTTGCGGATATCAGGTACATACAACACATTATTCAAGCTTAGGGTTATACCAGAAGTCATCTTGAGAATGACTTGACCACGTCCCTTCACGCCAGATGTGGCTGAGTTGCCCATGTACAACTTTTATTCATTCTTCATTTCTTCAAATGTATTGAACATCTCCCTATCAGAGCATATATGGCGAGTGGCCCCATTATCCAACCACCACTCCCTTGGGTTTGACCCAACCAGGTTTGCTTCTGTCACAACTGCAGAGAGATTGATCTCGGATATATCTTTTGAGATCCCTAGCAACCACGTTTGCCTCGTGGTTCTTCTTCTTCTTTGACAACCTGCACTCAGAAGATTTGTGACTCAGCTTGTCACAATTGAAGCACTTCCCTTGGAATTTTATCTTCTTATAGACTCCTCCCTTAGGACCCAATTTAGATCCTTTCCCAAGCTTGTTCTTTTTCAGTTTAGAACTTTGCCCATGTTCAACCATATTGATCTTCGCTTCAGGAGCATTGACATCTTTCTTGTCATACCTCATGTGGTCTCCTTGAATACGAAGCTTGAGAATCAGATCCTCGATTTTTATCTCCTTTCGCTTGTGTTTCAGATAGTTTTTGAACTCTTTCCATGAAGGAGGAAGCTTCTCAATGATTGCAGCCACCTAGAAAGTTTCACTCAGGGTCCATCCCTTCGGCATGTATCTCATGCAGAATCACCTGTAGCTCTTGGACTTGACTCATAACTGTCTTGGAATCCTCCATCTTGTAATCAAGAAACCAACCAGGGAAAAACTTCTTGGAACCAACGTCCTCAATTTTGTATTTTCGGTCTAATGATTCCCACAGTTCTTTGGCTGTTTTCTTTGAAAAATAGACGCTATATAGCGAATTTGACAGCCCGTTCAGTATGTAATTACGACACAAGAAATCTGAGTGATTCCATGCATCAATAGCATTCCATACCTGAACATCACGATCTTCACCATTATTAGGTTTATGAGCATCTTCAGTCAAGAACCTGCCAAGGTTCAGTGTGGTCAGATAAAACAGTATCTTTTGCTGCCACCGTTTAAAATTCGGTCCACTGAACTTATCAGGCTTCTCCATATGATTCATCGGTAAAGGTACCGAATTCATATAGGGATTTTGCATAGGAACATTCCCTTGACTCATATACTGGCTCATCACCGAATCAGGAATGTTTCTCACGAAGGAGTTGATGGTTGGAGTCGTTGTGGCCACAGTAGGTACTACTACTAGTACCTGGCCCACAAGCACAGAGTTCACAGCCGAAGTATCTAATCCCATACTTGGACTAACTTTCAGAGTCTCTAGTGGAACGCTGGAGTTCACATTCGATTTGTTTGTCATAATATCTGAAACAAAAACAAAATAGTTTTAGTATCACATAAATAATAGCACAGATATCAATTGATATCAAATCAAATTTCACAATGGAAATCACAATCAGTGTCTGATTTTACAGACCGGATTACCCAGTTGAAATCACAATTGATTTCAAAATCAGTGTCTAATAATAGACCTGATTTCCACAGATTACGTATGTATAAAATTGAAATCAGTATTACAAAGAACCCGATTTCCACAGATATGAAATTGTGATCAGTGTTCTAAAAGGACCCGATTACCACAATTGAAATTGTTTGTGACGATCTGAACCAGAACCCTGATACTAGAAAGTTTGAAGAGGAAAAAACGTTTTTTTTCCTTTTTTTTTTCTGTAAAAGATTTAATAACGAGAAAATTGCCTTAAGATTGTAAACCGTAATTCTAAAAACAAACCTAGGCGATATCTGTAAACAGAAAGCAACAACACGAGAAAAAACATGTTAGAAAACAGTGTTTGAACCGAGGTCCGTGTTTCACACTGTGTCCTTAAGACAATTTCACCGGACAACACCGTATATGTATTAGGCGATTGTCTCCCAGGATACAACGGTTCAACAGTGGTAGGCCTAAGCACACCACTACCAGCGAACTCAAACCGAGTTAAACTTACCAAGAAAAACAGAGAAGAAGAATGAGAATTCGGCAGTTCAAAATAAAATTGTATATTTTTATGTGTATTTCGAACAGAATATAAGAGTTATTATATACCCAAATCGAAACACTAGGGTTTTGGGATTAATTCAAAATTTTTGGAAAATCATGTTTTTGATTTAAAGCTTTCCTTATTCATCACAATAAAAAAACATTGACTTAGGGAAGTGGAAAAAGGTCAATTGGACTCTCACGGTTCAATCGGAACGGCATTCGTGTCCGCAGGTTGCGCCCACACACGAGTCATGCATTAGATGGTTCGAGGTCCATGATTTGCACCCTCTCTTTTCTCTATGCTCTATTCTTTTTTTTCTTCCAAAATTCTTCTCTTTTCATTCTAAATTCTTCATGTATATTTCCTTAATTGAAAAAATATACATGAATTGGTATTAGAGCCCCTGAGTTTACCTCTATATTAGGCTCAACATCCAGAGACCACAACAAACAACTTCCCCATTAAATATTCACCCTCCATATTTCTCAAAAAAAAAAAAAAAACCCATGAACCTCCAAACACAATTTACCTCCTACAATTCAGTGTTTTTTGATGATACGTATGTGTCAAAACAAGTTCTTGTAGACTTTAATCTACCACCGATATTCGATGAAGAGATTTTTCATGACAACAATCCAACTGGTTGGATTTACATGTCTGAACAAAACTTTGACTTTAAGAAAACCACTGTTGTCCATAAGGTACAACTTGTCTCTCTCCACCTGAAAGACGTCGTTTTACAATGGCATCGGTGGCGGACTAGGTTCAAAGGGCCACAACTCTTTATGATAGATGATTTTCTGCACTCAGATCAATCAAATACAAACAAATCCCGAGAGACCTCAAATTTTATACTTGCAGACAAGGAAAATTCGAGCGGGGAGGAATGGTATGTACTTAATTCAAGCAATACGTGTAAGTGGAAGTGTCCTAGTCAGATAGTAGTTAGGTTATTAAGTTTGAATAAATTAGTTAGTGCATTAGTGGATTTGTTAGTGCTCCTTATTTTTAGTTAGTGGTTATTTAGCTGTTTAATTAGTAGGTAATGGATTCCTTGATTTCAGATTCATTAGTTGTTGTAAGATTATATAAAGACTCTTTGAATTGAATAAAGATATAGATTAAATTGCAAAGCAAATTATCTCTCATATTTTCTCTCTGCTCTAATCTTTTCTTTTTTTCTTTCAAAATTCTTCTCTTTTCATTCTAAATTATTCATGTATATTTCTTTAATTGGAAAAATACACATCGATTGGTATAAGAGCCCCTGACTCTACCTCTGTGCTAGACTCAACATCCAGAGACCACAACAAACAACTTCACCATTAAATATTCACCTTCCATATTTCTCCAAAAAAAAAATCCCATGAACCTTCAAACACAATTTCCCTCCTACAGTTCAGTTTTTTTTTTATAACACGTATGTGTCAAAACAAGTTTTTGTAGACTTTAATCTGACACCGATATTCGATGAAGAGATTTTTCATGACAATAATGGATTTACAAGTCTGAAAAAAACTTCGACTTTAAGAAAACCACTGCCTTCCATAAGGTACAACTTGCCTCTCTCCACCTAAAAGACGTCGCTTTACAATGGCACCAATGGTGGGTTAGGTTCAAAGGGCAACAACTCTTTATGATAAAAGATTTTCTGCACTCGAATCAATTAAATACAAACGAAATCCTGAGAGATCTCAAATTTTATCCTTACGGACAAGGGAAATTCAAGCGGGGAGGAATGATATGTACTTAATTCAAGTAATACGTGTAAGTGGAAGTGTGCATGTGGAAGTGTACGTCCTAGTCAGATCAGTAGTTAGGTTATTAAGTTTGAATAAATTAGTTAGTGCACTAGTGGATTTATTAGTGCTCCTTATTTTTAGTTAGTGGTTATTTAGTTGTTTGATTAGTAGGTAGTTGATTTCTTGTTTTCATATTCATTAGTTGTTGTAAACCTATGTAAAGGCTCTCTTTGAATTGAATAAAGATATCGATTAAATTGGAAAAACAAATTATCTCTCTTATTTTCTATCTGCTCGATTCTTTTATTTTTTCTTTAAAAATTCTTCTATTTTTATTCTAAATTCTTCATGTATATTTCCTTAATTGGAAAAATACACATCATTGTACAATGCTAGTTACAAGTTTGACTAGAGCTTTGTCACACATTTTCAGCGTCATACACAATTAGGGGCCGTTTGGTATGGGGGCATCTTTGTATGGGAATGAGAATCTCAAAACATTCCCATGTTTAGTAGAAGGTTTGAGTTTTTAGTTTCCCAGGAAAGTGAATCCCATGGAAGGTAATGTGATTCCCATCTCAATAGGTGGGTTTCAGATTACCCAGCATCTGATTCCCACCGTGGGACCCACCATCATTAAAAAAAAATATTTTTATTTTATTTTCTTCTTCCCTGTTCTTCACGGTGCTTCTGAAAATCAATACCCAAAATCCACAATTTCATTTAACAAAAATCTTAACAATTGATCAATTTCTTCCAATTGATCATTTCACAAAAATCCCTAATTTCCAGTTTTATTTTTTTATTTTCTTACACTTTCTCACTACCCAAACACCAAATTTTTAGATCAAAAACCAAACTTTGATCAACTAAACAATACCCAACTTCATCTTCATCAAAACAAGACCAGGGTTTGCTCAAACAACATCAAACAACATCACCAACACTAAAAGAAAAAAATTGCAGCAAGTAGCAACAACACAGAATCTGGGTTTGCTTGATGGTGTCAATGACGATGACGACGACGATAAGGAGTTGTGATGTTGACGACGACGAGGGGTTGCGATGATGAAGACGACGAAGATCCCAGCCAAAGTAGACGACGATGGCGACGTGGAGTAAAGGAGACAACGCCGACGATGTGGGGGCAGGAGACGACGTTAAGGCAAGAAAACGACACTGACGATAAGTGACAAACTGGGTTTTTTTTCTTCTTCTTGAGAGAGATAAGAATGGCAAAGATAACTGATGGGTTATTTTAAAAAAAAAGGCAAAGAATGACATCTGGTGGGTTTTTGAAAGAATGACAAAGATTGGCAAAGTTAACTCGAGGGCAAATACAAATGGATCGATTTTTTATTTATTTATATTTTTTTTAGTTTTTAATAAAAAAAAACAAATTTCCGTGTACAACCAAACACCGTTACTTAATATTTTCAGGAATCCGACATAATATTCCCATACATAACCAATAACCAAACATGTATATAACTTTTCCAGTAATCATATTACTGAGTTTCATTTTTCCATGAATCACATTATTTTGATTACCCCATACCAAATGGCCCCTTATTGTTGTTGTGATTCCAAGTAAAGCATGAGTAGTGCCTACGAATTTCCGGTCCTCCCAAGTTCCATTTTTGTGCAATCTTTTCACCACAACCATCTATAGTAGCGGTGTATACGACACCGTTTCTGCCCACACAAACATAAACTGGGTCTTTTAAATGCCTTTCTTCGAGTTTAATCACTCCCTACAAGAAAATTGAACAAATGATATAATTCAACTCAAAACAGCATTAATATATATGTGAAGCTATTTTTAATTAGTTTACCCGTAAATGGGTGTTTGTGGGGAGAAGATTAGAAGCTGAGGAAAATGGTGGTGGCAATTCTAGAAGTCCGGAGATATTGGTGAGAAGAATAAGAATTGTAGCGTAAAAGCAAGTATACAAGCTACAACGAAGCCTGAGCATGCTGAGATGCACCGTTTTGGAGCCATGGACAAAGGTTAGCAATATCTTGAACTGAATAATATTAAAAATAATTAAGCTATCTCCGATTGGTCTCCAAAATTGAGACTGAAAATAGAATATTTTTATAAATTTATTGTTGAAAATAGAATATTTTAGAAATATTACATCTTTAACCGTTATTCATTTCACTATCTTCAAATAATAAATTATTATTATGTTACTTTATAAATACCGGTGTTTCCAAATTGTTACCGTTGAAGTGGAGATGACACATAAAAGGGTCGAAAATTTATATAGCACTTTTTGGGAGCAGATTTGTACAATTAACACCACTTTAATAACTCTAGTTTAAATAGCACTAAATATGAGATTTGGACAAAAATAACCCCGTTTATCTATCTTTTTCTCTTGTCAGTCATTTTCTTTTTTAATTCATAAACCGCCATTGATGGAGCTCTCCATCAATGGAGTTGTCGCCGTCGACCGGTGAGTTGACGGACAAAACCATCGGAAAAACGTTCGTCCAATGTCAATCGTTGTAACTGTAGTGTTTGTTTTCAATTTCGAGATGTGTGGAGAGAGAAACGGAGCCAAATTCGAACCGTCGTCGATCTTTCATCATCAGATCTATGACGTTCCATTTGCGAATCTGATGAAACAGATGGCACCAACGAACTCGGCGTTGTCCGATCTTTCAGATCCGACTATCTCCGGAGTCGATAAGCACCATCGTCGACTCGTCGGTCGAACAGACCTCCATCGCGATGAAGAAGAAGACGTAAAATGAATTAAGTCTCGAAAAAACATGAATAAGTCTCGAAAACGTATGAATAAGTCTCGGGTATTCATAAATAAGTCTCGAAATGGAGCAAATACGTATTCATATATTAAGTCTCGAATAAGAGTAATAAGTCTCGGGTATTCATAAATTAAGTCTCGAATAAGTACAGTAAGTCCCGAGTATTCATAAATAAGTCTCGAATAAGTACAGTAAGTCCTAGGTATTCATAAATAAATCTCGAATTTGAACAAATAAGCCTCGAAATAAATAAATAAAAAAACTCAATATCAACTACTGTTCATCTTCTCCGATTCGACAAACCAAAACTCAAACCCACCAATTCAAGATCCAAACAAACCCCCATTCATATTCACCAAACTCACAATCCACATCAAAATCAACAAATTCACAATAAAAACTAAATTGAAAATTCACAACCAAAACAAAATTAATATCTCATAATCAACAAAATCAAATTTGAAATAAAACATCAAAAAACTTTTTTTTCTTCAGAAATATTGCCTTCAATTGCCACTGTTATGTGGCCGAGAACTCCTGTCAACCCAACTCCGTCTTCGTTCATTAGACGATGGAGGGAGAGAGAGAGAGAGGGATGGAGGGAGGGTGGGCGAGAGAGAGAGAGGTAGTATGAGAGAATGGGAAGAAAGAGAAAGTAAAAAAAAAAAGATTAAAGCAAGTTAAGGTATTTTAGTCTCATCACTTACTTTTGTGCTAATAAAACATGAGTTATTAAAGTGGTGTTAGTTACACAAATCAAAATTGAAAAAGTTCTATATACCCCTATTTCCTCCTCATAAAAATATTAGTGTTAACTTTTAAATTTCAATGTTATTTTGTTGGTTTTATTTTAAGTTTCAATGTTATTTTGTTGGTTTTATTTTAAATTTCAATGTACTTGTTTTTGTTATTTTTTCGATAATATTTTAATTTGAAAATGTTAATATTATTATTTTGCTTTATTGAATTATTTAGAGTTAATTATTATATAAAATTTTAAATTACATATAAAAATGTATGATTTGAAAATATTTATTTTGAATTAAAATACTTTGTCAGTCCATTGATTAATAATTTTTTTTTAAAAAATATAGTCAATATTATACTCGATTAAAAAATAGTAATTAGATTTATAAATAAAAAATTATAATAAATTAATTGAATTTAATTATAAATTTAAAAAGAATATATGATTAATTCAACTTATATGAATAATAAATATAAGAGTAAAATGAGAATATATAAATGTGAATACGAATAGTAATAGAAATGAATGATTTTGATTTATAAATTTAGATTTTATAGATCAAAATATGATCTACAAAATAAAGTCTCCATTTTAGAGACCGATTGAAGGTCAACCGGTCTCCATTTTGACTGGTTGGAGATGACTTTGTACATTTTTTTTTTGTGAATATGTATAAAGATCGTATATATAATGCTTCGTCTTTTTTTGTTTTCAGTTCATGGATGATGGAGTTTCAATATGCTCACGGTTGTATCGCTTCTTATTAGAGATGGTTTGTAGGAGTAACCTCCTTCCGATTTTGAGAATTATAATCCACATGTAACCTCTCGTTAATAATGGAAGTAATATTCTATACCGTACTTATAGAGTCTAATTAATCTCTCCGTATCTCGACAACAATAATTGTATTTTAAATATATATATATATATATGCTCACGGTTGCAAAGTTAATGGTTTCACTGTTAGATATCATGTAATCAAAACAAAATTGCATGTCAGCATCATGAATAAACCGAGGAACTAATTTCATCAAACTTTCGTGAGGTTATCTGTTTTACACACGAAACAATTTCATCGATAATTAATATCCATCTTTTATATCGTCAGTCAATATCTATCAGATTTCCAATCGTCAGTCAATATCCTTCGGATTTAACATTTGACTGTATCAGGGGTAATTTATCTTTCAACTTATTTTGTACTGTACACACCATTTCAATCAAAGCAATTTTTTTATAAAAAAAAACCTGAAAAACCGATGAAAAAAATTAATAAATTAAATGGATCTTCCATTGCATGTATATTCTCGTCAAACAAACTCCACAAAATCATTTAACAATAAACATCTCAATCAAATTCATCGATCGCAAAAAAAAAAAATAACAAATAAACTTATAAACCAAACTCAGAAAAACAAATTGATCAAAAGGATCCAAGTCATCCAACTCTTTGTCTAAATCCAAACCCAGTAAAAGATTTTTTTAAAAAAAAAAACCAAAAAAACCCCTACCCAGATTATCAAACTTCACAGATTATCAATCTTCATCAATCTTCATAAATCCAGATTCTCCCATCCAACTCCCAACACATCAATCATCAAAACAATATAATAATATTTCAATTAACGATAAAATTGTTTCCATATATAATCGCGCCAGTTTGGTCTGTAATTAGTTCTAAATTGAGACATTAAAATTTGGATTATTATTAAAATGCCTATCTAATTTGAACTATTGATCATTTTGATCCCTCTACTTTGAGAAATGATCATTTGCATCCCTCCCTCAACTTCTGTTAACTTTATTTTTTTTAACATAATACTATTTTACCTTCTATTAAATATTTAAATTTTAAAAATAAAAAATCTCCTATAGGTCTCTAAGACTGCCACCGTCACTGTATAACCCAACAAAACCCCGGCAACCTGAACCCACGAGCCCCTCCCACCACCAAAATCGAATCCAATAGCCCCTCTCACCAAAAATTCTCCTAGTAAAATATCATCCAATTTTGGTGAACATGAAATATATGCCATTAATAGTGTTATCGATGCTTTGAGTTTTTCCTTAGATGTAAAAGACTCTGAAGTTTGTTTTATCACCATCGATAAGATTCTTGGTGATAATGTAAGGTCCCGTCCTGTATCTGTTTTTCAGTTCGTTTTCGTTTTTATTTTTCAAAAACGATTTCGAAAATGCGTTCGTTAACCATTTTTTATTTTATTTTCGGAAAAAAAAAACGAAAAACGAAAAACAAAACCAGTGTTAAAAGTGAAAGATTTGAAAAACACAAAATACTTGTTTTTCGTTTTTCGTTTTTGTTTTTCATATTTTTTTATGTTTAAAAAAAATCTTAAACTATTAATTGTACTGTTATACGTTTGATATTACTAGGAAAAGACGGAATAAGATTTTTAAATTACCACAATGCCCCTCTTATATATATTATAATAATTATTATATATACATACATATATATATATATATATATATATATGTATATTAATATATAAATATATAATAATATATTATATAATATTATATATATATAATATCAAATATTATGTATTATTATATATAAAAATATAATATAAAAAATATAAAAAATATAATATAATATAAATTATAATATTTAATATATTATTATAATATGTATTTTATTATATAATATATAATTATTTATTTATAATTTAAGAGTTTAGTTTTGATTAATTCATTTTTTGATATGTTTTTTTGAATTAATTTTTGATGTGTTACTTTTGTTTAATTTAAAAATTACAATACAAAAATTATATTGGTTAATTATTTAATCAATTTGTTTATAGTTGTAATAATATTAAACAAAATACTAAAATTGATTTTTCAATTTTTGATAGTTTTCGGCTAACCTACCAGACGCGTTTTTTTCCGTTTTCATTTTCAAAATACAGTTTTTAGTATTTACTACCAGACACGTTTTCAGAAATTGAAAACGAAATAAAAAATACTGTTTTCATTTTTATTTTTATTTTCAAAAAACAGCAACTGAAAACGTTTATAGGACGGACCCATTGTTAACATATTTATAAATTAATAATTTATCGATGAATTAACATCTATATTAATTGTTAAATTTTTTACGGTCTCCAACACCAACACAAAGATCGAGACAACACCGAGAATCTGAATATATTTATAAAGCTCATTTCCCCGATCACAACAAAGAATCCAAGCTTAAATTGTTACTATGGATTCATGTAGACAATGCTTCTTAATAAGAGGTTTTATTCGAAGTAGCAAAAGTAAACTGATAATTTATTGATTATTTGATAACAATTTCCCACCAAGCATTTCTTTTCACAGACAAATTCAAATCTGTCTTGAAATCTTTATTTGATAAATCCATGGTATTCCTGCTGAAACAAAATATTATAAAGTAGAAACTATGAAGCGCTAATCTGTTGGTTTAAAGAACTGTCGTCTGGGTTTACAATGTAAAAAAATTACATTTATAGAATTCTATTCACATTTATAGAATTCTATTCATAATATTGTATTTTGCAATTTGGAATGTTGGTGAAGGGAATTGTAAAAAATTACTATCATGATTTTTTATATCATAGCTGCACATAATTAGTTAAATCGATTAAAATAGAATATACATAAGAATATTTGATAAGAGCAGATTACATGACAAGTTGACAGCAATAAGTAGGTTTGCTTCCTTCGGTTGTTGGCCTTTGCAAGTGTTACAAAGTTTATAGCAATAAATGTAACAAATCTCAACTATTAAATTGATAGAAATTTATTGTTGTGTGACTATTTCCGCTCTATAGTCTGTTCTTCAAGAAAATTTCAAGGCTACTGAGACTGAGGTATTGATAACTAATATTCCATGTTAACCATCAAATTGTATGATTTGGCAGTGTATTATTATTATTTTTTACATTAATTCCCTCCCAAAAGTGAAGCCATTAGTGAGCGTACGTGACTGATTAATAACTGCTGCTTGAAAAAGTTTGTGCTAGATTGAATTTGTCAGCAAGTGCTTTAGATGATGATCTTGTTGTGAGATCAGATAAGTGCATTCAAAACAGGTTCTCTGCTGATTTGATATATCTTTGCTTGAGGTTTCTGTTTTGAACCGATGCTTTTTTTTTAATCAATATTGTTTTGTATTTCTTTCTTCCTCTTCTAGCATAATGAGTAATGAGTATAATCATACATTCAAACAGTATGTAATTCATGGCCTCATCCATTCATCTCCACACCATTTTTTTTAAGAAGTGAGATTATATATACCAGAGTCTTTAAAAAGGGTTGGCATAGGGATCCAAACCCTCTATCTAGTTCTTATTGATATCATTAAATACAGACTTTGTATTATAGCATTGATATGGCACATGTGCACACACGGGCAGATTCGCGTGATACATGTGGGACATGGGACAATTATTCAGCCTTCAATGGCAATTTTCCATGAAGCTGGAGTTCAGGCTACCCAAGTAGAGATGATCTTCAAACTCAAAAGCTGAAGTTACAAAGGACATAACCTTCCCGTTAGGATCTTGAAATTTCCTGATTATGTTGCCGTCGGCTGCCACGTTTATGACCATCCCTTTCCTGGTCACAGGGTTTATTAGGTTGAACAATTTTGGAAATGCTGCTAGCAGATGTTTTGACGCTTTAGAAGTGTGCACAAAATCCATCACATTGGAACGAAACTGCACCGTGCAAGCTATTCAAATTAGTCCCGGGAAGTAAGGTTCCCAGGTATCTATAGTATTATGCTTCATTGACTTGAATTTTAATTCAAATACCTCTAGTATAGCGACCCAGAACGAGCCATCTGGAGCAAGATTGATGTTATCAGGTCCACCGGGAAGGTTCTGAACAAAAATTTCAGTCTCTCCTTTAGTCTCGCCCTTCAGCCAATACTTAAGGCACCTGAATCTGCCCCCCAGAAAGAGCATCAACAATTTAACATATTGAGAAATAATGCATATATATTTATAATTGCAATTTATTCACTTACTTCAATGTTTCACACACAACCAAATAGTGTTCGTCTCTTGAGAGCGCAACCCCGTTTGCAAAACCTAAATGATCAAGCAGAATTGATGTCTCGTTTGATGATGGATCATACTTGAGCAGTTGCCCGTGAGGTTTAGCCTCAAGCATGTCTAGATACCAGCTGTCGAACCCAAATTTGGTGCTTGCAACACTGAAATATAAACTTCCATCTGATGCTTCGATCACATCATCTGTAAAACTGAATAAATCGTTCAAACCATTACTAAAAAATGCGGAAAGTCGTTGATGCATTTAAACTGGCCAGGTGCTAGACTAATTGCAGTTCAGCTTTTTCTGTGGCGACTAACAACAGTTTACGTCCATTTTTGGACACGTGAAATTGGTGGGGACTAATTTCGAAACCAGGGCTGGGCACGGTCCTGTTTGGCCTGGTTTCAACTAGAACCGAACCGAATCGAATAAAAAAATTTAGTTTTTTTAAAAATATGACCAGTTTGGACCATTCTTTTTTTCGGACAGGACCAAACCAAATTATATTTATTCAATTTCGTCCGGTTCGATCCGACGGTTTGTGACTTGAAATTTAAATACTTGACAATTTAAAAACTAAATAATTATATATGGCATGATCAAGTGATCAATTCATGTATAAAATATAAACTTATGTTCTGTTTTCTATTCTTTTTCTTGTTTTGGTGCTGGGATACTAATTATATTGGTAGTTAACTTCATGGACCAACCAACTCTTCTACATGCATCCATTTCTAATTCCAACCAACTCAACGTAGCAATAAGATGCAACATTGTAGACAGAGTACAGATGCAATATTAATTAAAAAAATATTCTGTTTTTTGTTAGCGAACAAATGCACTTACTGGTCCAAGAGCCTAAAATGATGATTCGGTAGGATATGAGAAGTAATAAAAGCAAGATATGTAGCAATTGAGTTTGTGGGTAGAGGAATCAATTCTACAATTAGATTAGTGGATACAGTCCTACACAATTGATATTTGTAAAACGAAATCACAATATCATATAGGTTACTATTAACATGTACACTAATGCACCGTAAATGGACTTAAAAAAATATTATACAATCGTATTTATCATTTCAATACATTAACACACCACATCATGTATTTCACCTATTCCATCACCCTTAACAGTTTCGTATAATATATACTAACAATCTTTATTAACAATAAAAAAAGAAATTAGATCAAATGGGATAACTATGAGTTTTAACTACAAAAATTTGAAAGTACGTGAAACATATTTTTTTTTGTGACATGGAATACAGTAATAAGTAAAATAGTAATTAATAAAGGTATTCGGTTTACGGTCCAGTTCGAGTTTAATATGCATGGATCATAGATCGGATCGGGCCATACGGTTTTATTATAATAAAGCCATACGGTTTTTTTTTTTACGTACAAAACCGGACCAAATCACTCGGTTTGGTTCGGTTCGATTCGATTTACGGTTTATGGGCTTTTTTGCCCACCCCTATTCAAAACAAATTAAATTCTCAAGATTAAAAATGTCGATTCAAATTAATGCGAGAGAACAAAGAATCGGATTTCATCAAGTGGAAATTAAATGATATTAATAGCCTTTCCCAACATTCATTTTCTTGGAAATAGGCCATTGGGAAAATATTGCATATATAGCCACTTGGGAAATCCCAATTACTACTATGCCCTTAAGACCATCTGTTGATGAAATCCCCACAATACCCTACTTAAATTTTATAACAAAAAAACCTCGATGAAGTTGACTACATTATCCTCCCCATTCTCATTTCCCACAAAATGACCAAATTGGTCTCTTATTTCAAAGAAAACTTCAATTAACAACACCATAACCATTTTAATTCAAACGTCCCATGCAAGGTGCCTACAACAAGAACAACCCAGAGCCAAAGCCGAAGAAGAAGGAGAAAGTAGAAGGTCGTCGTCATTGGCATCGTAGCCATCGCCCTCACCATCAACATAAAACCAAGCAACCAAATCCCAGACTATACGCAAACCCAACAACAACAAACGAGAAATAGATAGAGGAAGGAGAAGCACAAGCTCATCGTTGTCGTTGCCGTGTCGCTGTCGCCATCGCCATTTAACGAAGCACCCAAACCCTAGAAAAAAAATATGCAAACCAATTTGAAGGTAATAATTTCTTCAAATTTCTTCAAATTTCTCTATTTTATTGTAGTTTGTTATTCTTTGTGTTTTTGGATGGATGATATTCGAGTTTGTTACTGTTTGTGTTTCAAGATGAATATTTGAGTTTGTTATTGTTTGTGTTTTTAATGTGTTTGTAAGTGTATTTGGAGGTTGTGTGGTCTGTTTGAAGGGCAAGCAAAATCTTTTATTGATTGATTGATTGCTATGAACTACACTAGAAATTTATAAGAAAGAAAAACGTTTGCAGAGCAAACAATTGATGTTGCATGTAATGGTGAATGCATATGTTTAACTGTAAGGTCGAGAGGGATGGATGATGCATGTAAGACTGATGTTTCTAAGAATGTTTTTTTTATAAGCCTAGTTTCTGATTTTGAGCCTAAGACTGATGATACCATCAAAATTTTCAAGCTGAGACTGGTGTTTTGACTATAAACGTTTTTCCTTAGGCTAGTACTGATGTTGAGACTGGGAGGGATGTTACATTTTTAATTTTAACCATATAACTTATTTTCATGACCTATGAGTATATGAATGTTTTCATAAGCCTACGATTGTTCTTAAGCCTATGATATATTTTTGTAAGCCTAGGATTGATGTTATTTTTTTTTTCATTTGTTTAGATGCGTAATAATGTGAATGCAGACTTATGGCGGTTCCTAGACCATGAGAGTTGGGTTCCCGTCAGAGTTAACAGCGGAAGCAAAAAGTGTATGATTACAGAGTTGAAGTCGAAGCTAAACAAATTTGGTTTGGAGGAAAAAATCAAGAAGGGACCCTTCGGCATATATTTGGAGTTGAATGAACCAATGACATTGTACGGGCAGCTGATACACAATTTATTAAAAAGAGAAATCATTCACCCGAAAGGACATGGAGAAGATAAGATATGGTTCTGGTTTGGGAAGTCGAAAGCCCGGTTCGGCCAAGAAGAAATTTGTTTATGCAGTGGCTTGAAAATGGGACAGCTGCCCAAAGGTTTTGCTAACAACGACGAAGTTCCAAAGGATTCGTTGCTTAACAGAATTTTCAAAGGGAAAAGGCCAACTGCAGAGGTATTGTATGCCACATTGAGCAAAATGACGTCCGAACAGAGTGAAGATGCGTACAAGATGTTGAGTATATATATGGTGAGCCAATTCTTTGGCACTGATGATGGACGGACCACAACCATCTGTGGGTGGCTGTTATCATTAGTTGAAAACAAAGAAGAATTCAAAATATTTCCATGGGTTCATACATCTTCAGCTTCACACTACATTTTTTGAAGGGTGTACTGAACAAAAGGCTATCCCAACTGAGAGGTGAAGCAAAGAAGAAAGGGAAAGAGAAAGGGAAAGAGAAAAGGGGAGAAGAGAAGAAGAAAAAGAAATCAAAGTATTACACCTACAATTTGTCCAGATTTCCTCTAGTACTTCAGGTAAGTTTTAGAAAAATTAAGCATGTTATCAAACTTTGTTTTAGTGTTTCTCGTTTCATACTTTGTTGGATTGAAAAACATTGATTAATATTTGTTAGTTTAAATTGTATAGGTATGAGTCATGGAGAGGATAATTCGTCTTGATAATAACGTGGGAAAGAGAATCGGTACAGGTTATCCTCGATTCAGTAGATGGGAATTTACTGCAAGGATTTCAGATATTGAATCAAAATTCAACGCATCGGTATACACTTAATGACCATTTGTTTTTAGTTAACTATTTGTAGAAATTCTCTAACAAGAGTTGTTCCTGATATGTAGATAGCTTTATTCCTTTGGGAAGTTGAAACCTATGAAAAGGGAACAGATTACTTCAAATCATTGAATCTCAAATACGTTTGTGAGCCATTAACAGAAAAGAATAGGGAGAAATTGGATCTTGGTCTACATACAAGTGAGGAGGAACAAGGCATTGGTTATGAGGATTCAATTGATGATTATCAGACCGGCAATGACTGTGATGGTATTGGCGCTCTTGTTCTGAAGGAGATAGGATGCTTTGTGGGGAGAGATAAAAGCACATTTTGGGGAATATTCCCCCCTTCTAAGAAGCGTCTATTCTCTAATGAAAAAGCTAAGGTATGGTTGCATCTACATTTTGGTTTCAGACACTTGTAGTATGTAATTCTTGTATGCATTGTATTATTAATTATTACATAATTCAGCTGCCATCCATAATCCCAGAACTTTATATTGCTATGATTGAATCCGAAAAATGTATCATTGCCTTATATACAGAAGAATTTACAAAAATTAGAAATGACATGAAGGTTAGATCTAAAGTTGTCAAAAATTATATTATTCATACTTTTGTATTATGTTATAGGGATTTTTTTGATAGCATGACAAGTCAGCATGATTAGATATGCCACGTCACGGGAGTCAAAAGATCAACTCAAGATAATTAATAGATGATCTCAAGGCCAAGTCAAGATTACCCAAGATGGTCGGGGAAGCTAACCGATCGGGTACAAATAACCTAGTCAGGGAAACTAGCCGATCGGGTAGAGATGACTTGGTCGGGACCATCCGATCGGGATCAGACAATTGGTTAGTTGGATAACGCATGGGATATATTAAAGGCAACTACGACTCAAATACGAAGAGGAATTGTCTTACTTAAACAAGGAATCTAGAACAACATTCAAATAAGGAAATATTACTATTTCCTCATGCATATTAAAGAGTCAAAATCAAGCAACAAATCTGCTCTTCTAGAAGACTGCACACCGATTAGGAAATAAGTTCTAAACGGACTATTCAGCTAGAATCCTACGAAGACTCTAATTCAATACATAAGATATCCGAAACAGGAAAACAGACAAAGACGACTTCAACAAGTAACCATTTCTAATTAAACACTATCACATTTCCTTATTTGTAACAAGGATTATGGTTCTATGCACATATGAATAGACCCATAATTTCATTGTGAAAGAGAGTCAGAGATAGATAACCACCCATAGAAAAGTTACAAAAAAGAAAGAGATACAATAAAAAAAGAGAGATTGAGTGTGTAATCATTATATTATAGTGGATTCTTCTTACCGTCAGCAGCAACCGTGGATGTTTCCTCACCTTGGGGTTTTACCACGTAAACTCACGTGTGCATGATTTTCCCTTTTTTCTATTTTCTCCATAACATCTTCAACAATCTATAAAAACCTATTATACGCATCACCGTCATCAACTGGCGCTAGAAGAAGGGGGTAGAACTCAACCTTGAGAAACCAACAAAAAACAGATGAAACACCGAGATACTCTAGCAAGCCTAAAAAAAGGGTGCTAGAGGGTGGATTATCTGTTTTATCAGTAAAAGAGAACTCACAAAGTAGCAACATGGCAAACGACAGAGATGGAAGCCAGTCTCCAAATGATGCTGATACCCTACGTGCAGGTAACTATCCTGACCCGATAAACGCCAACATTGTTGAAGGAAGCCTACCCTCAGTGACTCTAACTTCAACTGGTTAGGCTGTAATGACCTCCACAAACTCTCCCCCAATAATTTTCCCATATGCATTCTAGCATGTCCAAGAGTCCCTGCGGAGAAACATTGAAGATACTGTTAGACAGGGAATCAATATAACAGCAACTGTAAATTTGACATCGCCATATCAATTGTCCACAACTATGGTGGCCTAAGACCTTTAGGTATGTTCTGAAATAATGGATGTGACCCCAGTCGCGCCCTGTAAGTCTAGTAGAGAATGAGCGGACCACCATGGAAAGGGGGAGCGACCTCAAATGGGATATGAAGGAATTATCGGACGGGGGAGGCAATATCGGTATCAAGTGGACTTTGATTCTGTTGAAATCCGCAGAGGTGTTCAGAGGTGGGATCGATCTAGCTCGTCAAATGACAACGACCTACCACCTCGTAGACCACGCCGAAGGGGTAAGTCCCCGCTAAGATTCCAACATGCGCACATCCGCCATTAGCGATCGGGAATGGATAACGAGCCAAGAGATAAACGAAATATCCTGATACAGAAATTAACCCAGAAGGTGGAAGCATTAAAACGTCGTCAGGGGCTTAAAGATTTACTGAATGATGATTCTGAAAGCCCATTCGTGAACAATATTTTCCAAACCCAGTTTTCGAAAAGATTCAGAATGCCTCAGGTCGAACAATTTAAAGCAAACACGGATCCAAAAGAATATGTGAGATGTTTTCGAAATGCGATAACACAGTATGCTTACAATAACCCATTATTGTGCTTGACGTTCCCATAAACGCTCGGGGACTTAGGGTCTAGATGGTTTGGAAGGCTCCCTCAGGGAACAATCAAGAATTTTCAAGAGTTGACATAAGTTTTTTCATGACAAATCTTGGGAAATATACAAATGAGGAAATCAATAGCTCACCTCGCCACCCTCAAACAGGAAAAGAACGAATCACTAAGAGATTACCTAAAAAGGTTTTCTCATGAAGTGTCGGGGATCCATAATCCCAATGATGAGGTTGTGGTGGCCGCCTTCACCAACAACCTACAGAAGAGTCGGCTTTCCTTTGATTTGATGAGGAAGTGCCCAGATACGTATGCTGACATGATGGATGTGGCAGACAGTTATGCAATGGCTGAAGAAGAGGAGCTAGCTTAAGGGGGTAGTTGTGTACACAGGGGTCACCCCTGGAAAAACTATATAAAGAACCAGAAGAGTGATCATCAGAAGAGTGACAAGAGAAATCGTAGAAACAATCGAAACAATAAAAAGTTCTAGGTCAGTATAACAACTATAATTCCCTCATTAAGAGATAAGAAGAAATCCTGGCGATCGTAGAAGACCAGAAGCTAGTCAAATATCCTCCTAGATTGTCAACCTACGCCCGAAGAGACACGACAAAATATTACAGGTTCCATAAAGAATTGGTCAAGACACATCAAAGTGCTACCAGCTAAGAGACCACATCGAGACACTCATCATAGAGGGTCACCTCAAAGATTTAATTCTCAAAAGAACAGATGATCAGCAGAAGGATCCCCATCGGGATAATCAGCCAATGGAAAATCAAGAAAATAAGCGAGGTCCGAGCTGAGACAACAATGAAGGGGTGGTCAACATTATCTTTTGAGAACCCTACACAAGCTCAAGGATGACGGAGCTTAGACTTAAAAAAAAACCTACTATTCAGGGAGATAACTTAATTGCTTTCAGTTTTTATATAATATATTTTTAGTTTATTTTTTATTCTTAGTTTTTCTAATTATTGGTATTTTGATGTTGTTAATTCATATATCAATTAATGAAGAAGCCAAGAATGGTGTTCGAATATTTTAATAATCATCTTTGTTATCAAAGATAAACTCGTAGTGCCGACACCTGCCATGGTGGGTGAAGGTGCCCGAGAGGCTGAGAAGTCGGGGGTTAGAGACTTGACGTGCCTACCGAAAAGACTGGGTGCATATATATCTATCAGCAATCCGGCCACTCCGAGCTACTGATTTTACCGGGATAAAACACTCGGATACGCTATCAGGGAAAACCTGGTGAAATGCGTCCGGCTGTGTTAGTATTGCACTAACGATTCGGCCAAACCCTTGTAAACAGACAAAACCGGGAGACATCCTTAGTGACTTGTTTACATGGGAAAAACAGGAAAAAATGGGGTATGGTTCCAAAAACACCTCTTGGCTGAAGACTCAAGACGGTCGGGAATTATCCTGAGCAAAAAGCAAGGACACCGATCGAAGAATCGAAACGGTTGGGAATTATCCTGAGCGAAAGGCTAAGACACCGACCGAATCAAGACAGTCGAGAATTATCCTGAGTAAAGAGTCGGGACATCGTCTAGTCCAAAAAAAATAGAGTCTGGAACTATCATAAGCGAAAGGCTAGGACACTGACCTAACCAAGTTAGTCGGGAATTATCCTAAGCGAAAGGCCAGGACACCGACCCAACCAAGTTAGTCGAGATTTATCCTGAGCGAAAGGTTAGGACACCGACCGAATCAAGACAGTCGGAGATTATCCTGAACAAAGAGCCGGGACATCGACTTGTCCAAAAAAAAAGGGTCAGGAATTATCCTGAGCAGAGAGTTAGGACACCAACTGGTCCAGCTATAAGGGAACAAAAAAGAGTCCAAGACTGATCAACTTAATAACACACTTGATCATTTAAAAAAATGATCAGTTTAATAAGATACTTGATCAAGTTAGAATGATAAGATCAGAAGAGTCAAAAAATCAAAATACTGCACACCGATCAGGAAATAATATTTGAGGGGGTATTGTTATAGGGATTTTTTGATAGCATGACAAGTCAACATGATTAGATATGCCACGTCACGGGATTAAAAAAAGATCAACTCAAGGTCAAGTCAAGATTTCCCAAGATTGTAGGGGGAAGCTAACCGATCGGACGTAAATAACTTGGTTGGGGAAACTAGCCGATCGGGTAGAGATGACTTGGTTGGGACCATCCGATCGTGATAAAAGAAGTCTGATCGGGATCAGACAATTGGTCAGTTGGTGGGAGATATTAAAAACAACTACGACTCAAATACGAAGAGGAATTGTCTTACTTAAACAAGGAATCTAGAACAACATTCCAATAAGGAAATATTACTATTTCCTCCTGCATATTAAAGAGTCCAAATCAAGGAACAAATTTGCTCTTCTAGAATACTGCACACCGATCAGGAAATAAGTCTTAAACGAACCATTCAACTAGAATCCTACGAAGACTCTAATTCAATACACAAGATATACAAAACAGGAAAGAAGACAAAGAAGACTTCAACAAGTAACCAATTCTATTTAAACATTATCACCTTTCCTTATTTGTAACAAGGATTAGGGTTCTATGCATATATAAATAGACCTATAATTTCATTGTGAAAGAGAGACAAAGATAGATAACCACCAGTAGAAAATATACAAAAAAGATAGAGATACGGTAAAAAGGAGAGATTGAGTGTGTAATCATTACATTATAGTAGATTCGTCTTGCCGTCACCGGAATCCGTGAATGTTTCCCCACCTTGGGGTTTTACCAACGTAAACTCATGTGTGCATGATTTTCCCTTTTTTCTATTTTCTCCATAACATCTTCAACAATCTACAAAAACCTGTTAGACGCCTGATCAATCCTACACGATCCAAAAATCACCGTCAACATATTATAATAGTTTTTCACTTATTTATCGATGATGATGTGTAAAAAGGTGGTTACCAAGATGATGAGTTTGTTGGTGATAGGGGTGTTGGTGAAGAGGTTGTTGGTGAACAAGATGATAAAGGTGTTGCTAAGGAGGATGATGATGAGAAAGATGATATTGTTGGTAAGAAAGATGTCGATGAAGATGAGGTTGTTGGTGAGGATGAGATTGTTGGTGATGATGAAGATGAGGCTGGTGTTAAGGGTTTTAAGGATGTTGGGTCTACTGCAATCGAGGGTGATCGGATGGACGAGGTACATTATATAAATAATACTGATTTTGTCATGTATATCTATAAGTGGGTCATGTCCTTTTCTATATAGTTGGAACAAATATGTTCTGCCTGGGAACAATGTGTTAGGCCTGGGAACAATTCCCTTAGAGTATACTTGTATAGGCTGAGAAAGTTTTTTCGCAGGGAATGTTTATAAGATGATGTATTTAGGCTGAGAATATTTTACATGGAATGTTTATGATGTATATTTTTAGCATAGGAAAATTGTAGTAGATCTTGGAGATTTCTTCCCAGACCTAGGCCTTGGAGATTTCTTCCAACCCCTATTAATGATTTCACGCTTGGAATTATTACACGCAACATTGTAGGCATGATTACACGTTACATTTTTGTATAGTGTAATCATGATTACATAGTACATATTGTAGAGTGTAATCATTCTTACAATATGGCGTGTAAAGAGTGTCATTGTTTAGTCGTGTAATCTTGCTGAGTGTGTAACCATGATGTAAACTGGTGTGTAATCATTCTTATAAACTGTCGTGTAATTATATAGAATTATGAAGTTGAACATGTTACGAATACTTATCAAAAATTGCAATGCAAACACATTCACACCCATCATACCCAACTATGGTATGTCTGAAAGCAATTTGGTCGGTCTGGAATCAATTTGGTAGGCCTAGGAACAATTCCCTTAGGCCTGGGATCAATTTGGTAGGCCTAAAAACAATTCTCTCAGACCTGGAAACAAAACAATATTAGTGCTATTGTGATGCATATTTCTTATCAATGGTTTGTATCTTAGTACATATTTATTTGTATGTAGGACTGGGGAGAAAAATCTGTCATTGGTGAGGAACAATATCCTTCCTCGTCCGTGTGTTTTATTGGCCAGAGTTTGTCCAATAGTGTGATAGCACTTACTGAGGCCAACCCCAATGTCGAATACAGAGATGTTGACAAACAAAGGGGTCGAAAACAGTCAAGGTGGCTTGAAAGCCCCTGCACAAATCCGATGCCGAAGAAGTCAAAGAAGACAAAATCAAACGAGGAAGATGTAGAGTTAGTTGAGTTCACATCTTTCCTCAAGAACGACAACCAAGTAAAGTAATATTCCATCCTCGTAAGCTGTTTTATTGCCACGGTTTTTAATGTATTCAATTTAGTTTATTTATCATAATGAAATGTATTCATTTTTTATTAGTTTTTATACGGGGTCAAATTCTACGCATGACGCGTCAACATTTTCAAGACTTGGTCAACGTTGAAAAGTGGTTCTCAGATATGGTAACATAATTAACTGTCTATTTCTCCCTGCTAATCAAGGCTTTATGTAACTTATTTCATAACGCACATCACTTCATTTACACAGCACATTCATAGTTACTTTGATATTCTGTGGAGGAGGCGTTCAAGCCCTGAGGTCAGTTACGTGCAAAATATTGGATTGGTCAAGACGTCTTTCTTCATAAGCATTACTCTAGGTATATGATATGGTAAATGGAAATTTGATTATTCGTAAGATGTATCTTAGGTCAGTTTCAGCCTTTGATTGATTGATATAAGCCTAGGACCGGTTGCCATCAGTCTAGGAATTCTGTTAAATGATTGTGTTTTTTTATGACAGACAAGCATTAACATGAAGTGGACAATAGAAATGAAATTGTTGGACAGCTTAAGGAAAATAGCACAATTTGAGAAGGATGAAGAGGAAAGAAGTCGGTCGAAAAATATTAGTTCTCTTCCTTCTCCTCAACAAAAAAGAGATAGGAAAAAAAGGGTCAACAACAAGATCAATGTCTGGGAAGACTACCCAGAGTTCGTCCCTTTAGATTACCAACCAAGTGCAGACATCCTCAGACATGTAGCAGGGCATGAACAGCTATACCCTCAACCTCGGTGGCAAATGAATTCAGTAAGTTGTTGGTAATGACTTTACGCTGTCATTATATATTTATTTCAATGATTTTTATCTATTGTATATACAGGTGCTCATTCCGTGCCCTCTTCCCTGCCATTGGGTGTTGTGTCATGTACTTCTGAGGGAAGAAAAAGTTCTGCTATTTGACTCATTGAACGAATGGAGGAGCGGACTTAGTCCACGGCTGAAGGACATTCGTGACCTGATTTACCTGTTGCCATCAATATTGAAGCATGCTGGTTATTACCAAGAAATGAAATTGGAGCCTCTTGCAACCCCATTCAAGGCTGAAAGCATGCACTCTGATATCATTCCACAACAAGATAATGGGTATGTTTGATATATTTATTTACTTGTTATTTACTTTCCTAAAGAAACTTATGTAATACATTTTTCATCATCTTACAGGAGCAGTTGCCGTGTATTTTTAATGAAATATGCTGACTTAATAATAGCTGGAGTACCAACTCCATGGAAATCAATATTTGGACAAAAGAATATAAAAAACATTCGTAAGGCCATTGCAATTGACATTTTCAGCAATGGTCAACTCCGTAATTCCCCATAGAGTAGACTTGTATTGGCTGAGAATGTTTTACAGGGAATGTTTATATAATGATGTATTTAGGCTGAATGTTTATATTAGTATCATTATGTATTCCCTGTTTATGCTGAGAATGTTTTGCATGGAATGTTTTGTATAGACTGAGAATATTTTGCAGCGAATGTAACTTTTTACAATGCACCAAACTGACTTATTACATGTTGTATGATAACAATATTGATGGTTACACGCTAAGCATCCTCGCACGCCATATTGTAAAAATAATTGCATGCTACATTTCTGTAGTGTTAGTCATGATTACACGCTACATAATGTAGCGTGTAATGAGTGCATTGTTTACTCGTGTAATCCTGTTGATCGTGTAACCATGATGTAAACTGTCATGTAATCATGCTTATAAACTGTCATGTAATTATATAGAATTATGAAGTTGGACCTATTACGATTACTTAGCAGAAATTGTAATGCAAACACATCCACACCTAACATATCCAATCATGTTACATCAAGCGTGTAATCTTGACCCATGTGGCATCGTGTAAGCTTTCACAGTGAAATTGTAAAATCTGTTACACGTTAAACGTTACATTTCTGTAGCGTGTAAATATTGTTACACACTACATTATATAGCGTGTAATCATAATTATAAACTAGCGTGTAATGGAACCTATAATGTACTGTCTAATCTTTGATTGTGCACCAATTTAGATTATTGCATGCTACATTATTATAGCTTGTAATTATGATTATAAACAGGCATGTTATCATTCATATTTTCAAGCGTGTAATCTTCACCCATTTAATCACTCATTAAGAAGTGTGTAATCATGTGTACAATACGGCGTGTAATTATTTTTATAAACTGGCGTGTGTAATCATAGTTGTTATATCTAATGTAGTGGGTAGGGACGTACTTGTTCAACCGTCACATGATCTTGAAAATTAATTTATTGATTTCCGTTGATTTCCCTTCATCGTTAGACGCTGCCGATCGTTTTGAATAGTTCCTGGCCCCTACATTTCTGTCGAGCGGTGGAAAGCTGTAAGGTCCGAAAACAATTTCTAGGCCCAAAATATTTTATTTCTTGGCCTGTATAACTTTTCTTAGGCTCATGTACACGTGTCACGCACGATCCCACATGTTTACTTGCCACGTGGTCAGTATTAGGGCTGATGACAATGGACTAATCCTAGGAAGTTTAAAGCCTAAGAATCTAGATTGTAAGCCTAATAAATGTTCTTAGGCCCATGTTGGATTTAATTATACTTTTTTGAAGTTTTTTAATTTTTTTCCAGTTGCACGAGGTGTTAATAAAAAGCAGTATGCACCCACCCGAATCGAGTTTGGATGTGTAAATCGAATACCGGAGATCGATTCAATCTCAACGAGTACCATTGACAAGTTTTGAAACAACTCTTAGGCATTTAGGGGTTTATAGTTGAAAAGGTTTTTTAGTATATCAAGTTTAGTGGGTAGGGCCATATTTTTTCCACCGTCAGATGATCTTGAAAATTAACGTATAGATACCCGTTGATTCCACTTCATCGTTGGATGGTACTGATCGTTGAGAATAGTGCATGGCCTCCACATTTCCGTTTTTGGTGGAAGTCTGTTAGGCCCGGGAAATGTGCCTAGACCCAAAATAATTTGTTCCTAGGCCTGTATAATCTTTCCTAGGCTCAGGTACACGTGTCACACACAATTCCATATGTTTACTCGCCACGTGGTCAGTTGGTAGTGAAATACAGATGGTTTACAAAGTGGATCCCACTGCCACAAATCCTTCATCTTCTTCCTTGGTCAAGCACGCAAACACATCTTCTTCTTCTTCAAGTGTTCTAAAAGAAGATAACTTAGGGTTGTTCAATATATTTTGCATTGCAATATTCTGGTTGACATCATCCTTCAGAAGGTTCCGTACAATAAAGCCACGACATAAACACATTTTTTTCGAAACCTGATTTCCTTCCTCACTTCTCTTCGATTTACAGAGATCTATAAACTGTGAGAACACAAATGGGAAAGAATTCCGTTTATGTGGTTTTCAAAGGAAGGACAAAAGGTGTGTTTAGTTCTTGGCCTGAATGTCATGAACAAGTAGATGGTTTTCCAGGGGCATTTTACAAAAAGTTTAACTCAGACGATGAAGCATATAAGATGATAAGTAGCCCTTGTGTACATCCAAGTCATTCTTTACCTCAATCTTCTATTAATGTTGTTGATAAGGTATCTAAGTAGGGTGAAACAGTGGTATGATGTTGTTATTTTTATTGGTGTTTGTTTTGGGAGTCATAGTTGGCACGATTGTTTATGAGATCTTGCTTGTTCTGTTCTACTGGTATGATTAATGAAGTAATGTATTTAATTGTTCTGTTTTTATGCTGGTATGATTATTGAAGGAATATAATGACAACATGTAAATTGACATATGCATGTGAAAACAAAAACAAAACCAATAAATTTAAATTTAAGTAATAACTTGTTAGACGGTGCAACATGTGAAAAAACATAAAAAAAAACAACACGCTAGATTGAAATGTGTTCTTGTGTAGTTGCCATTTTGGGTGTGTTTTTGTTAAGGGTGATGTTGGAATGTTGAATTCCATCAACTTCTTCTGCATCTTTTCAACAAGTTGGTAGAGTCCACTGAGTTCGTTGTCCCTCGCTTCAATATCAACATTTAAGTTGATGATTTCAAAAATGGCACTTCTCTTGTGACCGTTTGCTTCCATCTTCACCTGTTAGAATGAAGTGATGCAACAAATGACTCGACTCAAGACTTTTGTGACCACTAAGTAACCCATATATGGTTTTATAGCGGAACAAGGGGATGACCCATAACTCCCAAAAATGAACCATTGTAACCTTTACATTTGAAATGAATCATTGTGCCTTAATATTCAATTTATTTTCACAATTGTGGATTTATACATCTGTTGGATATCTTGTTTATGACTACAACTCTACTATGCCTGGGAACAACTCTCCAAGGCCTATAAGACTTTACATTTTCAATAAATTTTCTTTTTTATTACAAGAGAAATATTTTTTGGACAAGTATGCCATTTTTCATTTCTGATGTAGCACTCAAGGCACGGTGTTCGTTTGACATTTGAAAAGTAAAAATAATGGTTAAAATAAAAATATAACAAATTAAATGAATGAAATTAAAAACATTTTGGCATGTAAACTTGGGAAACGTAACCAGTTTTCAGAGAGAGAACAGAGTGCAAGAAGATTTTTTGAAGAGCAGAAAGGGGATTTGTTCATTGCCGACGAACTGTTCATCAACAAAGAGTATCATTGTTGAAAGATAAAGATGATGTCGGTATATGCCTTATATGGATTAAAGATTGTTGAACTTTGGATTCTATTTTTGTGAACATTGTCTGTGTTATGAATGAATGATTTAATTTTGTGTTTAAGGTTTAAATTACCCAGAATGGCTATTCTACAATCGACCGTATAAACATAGTAGAAGTCTTCATTGTTGTTAAACAGCGTGTAAAGAGAATGGGGTTTGACACCTTATAAAAATGCCCATAAGGGTTACACGTTACAATCACTTTACAATAACTGGGATTTGTTTCACGGCAAAATGAGTTTACAAATGAGCATGTAAAGATTTCGAGCATTATTTGTGTAAACTTATCCCAGAATCGCTACACACTAAATGGGTTTACCTTATAGCGTATAAACCCTTTTATAAGTTAGCGTGTAAAATTTTTGAATATAACTTTCATGAACTCGATCCAGAATCGTTACATGCTAAATGGGTTTACCTTGTAGCATATAAACCCTTATATAAGTTAGCATGTAATGATGTTGTTATGTACCCTTTTATAAGTTACCTTGTAGCGTGTAAAGATTTCATTACACTTGACCTAGATTCATTACACGCTAAATGAGTTTACATTGTACCGTGTAAACCCTTTTATAAGGTAGAGTGTAAAGATGTAATGTACAGCGTGTAAAGATTTTAGGGAACTTGATCCAAAATCGTTACACGCTAAATGGGCTTACATTGTAGCATGTAAACTATTCTACAAATTAGTGTGTAACGATGTTTACATTGTAGCGTGTAAACTATTCTACAAATTAGCGTGTAACGATGTTTACTGCACAACGTGTAAAGAATTGTTACACGCCATTCTGTTGTCATTATGTCACCTAACTGTCATGGATTTTTTTTTCAGGTTGTAACCAGAGAATGATAACGTACAGAAGATTGAGAAAATGCTAGAGAAAGAACTGAAGAATTCAGATGGCAGAGCATGAAGATTGGGTAGAGATGAGGAAAATAACAGAGGCTGATAACCTACCAGAGAATGTGAATGTAGTAGATACTAGGAACGTAACAAAGAATGATAATGTAGGAGTGATTGAAGAGACTTCAGAGAATGAAGACCTAGATAAGTATTTGTTACACTCGAGGAATACATAGGTGCATGACATAACGATTACAGTGCATTACAAAATGAAATTCATCCATGACATTAAGGAGGTATTAGGTAGCTACGGTAAGTTGGAAGGATTCAAGAAAAGTTGTTTCGAGCATTACTTGGATATGCCATATTACTGAAGGGGTTTATTTCAAGCGCATTACATACGTAACCTATTGCTCCGCCAAATTCGGTTCCCGGGTGCGTGTGACGATGATATGTGGTTTGCTTTGGGGAACACCAATGTTAGTCTACGAAAGAGAGAGTTTTGTTTGTGTACTGGGTTGAATTTTGGTGAATTACCGGATATTTTTTTAAAAGATTACGTCCCGGTGAAGGATGGCATCCACATGAGATATTTTGGTAGGGACGGATACTTATTACTGGATCAGCTGTTGAACAGATTCTTAAGGGGCATGTTTGACCATAAAGGTGATGGTTTGAAGATGGCACTTGTATTGTTTGCGAACAACATCCTATTTGGCCAGGATTATCGGAGACAAGTCACGCACTGGCTATTGTCGTTGGTTGAGGACATACATGCTTTCAATTCCTTCCCACGAGGACATTACGTGTTCAAGATGACATTGCACTACCTCTAAATCGTCCTTAAGGTGTCGGAGCCAATGGGTCATGCGAAGAGATACAACCTTTACGGTTTTATTTGGGGAAATCAGGTACTGTGATAAATTTGTGAACGTTTTGTTATAATTATGACGTTTTCCTTTTATTGTTATATTAATAAAACTATTTTACTGTTTCTATTTATTTATGGTAGTTTTGGGCCATAGAGGGCATCCGATCAATGCGGAAGAAATAAGGGATATCATCCTTGAGTTTAGAAAACAAATGGCTAGGGATATCTTTGCCAACAGTTTACATTCTGATTAATATGTACATATTGGATTGTGAGTTTTGTTGCTAATTGTATATATTTTCATTGCAATTTCTTTATGAATATATTAATATTTGGATATGTTGGGTGTGGATAAGTTTGCATTGCAGTCTATGCTATGTAATGGTACGAGTGGTACGAGGTCCAGGATCATAACGGCATGATTACACGCCAGTTTATAAACATGATTACACGCTAGTGTTTATACATGATTATACGCTACTTAATGAGAGATTAAATGAGAAAGATTACACGCTTGAAAATATGAGTGATTACACGCCTGTTTATAATAATGGTTACACGCTACATAATGTAACGTGTAATTAGTTACATCGGTACACCATCAAAGATTACACATTACATTATGGGAATAATTACACACTAGTTTATAATCATCTTTACACGCTATATAATGTAGCGTGTAAAGATGATTACACGTTACATTATATAGCGTGTAAAGATGATTATAATCTGGCATGTAATTATTCCCATAATGTAATGTGTAATCTTTGATTACAATGTGGCGTGTAATGATTTCAAGCGTCAAATCATTAAGATTGGGAAGAAATCTCCATGACCTGGGAAGAAATCTCCTAGGACAATGCCTAAAAAAAAATTCTAGGCCAAGAAGGCATGTTCCAAGACCTAACAAAATTTTCTAGGACATAAATACATAACTCCCGACTGAAACTCCCCCCCCTTATAGGGACTATTGTTGATGTCTACAACTCTCCTAAACATGGGAAGGTGTAATTGTGAGCCTAAGAAATCTCTAAGGCCAAGAAGACCTGTTCGAAGGTCTAACAAAATTTTCCTATGCCAAAAATTCATTATATATATTGTAAATATGGTTTTCCACTATGCATCCAAGTGTATTGACAATTGAATGACATGTCATACACATTTCAATTTGTGGATAATGCAACCATGCATAGAAGATAACAATGCATAAAATGTATCTCTCGCCGGTCTCTCTTCTTCTTGCTTTGTTTATTTATTATATTATATTATTATTAATATTTATTGCTTTATCTATTATTCCATTTAACTTATAACAGTAAACAGGCTTTTAATAACACCTCGTGCAAGGGGAAAAAAATTATAAAAGAAAAACAAATCAACATTATATCCAACATGTGCCTAACAACAATTCCTAGGCTTATAATCTAGATTCCTAGTCTATAAAATTCCTAGGCTTCGTCCCCCCTATCAGCCACAATACTGACCACATGGCACCTAAATACACCTGAGTCTAGGAAAGATTTTACAGGCTTATGAGCAATTAGTTTGGGCCTAGAATATTCTTTCAGGCCTAAAACTAGAAGCAATTTGTTTGGGTTTAGAATTTTCTCCCAGGCCTAAAACATTAGTCTCGGGCTTAACCCATCCTCTGTTCTCAAACTCAGTAACAGCACCCCCACCCAATAAAAACAACAATATCAACAACCAATAATTCTTATCATGTTTTTGTCCCGTTGATATCAACACAAACACAATATATATATATATATATATATATATATATATATATATATATATATACATACACCATAAACCATCATAAAAAGTCAAACACTAAAATTTCTAATGAACACAAAAGATATATAAACATGTTGAGGTTAATTCAGCAGTGTTTAACACAAAAAAATTTACATACACCATAAACCTGAGGTTAACAAGTTTCCTAAAACGGGATCCAACGTTCAGAGCTCCAGGTCACAACCAAGACACTTAGATGACTGGAGGCCTACCAGCTGTATTCTCTTCGTCCATGTCAATCAAGATAGGTTCAGGTGGCTTGTCCAGGCACTTCAGCCTATTGTGTCCTTCTTTCTTACAAATGCTACATGATCGAGCTTTTTTGACTAGTTTGTTTGTGTTAGATGATGGTTCCAGGCAAGTTGTTTTCTTGTATCCTATTTTTTCCACACTTTGAATAAGAATGTAACTTTCTTTTCTCCCCAGCAGACGGTATCCTCAACTTCTTTGGTCTTCCAGGTAGATTTTTTTTCTCCTATGGCAATACAATACGGTTCCGGATTGCATCAGGAAATGACTGGAGGCCTACCAGCTGTATTCTCTTCGTCCATGTCAATCAAGATAGGTTCAGGTGGCTTGTCCAGGCACTTCAGCCTATTGTGTCCTTCTTTCTTACAAATGCTACATGATCGAGCTTTTTTGACTAGTTTGTTTGTGTTAGATGATGGTTCCAGGCAAGTTGTTTTCTTGTATCCTATTTTTTCCACACTTTGAATAAGAATGTAACTTTCTTTTCTCCCCAGCAGACGGTATCCTCAACTTCTTTGGTCTTCCAGGTAGATTTTTTTTCTCCTATGGCAATACAATACGGTTCCGGATTGCATCAGGAATGTCCTAAAATTCGGGATCGGGAACAGGGTTGACACCCATTTCATAAGCATGTTTAAGAAATCTTGTTGTGTAAAGGTCGGAAACAAGTGAGTTGATTGACACTTATTTGAACCTAGGCTATAAACCACCAACAAACAGAAATTTAAGTTTGTAAAATCAACCACAACAGATAAATGTACAGAGTTAAGAGATTGGGAAGCCTACCTAGCAACCGCCATCGTATGAGAACACGACAAGTCATCTAAATCCCATTCACGGCATGAGCGAGAACATTCATCAAGGTCGACGGTTGTTTCCTTCCCTTTGTCATCTACCTTAAATTTATTAAAGTGAATGGGGTAAATCTCACACCGTTGTGCTGTATCTGTCCTATCTTTGATGCGTTCGTCTGCAAACATTGTCAAGTATGTAGACATTTCACGTGTATTTGTCCGACGATTGTAGAACCATCTTTGTAACAAATCTCTGATACATTCTGCCATTGTTGTGATATGCAATTTTCAGGCTGCAACTAGACAAGAATTCATTGATTAAAAAATACCTCTTTCTAGGACAATATGAACGTGAAAACTTTTTTATCCCAACGCCCTGCAACTCATCGTAAATCTTACGGTAGGTTTATTTCAACTCAGCCATTAAAAAGGTCAAAATTTCAATACGGTACGCATACGCAGCACAGTAGTAAAGCGAAATAACATCATCCCTCTGCTTGCAAAATCTTTTGAGATTATGTGCTAAGTGGTATACACAAATCCCATGTACTGCATCTGGGAATATGGCTTCCATTGCATTGAATATACCATAGTGCCGATCCGAAACTAACATCACACGGTCAAGATATTGGATCAATTTATGAAGTTTCTTCATAAACCAATTCCACGACTCTGTGCATTCAGAGTTTGCAAACCTAAATGCCAAAGGGTATATCATCTCATTTCTGTCTTTGAACACCGCAACTAAAAAAACACCCCTGGTCATAACCTTCAAATGGGTAGCATCGATACAGATAATCAGCCTAATAACATAATTGAACCCTTCTATACAGGATCCAATTGCCATGAATCCATATTTAAACCGGTTTTACGAGTTGATCTTGATCTTTGTCACAGTTCCGGGGTTGGCTTGTTCCAAAATATAAAAATAAAACGGCAACCTCTGAAAGGATTCCCACAGATGACCAAATACCCGATTCAAAGCGTGCTCCTATGACCTGTATGCTTTGTTGTACGAAAGGTGTATGCCATGTTGCTCCCTCATCTCAGAAACAATATCTTTAGGATGGATGATGCGTCTAGGATCGCGATATTTACTTGTAAACAAATCCCCTATCACCGCGGTGCTTACATGTTTAAATTTAACATTTTAGTTGTCATTTCTTTCACATGTGTGCTCATTAACGAACGCTTTCACTTGCCAATAAGTCCCAATATTCGACTTCCATGCTTGAAGAACCCATCCATAACTTTTCTGACTACAGTGATTCATGTATTAGAAGATCGTTAAACCATGTACTCAAACTTCTTTCAAAAAGCATACGACCCTACAGCTTGCTTCAAAGTAGGCTTGTCCTTGAACATCTGTCCTTTGTATAATGAACCTTGATTTTCTGAATTATCAAACACATCCACTGATCGAACGGCTTTAATTGAGTAAAGCTCTAACCCTGATACTGTCCACCGTGTGTTCATAGAAGGTGAAGAACTGTTGAGTGTTCCACTCACCCCTCATTCTTCTGTTCCAAGAATTGTTTCCGCTTACCCACCATCAACATCACTGGCACTCTCATCTTCTGTATCACTGGTTTTTAAACTATCGAATTTTCTGAAAGTATCGATGCTTTCGAAACTATCATTGTCACCCATTACTGCATGCTTCATAGTAGATGCTGGCGTCGCTTGGTCATTGCATGCTGACTTAAATCCGGGTGAAACCTGAGATGCAAGCTGATTATTACTGCCACTAACTGATTTATAGTTTGGAGTACCTACCGAAAACAATGGAATATCGGTGGGTTTAACATTTGAGACCGTACATGGTGATTGGATTGGATTTGGTGGAGGTCCAAATTCAGGTTTATTGACAAATTCGACATCAATTGTGGCCCAACCTCTTCCCTTATGAACAATCACAAACTCTACATCGTCGTCACTTATTACGGACAATGTAACTTTATCAACCCCGTTTCCACATGCGAGGTTAGCTTTAACTCAATTTGGTCTCTACTAACCCCTATCTGTTGGTATATGATTTCCACCAATTCATTGTACACTCCGTTGTATTTTTTTATTAGTCATACTGAAACGAAATTGAACCACTAAATGTGTTACCCTTCCAATGCTCACCACACTGAACTAACAACCAAGACACGGTATCCTTACGCTCTGAAAATAAACAAATTCAGTCAATAACAGTATAACAATTACTGTAATTCAGTTTAGTTCAGAGCCTATAAAAAACCATTTTGAGCCTAGGAATGGTTCACAGGTCTATAACATTCCTCTCGGGCTTGGATATGTAGGGTGTGGATGTGTTTGCATTGTAATTTTTTTAAGTATTCGTAATAGGTCCAACTTCATAATTCTATATAATTACACATCAGTTTATAAGCAAGATTACACGCTACTTTATATCATGGTTACATGCTCATTAGGATTACATGATTAAACAATGTCACCCATTACACGCCATAATGTCAGAATGATTACACGCTACATTATGTACCGTGTAATCATGATTACACGCTACAGGTGGAGCGTGCAATCATTCTTACAATATGGCGTGCGAGAATGCTTAGTGTGTAACCATCAATATTGTTTACCATACAACGTGTAATCAGTAACTTTGTTGCATTATGAAATATTACACGATGCAACTAATGGGAAATATTACATTATGTAGCGTGTATTCATGTTTATACGAGTCACCAATCTAACGTGTAATCATGCTTATCAATGTCGTGTGAAATCATTAATAGGGGTTGGGAAGAAATCTCCAAGGTCTGGGAAGAAATCTCCTAGGCTAAGGCCTAACAAAATATTCTTAGACCAAGAAGACATGTTCCAAGGCCTAACAAAATTTTCCTAGGAAGACATGTTCGAAGGCCAAACAAAATATTCATAGGCCAAGAAAACATGTTCCAAGGCCTAACAAAATTTTCCTAGGCCAAGAAGACATGTTCCAAGGCCTAACAAAATTTCCTTCCTAGGTAAAAAATAAAATAGACCCTCCCCTGGCCGACTGGAATTATTGTTGTTGACAACATCTCTTGTAAGCCTGTAAAGGTGTAATTGTGAGCCTATGAATGGTTCTCAGGCCTACAACATTCCTCCTAGGCTTAGCCCATATTCTGTTTTCAAAATCAGTAACATCGGCCACCCAAGGGCATAACAAAAGCAAACTCAATCAATAACTAACACCACCGGTTTTTTGGTTCAACCAACCCCAACACAATAAACACCTTAATCCTAAATTGTAATTCAATTTAGGTGAGTGCCTAGGAACAACTGTTTTAGGCCTACGAATGAATGCTTTCCAGGCTTAGGGCGTGCCTACAACATTCCTCCTGGGCTTTTAGCTTATCTTCTGTTTTGAAAATCAACAGCGAAGGTTTCCTAACAATAGCAAAATCAATAACAGGTGTTTTGCTTCAACCATCCCCTAACATAACCAACAACGATCAATACAAACAAATATACATATACCATCAGCAAATATACATCAACACAAACAAATATACATACACCATCAACACAAACAAATATATAAATCCCATTAACCAAACAACAATATCAAAATCATAAACCTGTTTTGGTTCAGCAGGCCTAAACCTTTTCCCACCAAACCATACAACAAAATAAAATTTCAAACAAACCATACAACACTATTCACCGGAGTGCATTTCCTGTTAATCAAGTGATACTGGGGACGATTTGTTTGCACCCAACAATGCTACATACATCTTTTAAAAGCTTGATGTGACATTTCATCAAACACCGTAAGTAAACCTAACAATACTACATACACAAACCCCAATTCATGGGCAACAAATCAAAAACCCTCAATCCCTCATTATATCAAAAACGTCTCAAACTTGAATAACGACAAAAAACCGAGAGATTCAATGAAATTGAAAACTTAAGTGTCATTATGGGACTTACATTCACTGTGTATGCTCGATTTCAAACTTGACAGTGAAGCTCGATTGAAGGAGATGGCGGCACTGTCAAGATTTCGGTCACCGTCGAGATTACGGTCGGTAACAAGATTCCAGCAGAAGGATAATGAGATTTGAAAAACAATGTATTCTGGAAGACAGTGAGGACAATGGGATTTGAAATGGGAAGAATGAGTGACCCAACTTCGATGGAGTGGACCATAGGAGAACGATGGAGAAGATGATCCAATGTATGAAAGTTATGGTTTTCTTCGGTCAACTGAAGGAGAAGAAGAGAAGGGCATTGGTCCTTACACAATGCAAGAGGGTAATTTAGTTATTTTACACGATTTAATTGTGGAATGCATTATTGTCTTAGAAAGGCTATTTTCTAGAAAGTAAATATCACAAAAGGCTAGATATGTACCTTTTTTTTCCAATAGACTATTTACTAAATAAGATTATTGAGAAAGGCTATATTTACAAGATTCCCTTTCATCAAATACTATCAAAGCACTACTAGATTGGAGAGTCCTCAATTAGTCTAGAAACTGACATAAGTCCATGCTAAGATGGTCTGATATTTAGAAGAAAAAAGGCACGACTTGCACATGCCTCGGTTTAAAAAGATGATACGCTTGTTCATGTGTCATTTTCTGACGATCAATTCAATAATACCAACATTTTCAGAGATTTGTTTTATTCTCAGTCATGATGAAGAGAAATTTAACCTTTTAAAAAAAAAACAAATTAACCTATTTTTACTCCCTCAGCAACCTATAAAAATTGTTGTAACTTACTACAATCGTCCTCGTTTTGAAACATATTCAACATAAAAAAAATTACTACAATCAAATATCAATTCATCAAAAAAAAATATATCCCAATTTCCTAGAATTTATTAACAATATAATGAATTTAGATAATTTGTTTTGTTTTTAAATGGAAGAGTTCTAAACGATTTTGTGGTGGCATACAATATAATCATCATCGTTATAAGCATTATAGTTGCTAAGATAAAAACCTTCATACAAACAGAAAATCTGTCTTTTTCTTTCGAAATAGGTTGGTATAAGCTTGCATGTGCAGATGTGCATTAATGTAAAAACTAAAGTACATATATGATGAGACTTTACTTACCTTATCTTGGAGCCATTGACATGATGTAATGCAAGAATTGTAACATCATCTTCACTGACCTTTAATAACCCCTGAAATTCAATTAAAATCAGAATGATCACAGCAATAATTAATTAATCTTTTCAAATTTCTGAATGATCAGTACTGATCGATGTACTACACATGGGGTTATGGATATGATTATGAGTAAATTTGGAATCCTGTACAACGCTAATTACAAGTTTGACTAGAGCTTTGTCACATCTTTTCAGCGTCACACACAATTAGGTCATTTTCCATTGTTGTTGTTTATCCAAGTAAAGCATGAGTAATGCCTATGAATTTCCAGTCCTCCCAAGTTCCATTTTTGTGCAATCTACCCAACCATCTCTAGTAGCTGTGTATACGACACCGTTTCTGTCCACCCAAACATCTTCTGGGTCTTTTAAATGCCCTTCTCCAAGTTTAATCACCCTCTACACAAGAAAATTGATCAAACTATTTAATAATTCAACTCAAAACATCATTAATATGTGAAGCTATATATTTGTAGTCTACCTGTAAATGGGTGTTTGTGGGTAGAAGATGAGAATCTGATGAAGATGGTGGTGGCAATTCAAGCAAGTCCGGAGATATTGGTGAGAAGAAGAAGATTTGAAGTGTAAAAGCAAGTAAACAAGCTACAACGAAGCCTGAACATGCTGAGACGCACAGTTTTGGAGACATAGCCAAAGCTTAGTAATATCTTCAGTTTGATATATTTTTATGGTTGGGAAAATCTTTAACAGATTAATATTATAAATAAAAGGGATATTAAGATTTTAGTCTCTCTAGTTTGCGTTTATCTGGGTTTGATCCACTAGTTTTTGGAATTACCAACTTTAATCCTTCTCCTAGAAATTCCGTTAAAATACACGGAATAACATTGTCAGATGTTATAATGACCAAAATACCCTTACAAATAGTCGTTTGTGTAAAAGGACAATTATACCCTAAATTTTGTCTCATATGGAAACAGTTTAAAACTATGTATTGACCATTTTACCCCTTTTTAAAAAAATCTTAAACTCTCTACTTCTCCACCATGACCACATCATCTTCAATTCTTCATCTTCTCCACCTGACAACCGTTCAATTTTCTTTTAAAAAAATAAAAACAAAAATTCCCTAAACACAAACCCAGAACCACATCAATAAATCCCCAAACATGAACCCAGAACCTGCTTCAACTTTCTACTTCTCCACCTGACCACCGTTCGTTTTTCTTTAAAAAAAAATTAAAAATATTCCCCAAACACAAACCCAGAACCACATAAATAAATCCCCAACCCTACCACAAATCTCTCTCTCTCTCTCTCGACTCCATCTACTTATGCAATCGCTCTCTTTGTAAATCAAAACCCATTCGAATCCCTAGATGTGTAGATCCTCAGTATGAATTTGAATCTCATTCATTCAACTCTCAATCAAACCCAAATATGAATTTGAAGATACAAAAATTTGAAATCCAATAAACCTAGATTTGCAGATCTTCAGTTACGCTCTTCTTCCACTACCACCGCACCGACGACCTCGTCTAAGGTGGTCGTTACCTCATCTCCGGCGATCACTCATCTCCGGTGGTCAACCACCCATCTCTGGTCACTTTATGTGGTTGCGTGAGAGAGAGTGAGAGAGATAGTGGTTTGATGGTGGTAACGATGATTGTATATTCTGGGTTTTATGGTGGTGTAAATGTAGAGAAAAATCGATTCAAAACGCGGCGGAAATGTAAAATTAGGGTTTGGTATATTTAAAAAAAAAATCCCTTTAAAAGAAAGAACATTAACCATAGATTAATCAACGTATATTATAAGTATCGTATATTTTTCTCGTGACGATTGAACTAGTGTCGAATTGAATCCGTAAGATATTCCAACCTAATCACGAACGTGAATCACCTAGGAGTGTGGGCTCAATTTTTTAAAATTGTATACCTGATGATGGAAACAAACAAAATCCTTTTATTTTGTTAGTCACAATAATCCTCCAAGAGAAAAAAAATAAAGAACATTAGGTCACTTGTGAATTATCAATCAGTTTGATTGAAACTCACATGAACCTTAATTCGTTGTTGTACACAAAACCTTTTGATGTAAAGGCTACTAGTGCACTATCAAAAACAAAACGTTCATTCTTCATTTTTCCTCTTTGCCAAATTTTCACACACCTATCTTTAGAGTTATCTAGAGTAAGAACCGGATTCTCTACACTCAAAATTCTCTCTTGGCCGAATTTTACTCTTAGAAACTTGTCTTGGTCGAATTTTCTCCAGTAAAAATAATACCTTGGCCAAATTCAACCTAGAGATATATATAGATTTCTCAAATCCTATTTTAAGGAGGATTTACTCGGTAGGCAAGAATCCTATCTCTAGGTAGATTTACTTAGTGACAAAGAATCCTTTTCAAAAAAGATTTCTTTTCCACACCAAGACTCCTAATCCAATTCAAATAGAGTATTTATTCAATAACCAATTATTGAATATAATAAAATTGTGACTATATTAAAACTTTCTAATTTGAACGATTGTCAACTAGAGTTTTAATAGAAATCAAATACTTCCTAATTTGACTAGATAAATAAATTCATTTTATTTATCTACTTATCAAATATAATATTTGATACTTATCATATTACCAACAAAAATATGATTATAAGAGACCTTCTCCAACTAGGAAAAAGATTTTGACTTTTAATTAAACAATTTATTAATAAATAAATAAATAAATTTCCATTTAATTAAATAGTTAAATAAAAAATAATATATTAAGCTATTTTACAAGCCCTAGCTGCCCAGGCCTATACATGGGCCAATATATTATTTTTTCTATTTTATTAAATCATTGAACTTTAATAAAAAGTCCAAATGTGAACTAGACCCATTTTTACTAAAAAGAAACAAGTCCACATCCCTTAATACAATTTTAGATGGACCCATAAATTGGTCCGGTAGAATATATCAAGTGATCTATGCAAGTTCGTATGGATTGAGGATCTTGGCGGTCTATCTAAATTTAAGCTCCAGTAGACATAACTTAACCACAATCAACAAATGATTCACTTAGGCCCGATCTATTAATTTTAGTTCATTCCACTAAAGAACTAAAATTGAACTCTTAAATAAAGATAGAATAAGTTAATAGTTCTCATTCATACTCTAGACAATCTTAATGGAGAAAGTGTATCCTCGTGAAGAATATCAGCAATCACCAAGAGCTCATAGACCTCCTATAGCTCTCCAAGTTACCATATTTACTCATATGACAACATTTTGAAGTTATATATTTTGACTTGTCCATAAGCCATATTTCAATAGAAACTATTGAAAACTCAGCGTTAAGATTTAAAATCCAATACCTCAAAACATCCATATAATGATATTTTACTCTCATTTAATAAACGGAGTCACGATGTCTATATTTATAAATGAAGTCCTCTATCGATTAACAAATGAATACCACCAAACTATCGAGGATAGATTATGATATATAATCGTACTCATTGATAGCTCAAATGATAACAATTACAACCATAAGTCCATCATTTATCTCAGGATTGAGATAAACTCTCTGATTGTCTTCAAGTAAAAACGTTCATCCATTGATAGTTCTAGATAAAGTATTTCACTGTGATCCTATTCAATGCACCTAGTGCACTAGATTCTTTTGCCCAAAGACACCACGCTTTGATGATTTTAGACTCATCATAACACATTTGATCTCACTCAAATGCTAACAAAAGAATCTACAACTTTGACAAGGTAAAGATTGGGGATAAGATAAAGGTTGGGGATAAAGGCGCTCAACCTTTATCTTAAGTTGTGAATATTATTCAAGACTAACCAAAGAATTGTGTCTACCTCATACATATCCAGATGTACGAACAATTCCTCTTTCTCATAGTCTTTTGACCTTTTGATTATTTACTTTTAACAATTACAATAATTAAATTATAAGATTTGTTAAACTAGAAATCACTTTATTAATATGAAAATATTGTCAAATACATTATTTCACTCTTACTATCGAGCATAATCCCAACAGTTGGTTCTAGGTTTGATGATGATAGGGTTTGTGGTAGCCTTGGTTCTGGGTTTGTGTTGGTGGTGTTAGTTCTGTGTTTGTGTTAGTGATGTACTGATGTGGTTTGGTTAATGATGTTGGTGGATTTTGGTTTGGTTTTGTGGTGGTGCTAGTGGTGGGGGTTATAGGTTTGATGATGATAGGGTCTGTGGTGGTGGTGTTGGTTTTAGGTTTGTGTTGGTGATCAACCGATCTGGTTCGGTTGATGATGTTGGTGGATTTTGGTTAGAATTGAAACTGATTTTGGTGAACGGTTACGTGTCCCAATCACAACTTTCCATTTTTTTTTATTTTTCTAATTATGAAATTCAATAATTACCCTTCTTTCTTACTGGTTTCTTCTGCATTAGTCAGATTTTCCATAATACCCTTGTTGACCTAACGGAAGTCAATGAAAAACAAACGGAATTGGATGGTAGGGACTGTATTATATATTGTTAGAGAACTAGTAGACTAAAGTTAGTAATTCAAAAAATTAGTAGACCAAACCCAGAAAAACGTAAACTAGAAAGATTAAAATCATAATATCCCTAAATAAAAATACTAACGAAATTATTTTTTATTTTCTTTTAAACAATCCAATTATTTTTATGTGAATATGTATATGCTACGAAATTTATCACGTTACAAGCTTACAACTATTGTACACACAATGCGAACGGTAGCATTCGGTGTTTTTTTACTTCCATGGATGATGTGGTCTCAATATGCTCATAGGTGCAAAGATAAGGATTTCACTGTCAGACATAAATTAATAAAAACAAATTTGCATACGTCAGTATTATGAGCAAATTAGTTATGGGTAATTTTATTAAAGTCTTTACTTTTTAACAAAATATCACATATTTAAATATTTTTGGCATATTAGCAAATTAGACCTCTTCTTACAGGTGTTTTTCAGTCCGTTTTCGTTTTTATTTTTAAAAACGATTTTTAAAACACATTCATCAACCGTTTTTCATTTTATTTTCAAAAAACAAAAAACAAATGAAAAACAGAATCAATGTTAAAAGTAAAAGATTTGAAAAACATAAGAGTTCGTCCTGTAAGTGTTTTTCAGTTACTGTTTTTCGAAAAATAAAAAATGAAAATGAAAACAGTGTTTTTGTAGGGATGGCAATGGGGCGGGTTCGGGGCGGGGTGACCTTCACCCCACCCCACCCCACCCCACCCCACCCCACCCCACCCCATTTATTTTTTGAAAACCCATCCCCTCATAAACCCCCACCTTAGATGGAGCGGGTTGAGGCAGGACGGGTTACAACAGGGAGTGCTTTCCCCATCCCCACCCATTTACCACATTTATAATTTTTTTTATTTATTAAAATTACAAACATATAACCATTGAATATGATAAAATATATAAAGTAGTAAATAATTCAATGAAACTATTAAAAAAAACATCTCGTAAACATAATTCTCACTAGTAAATTCTATCATTCTCAAACATAAACATAAAGTATAAAGTCAAAATGTTCGAAAATCGTAACGTTAATCATCTAATAGTTACATCTATTTCTCTTTTTCTCTCTTCGTAATATCAACTTCATCTGGCATTTCCTCAAGATGTTGACACCTACTCACATGGTTTCTGCAACATTCCGGACCAACAAAAAAAATTGTATTCAATCTGACTGAATATCAATAACTTAATTTGATTTAATATACATGATTTATTTTACCTCGTTAAAATTTGGTTTCTTAAGACATATGGAACGATCAGTTGTAGTAGAAGAACATGAAGTTAATCATAAGATAAAAAACTTATTGTATTTGAGGTTAAAGCTTGAATCGTGAACTTTGAGTTGTTTGTGGAATAAAGACTTAGAGTTGCAGTTAGCGGCTAGGGTTTTTTAATTGTATTTTGTATTGTCACTTTATGTTAAATAACGACAAATAGATGTAAAATTAGGGTTAATGTATTTATATATATATTTCCTTTTTTTAGATATATTTTTTTCTTTGAAACTACGTAGTTTAACTAAATATTTTTTAAGCGGGGGCGGGGCGTGGTGGAGAGTATAAAACCCATCCATACCCATTGCGGGTTAGACTATCTATCCCATCCTCGCCCCATCTCCATTAAATTGAAACCCGTCTCCACCCCAAAAGTGCGGGTCCCCACGAGGCCCTGTCCCCGCGGGTAATTTTGTCATCCTTATGTTTTTTGTTTCAGTTTCGAATTCTGAAAACGCGTCTGGTAGCATATACTGAAAGATGTAGTTTGAAAATAAAAACAGAAAAAACGCGTCTGGTAGGTTAACCGAAAACTATCAAAAATAGAAATATCAATTTTGGTATTTTATTTAATATTATTACAACTATAAACAAATTGATTAAATAATTAACCAATATAACTTTTGTGTTATAATTTTTAAATTGAACAAAAGTAACACATAAAAAAATAATTCAAAAAAACATATCAAAAAATGAATTAATCAAAACTAAACTATTAAATTATAAATAAATAATTATAATATATATATATATATATATATATATATATATATATATATATATATGTATGTATGTATAATATATTAAAAATTTAACTGTTTATATAATATATATACATATTATAATAATATATAAAAAAGATATTAAATATTATTACATATATTATAATTTATATTATAATATCATATATATTATTACATATATTATTTTACATATTATATTATATTATATTATTTATATATAATAATACATAATATATTACATTATATCCTATATAAATATTATATATTGTATATAATAACATTATAAATATATATATATATATCATAATATATATATATAGTATTAATATATATATATATATATATATATTAGTACATATATATTATATAAATATATTATTTATATTCTGTCGTATGTAAAATCTACCAAACATACACGTCATCAATAAAAGGGAGAAAACTGCCAGGTGGGTGCCCAAAAAGGCAATCAGGAAATATTCAATAAAACACTAAGAGAGAATAAGCCCGATTAGACAAGCATTAAGGCAAGACATACTCGGAATCAGCTAAATCAATTAAACGCACTCGGGGATAGTAGAGACATTCTTTACTCGGGATCAAGAGACGTCACTCGGGCCAACACATCACATCATATTCGGGATGAACATGCCAACTGAGTAAGAAGTCTAGTAAGTAGGCCACGAGTTAAGTCACGCAAGGTTCCTTATCGAAGAGGGACTCTAAAGAAGAAAGAGAATGTCAAGCATAAAGGGTTCCTCATCTGAGAACACTTCTACTTCTCCAAGACTACTTCTTATAAAAGTCCAAATCGGATTATGCTACCGGAGTCACATTCAATCTCAAAACCAGCTTCTGAACGGGAAAGAAGACAAATCTACTTCAAACAAGTAACCAAAGTCACGATTAAATACAAAGATTCATTACTTGTACAAGGCAGATTAAGGCTCTATAAACATATAAATAGACCCATAATCCCCCCAAAAAACATATGGACAGCAAGCAACAGAAAAATACAGAGAGAAAAAGAGAGATCGAGAGCTTGTATGCATCTTATTTTCATAGTGGATTTTGGCTCGGTTGATCATTCAACCACCCGTGGACGTTTCTCCGGACATCGGAGTTTTACCACGTAAAACTTGGCTTCGTTACTCTCTCTAAAATCTCTCTCTCTCTCTCTTTGAATTGATAGCCGAAATCCAATCCTTGTTGGCTTTTCTGACACGATCCAGAAATCAACGTCGACAATTGGCGTTAGAAGGAGGGGAATGGCCAAAAGTCACCGGGCAATTTCCATGTTGGCAATACATCACGAGATCCTGCAGCAAACACGGAAAACCAACATTCACACCTTATAGGGATCCAGCAAGTTCCTCTAATCAGTAGAGATCTGACGTTGCGTTTTCAAGAGGCGTTGCAGCAATTGGTGACAGACGCAGCAAGGGAAGGGGTTGATCTACTGGCTGCAAGGAGCACAGACTCCTAATCTTTCACCCGCAAGGCTTCGTTCGGTGGTGGTTGGGCCAGAAATAATTACACCAGAAACCAGAAACCAAAAGGAACTCTTCCCCAATCAACCCGGCTGAACAAGAAACATCTGAAGAGGAACAACCGCACCAGAGACTGGACCAGAATCAGACAGTACGTGCTAGACATCGTACATACGACCGGGGCAGAGGTCGTTCATCATCAGAAGACAGTGATCGACACAATCGCAAGCATCATCACGAAATTACACGAGAGGGTCGGTATCAGAGTGAAGAGTCTCTTAAATTAATGACGATAACCCAGTGGTTTAACCGTCGGGGAAGCCCGGTAGGAAATAGAAATGTTACAATCCAGAGCCTAACTCGAGAAGTCAAGAATAATAGGAGTCAGATGGAAGCACTGGTCAGACGTTATGGTTATAACGATCTATCTGATGATGACTCTGACAGTCCATTCACCAGGAAAATCTTACGGACCTAGAAAGATTCAGGATGCCACATGTAGAGCAGTTCAAAAAATATACGGATCCAAAGGAGCACGTTAGACGCTATAAAAGTGCCATGGCTCAATATTCCCACAGTGACCTCTTATTGTGTCTCAACTTTCCACAGACACTAGGAGACACAGGGTCAAGATGGTTCGGGAGACTACCCCCGGCGAGCATCGAAAATTTCAGCGAACTGAGCTGAAGCTTCTCAAGGAAAATTCTGAGCAATGTTCACAGAAAAAAGTCAGTGGCCTACCTTTCTCAAATAAAGCAGAGGAAGGACGAGTCATTGAAGAAATACTTAGGCCGATTCGGCCAAGCAGTATCAGGAATTGGCAGTACAAACGATGAAGCAATTATTGTTGCCTTCACCTATAATTTGCAGAATGGACGGCTATCCTTTGATTTGAGAAGAGCACGGCTGACCAGGTATGCTGACATGATGGATATGGCAGCAGGATACGCACTAAGAAGAGTTAGCTACAGGAGGGAGCTATATGCACGGAGGAAAGCCCGAACAGAAGAATGTCGAATCCAAGGGGCAGAATCAAAAGGGAAAACTAAAGGGTAACGGCAAGGAGAAAAACAAAGATGGAGGTAACGGGCGTAATATCGAACAGTCCACAGAGAAATACCGAGGCCGATACACCAATTACATCCCTCTTCGGAAAAAACAATAAGAAATTCTAGTCATCCTAAAAGAGAAGAATATGGTGCAAGAACCGCGACGACAATCCCAGTTTGCCCGAAAAGATACAACCAAGTATTGCAGGTTTCATAAGGAAACCGGGCACGAGACTTCAAAGTGTTGTCAGCTCAAAGGTTACATAGAGACTCTCATTCGAGAAGGGCATCTGCGGGATATAATCTTGAAAAAAGATGAGAAATCAGAAGCTAAGAAAGAAGTTAAGGCAGATCACTCTAGACGAAATCAAAGGCACAGTCCCAAAGCCAATCAGGTAATACAAACGATTTTCGGAGGACCCTCTTCTGGGAAAAGCAACCGAGAACGAACTCAGGAAATCAGAGAAGCAATAGAAGAAAGGAATAACTTTGACGTAAACTCGGTTGAGCGAGACCCAAAAAAGGTGAAGGAAGGATGGGACCCGATAGTCTTTATAGAGGTAGATTCCCATGGCGTCGATGTTCGGCCTAATGACGCCTTTGTTATAAGTGCCCGGATTGGCCATCGGGAAGTTCGGAGAATTTTAATAGATAATGGGAGTTCAACATACATCCTCAATGTGGCCGTCTACGACTAGCTAAGACTAGACCGAAAAGATTTACAGTCTTTCCATACTTCATTAAGAGGGTTTGGAGGGATAGAAGTCAGGTCACTTGGGACAGTAAAACTGCCCGTGAAGATTGGAACAGCACCTTGCCAGAGGACTGTCCTGCTCGACTTCGTGGTAGTTGACCTAGACAATTGGCCGTATAATGCATTATTGGGTCGGCCATTCCTGAATAAAACAAGGGCTGTAACGGCAACTTATGCATTAATGATCAAGTTCCTGACAGAATAGAGGGTCGAGATAGTCAAGGGATCCTAAGAGATGGCCCGAAGAGCAAACCTGTCAGTATACAAAGACAAGAATGATGTTGAACAGGTGTGCACCATAATGCAGCCAAATCAGTGTAAAGAATCCTTATCATTCGAGTTGGATCCAAGGGAGGACTCGAATGAATCCAAAACATAATTGGTTGAAGAAATTGTGCTAAAAGAAGATGAACAAGATAAGAAAATCAAAATCGGGGCTAACTTGGAAGGAAAAGTCAAGCAAGACCTAACCAATCTTCTTAAAGAATACAAAGACGTGTTCGCTTGGAGTCACGAAGATATGGTAGGGATAGATGCCCGAGTAATGTCCCACAAACTCACAGTTGACCCGAATGCGAAACCAGTAATACAAAAGAGAAGATCGTTCAATCCTGAAAGAAGTCGAGCAATCAAACAAGAAGTGGAAAAGCTACTTGCTACTGGATCAATCAGAGAAGTACCCTCAGTGGGTAGCTAACGTAGTCCTCATTCAAAAGAAAAATGGGCAATGGAGGATGTGCGTAGATTTCACGGATCTGAACAAGGCATGCCCAAAAGACAGCTTCCCACTTCCAAGGATAGACCAGTTGGTTGATGCCATAGCAGGTCACGAATTGCTCAGCTTCATGGATGCCTACTCGGGATACAATCAAATCAGAATGAACAAAGCCGATGAAGAAAAAACAGCCTTCACAACAGATCAAGGTTTATACTGTTACACAGTAATGCCCTTCGGTTTAAAAAATGCAGGTGCTACGTATCAGAGGCTAGTCAACAAAATCTTCACTCGGCAAATAGGAAGGAATATGGAAGTGTACATTGATGACATGCTGACTAAAATTGTCTCGGCAGATAAGCATGCCTTAGACCTCTGAGAGACATTTGATTTCCTGAAGAGATACTAGATGAAATTAAACCCAAATAATGTTTATTCGGAGTACCTTCTGAGAGATTCCTGGGTTTTCAAGTCCACTAAAGAGGAATCAAAGTTAATCCCAAGAAGATCCAGGCCTTGCAGAAAATGACCTCACCAAAAACATTAAAAGAAGTACAAGGCTTAACAGGGTGTTTAGCTTCTTTGGGAAGATTCACCTCGAGAGCTACGAACATGTGCGCACCCTTTTTCAAGATAATCAAAAAAGGGAAAGGACTCGAATGGAATGAAGAGTGCGAGCAGGCATTCTTAAAAATAAAAGAGTATTTGGGACAGGCACCAATTCTCTCAAAACTGCAAAAAGGGGAAGTGCTTCAATTATATTTATCAGTCACCGAGCTTGCAGCAAGTTAAGTCTTAGTCAGAACAGAAGATGGAGTGCAGAAACCAGTGTATTATACCAGCAATGCACTCTTACCAGCTGAGACCAGGTACTCATAGGCAGAGAAGATGGCCTTAGCATTGGTTTCAGCAACAAAAAAGCTGAGACCATACTTTCAGGCCCATACAATCCAGGTTCTCACCAATTGCCCATTAAGACAAATTTTGCAAAAGCCAGAAATATCATGAAGACTTACCAAATGAGCAATCGAGCTAAGTGAATTCGATATTCATTATGTCCCCAGAACCTCACTCAAAGGACAAGTTGTGGCAGACTTCATAGCCGAGTTCACAGAACCAAACCTGGAAGCAAAAAGACTGTTGGGTAAAAATTTCCCATGGAAACAATATGATGATGGTTCTTCAAACACTCATGGCAGCGGGGCAGGGATCATAGTCCGCACTCCAGAAGGAGATGATGTTGAATGTGCCATGAGGTTTGATTTCAAAGCAACTAATAATCAAGCCGAATATGAGGCGTTATTGGCTGCACTCAAAGTCTGCATAGCTCTCGGGGCAGATGAGGTTGAGATATTCAGCGATTCACAAGTAGTTGTCAACCAGATCATGGACGAGTACCAAGCCAAAGATGAAGGTATGATAGCCTACCGTGACATCGCAAAACAACTCCTCCAAAAATTTAAAGAATACAAGATTACTCAGATTGCTATGGAGGAAAATGAAAAGCTGACACATTGTCTAAATTAGCGTCAGCAACAACCGCAATCAGACCGAAGACTATTCCAGTTGCACATATCCTTAAACCGAGCATAGATGAACTGAAGCATTTGGAAATTTCAGAAGTCCGAATAACGCAAGACGGTTGGATGATCCAGCTGAGAAGGTTCCTGGAAGAATGCATGCTCCCAGAAGATCTTGTACTAGCAAAGCGTATCAGGTACCGATCGGCTAGATATACCATGATCGGAGGAGAATTATTTAGAAGGGGGTTTTCCCGAGCGCTCCAGAGATGTATACCAGAAGAGGATGCACATCAAATACTTCAAGAATCCATGGAGGAGTTTGCGAAAACCACACTGGGGTCGGAAAGTTACAATACTTGTCAAAGAATTGCCAACGATATCCGACAGCCCCCAGAAAAACTCAGAAACCTCACTGCCCCATGTCCATTCATCATGTGGGTCTTGACCTGATCGGCCTAATGCCAGCTGGGACAGAGGGTGGAGCAAAACACGCCATAGTAGCTGTCGACTATTTCATAAAATGGGCAGAAGCTGAAACGCTGGTGCATACCACAGAAGTTAACATCATAAATTTTGTAAAGAAGAACATACTTTATAGGTTTGGAGTTCCGGACACTATAATCACTGACAATGGCACCCAGTTTGATAACCTAAAGTTCAGACAGTTGTGCGAGAAGTACCAGATTGCTAATTACTATGCCACACCAGCCCACCCTCAAACAAATGGGCAGATAGAAGCAGTAAATAAAATTATCAAGCACACCATCAAAGCAAAGTTGGATACCAAAAAAGGAAGCTGGGTTGAAAAGCTTCCTGAAGTATTATGGGCATACCGGACGACAACAAGGACTTCAACAGGAGAAACTCTGTTCACTTTAGCGTTCGGAACAGAAGCTGTCATCCCCATTGAAACATCATATACGTCCCCCCGGGTCAGGCTATACGATGAAGAGCAGAATACTGATATGTTACAACAAAGTCTGGATGAGATAGAAGAAAAAATGGAGAAGTCCCGAATAAGAAATGCAACATATCAACAAAGAGTGGCTCGCCACTACAATTCTCGTGTTCGGATCATGAAATTCCAGCTTGGAGACCTGGTGCTCAGGAGGGTATCACTAAACACGAAAAATAAAACTGCAAGTTCCCTGACTGATAAATGGGAGGGACCATACAAGGTCGAGGGAATAGCAGGCTATGGAGCGTATTGAATTTCATGGCCCAACGGAGGAGTTTTACCTCGACCATGCAACGCTCAATACCTAAAAATTTTCTATCCTTAAATTGTTTTTTTTTCGTTCTCTTAGTCAGTGCTATTAGTTACGTTAAATATTAGCTATGGAATTTAAATATGTTGATTTTGCAGTGATAAATAAAAATTACTCGGGAATTCCAAGAGCATATGATAATAATAACATATGGAAGAAGAGCATGATAATAAGAACATGCAAATAGAATTCTCGGGACCATCAAATCCCGAATGGGCGGAGAAGCTCGTAGGAGCATGCCAGCCGAGCATGGTCAAAATGACCTTAGCAAAAAGGCAAACTCGATGCACCAGACTCTGGAAAAATGCTCGGGACGCTATCGGGAGAAATTCTGGTGAAATGTGTAGCTGTGTTGAGCAATTTTTAAAAGAGCTCAACGATTCGGCAAACACTTGCGTATAAAAACTGGGGAGACGTCCTTGGTATTGCGTAAGGACTCGTACATATGATCACAGTGAGCCTTGATGTAATGTTCGGGTAGCAACCGGGCATGAAACACAAGTATAAACTTGCCTGTTTTATGATGACTCGGTTAAAAATAAAGAGCCAGTTTAATAAGATACTTGGCAATTAAAGTTACTCGGGTAACAACCGTTTTAATAACATACTCGGTTAAGTTACCCGAACATCAAAGAGCCAGTTTAATAAGATACTTGGCAATTAAAGTTACTCGGGTAACAACCGGTTTAATTAGATACTCTGTTAAGTTACTCGAACATCAAAGAGCCAGTTTAATAAGATACTTGGCAATTAGAGTTATTCAGGTAACAACCGGTTTAATAAGAAACTTGGTTAAGTTACCCGAACATCAAAGAGCCAGTTTAATAAGATACTTGGCAATTAAAGTTATTTGGGTAACAACCGGTTTAATAAGATACTCGGTTAAGTTACCCGAACATCAAAGAGCCAGTATAATAGAACACTCGGCAACAATCAGTAATAAATAGATCAAAAACATTCGATTCAGAATAAGAGAATTTTATTGATCTCAAAAGAATGGTTACAAATCAAAGAATAGTTCTTTACAAAATAATAAGAATTTTCTACAGTTTTACAAAAATTAAGGCTATATGGATTTTGAGCCTTTATCGATACTCGGGTCTGGCACCATCTCGTACTCACGGAGCAGGCTTTCATTAGACGGCCAAGTAATATCGTCGACAGTATCATCCATCCACTGGCTGTAATCCTCACCCCGGACTGGCCCGACGTCCGGAACCACACCCTCGATTGACTCTTGACTTGCGTAAAAGGTCGAGAGAGAATGCTCGGACGGAATCTCTAAATGCATGGGATGAGGCTCTTTGCTTTGACTACGGCAATAGGCTCTCCATTCCTTCATCTGAATCCAAAGAGACTCCAAGGACCGGTCCACGTGATGTTTGATTGACAGCTCCCAATTAGCTCGGGCTTTCTCAGTCGTCCTACTCTTAACTTTGAAGAATTTGTCGGCCGAAACTAACTCGCGTTGAAATTCCCTAAGAAGTAGGGCATCGTAAGTAGGGGATCTTTTAAAATGTTCCAACCTGGCCTCTCGGGATAGGGATTCAACTGTCAACACTTGGCGCTCCAGGTCTTCAATTTTTTGGTCATACGCCGACCTCGACTGGTCCGCCTCCTGCTCGGCCTTAAGCATGGATTCTTCAGTAGAAGATATGAGATTTTGAAGTGATGCAACCTTCTCCTCTGCCAAAAATGCCTTCTCCTCGGCTTCGACCTGTTTCGTCAGACAATGGTCGGTGAATATCTGTAAGGAACTGACCTCCTGCAAATAAGCTTTTTCAGCTCGACACGGCCTTCCTCACTCGCCTTCAGCTGGGCCTCCAGACGTCTTATTCGATGGGCTTGATGTTGCTGCTTTTGAACTATCTCAGCAAATTCGGCCACCATTTGTAAAAGTATATATTTAGAAATCTGACAGAAGCAAAACAATAAAGGAGTCGGATTTAACTTACATAAGATGCACAGTTGAAAACATTTTGAAGACGTTCGGTCAGGGAACCATCCCGAAAGCCGCTCCAGCGGTCTTCTCTGATGAAAGCCAGACCGGAGGACATCTCCCGTAGCATAACCTGGGAATAAGGGAACAAAGGAACCCCCGAATGTACAGCTCCCAGATTTCTAACCTTAGGGGAAGGGGAAGCCATGTTCGGATCTAAGGATGGAGAAGGATTTAAAGGAACCATATTTCCAACCTCGGAGGTAGAAGAAACCCTATTCGGTTCTGAAGCGGCCGTATCTACTGATTCTCCAGCACCAACACTCGGGGCAATCTCATCCGTAACATCTTCATCGCTGGAGTCGATAAATGAGACTACCCGAGGAACTTTAAGAGGGCGAGACGGTGAACTAACTGCCTTTCGCTTCTCGCCCCGAGATCGGTGGAAATTAAGGTCAGCAACAGGATTTTCCTGCAGATCGTCCTGGAAAGATTCAAAGAATTCGACACCCGTAGGTACTTGATCCGTGAAGACGTCACCACCGTCGCCGGTTTTAAACCGTCCAACAGGCTCTTCACCAGGACCTTCACATTGCCTCTCCCTATTATCAGGCAGTTGGGTATCAGTTGGCTCACTTTGGCCACTTGGACCATCAAACTCCTGAGCAGACGGCTGGGCACCTTGATGAACATATTCGGGGATCTGTTCCTCAGCAACATCGGTTTCTTCATCTGACTCGGGCGGAGCAATGCCTTCATCGCTTTAACAGAAAGCCTCTTTTCGGCTCACCTATAAAATTGACTTCACTTGGTGAGCCTGAAGATCGCTGACGACGTCCGTATCGAACACTTAAAAAAAAAGGGAAAAATTCATGTCAGGAAACGAAAAGCAGAAAAGTACAATAGGAAGGGTGCCGGATCACTTACATCACCGGCGATGGCCGAAAATCTGTCTGAAGAAGCCGAGCTTTATCATATCCGCCTCTTTAAAAAGGTAGCTCTTGCTCCTCTTTTCCAAAGTACGAACAGCTACCCAGGTCAACCTCTTCAGCTCAGTATCGCTGTAATCAATTATCTTCTTGTTCCACACCTCGGGGGAACAGAAGAAACGGGGAGCTCTCAGCACCGTTCGGAAATCCCCAGATCCAACAGTGACGTTAAGCCTGAGATCCCCTCCAGTGAAAAACCAACTGTTCTTCCAGAACTTATTGGATGTGGGGAATCCCCATACAAAACCCCTTTTTTTGGGGTCGCTAGAGGTATCAACATTCTGATTCACCTTCACTCCCTCGGGTACCCAGCCATCCGATGGAGTAGATGTAAGAAAATAAGTCCCGTCTTGTTAACTTGCCTCAGCGTGAAGAAATGCCTGATTTCATTTGGGGAGGGCGGCGAAAGGTTCATCCTACTGAACATGTGCCACATGCACATCAAAATTTTATAACTATTCGGGGCAGCGTCAGCCAAAAACCAGGCAATGAATGGCTGAAAGGGAAGTGTGACACCACAGCATAACATTGATCCATAAATCGCTACCATACCCGTAGGAGAATTCCATGCAGCTTTATCCCCCGCAGGAACCAGAGTGACCAAGTCGGGCAGATCGAATCAGGAGCGGTATTTCTCTATTTCAGCTGGCATGACCACATTCGGCTTAGTATCTAAACCACTCGGGCGAGTATCAGAAAAAAAAGACAGGACGCCCTGGACATCTCTTCAACATCATTCTCATTAACAGCTTGTTCCCTGATCTGAACGCCACTCGAGCCGTGCTTGTGTACCTCACTTCTGCTCTGATGTTTACCCATCCTTCGAAAAGATACCCTGTGGTCAGAAACGTCAGAATAAGAACTAGATGAAGTATCAGATGAATCAGAACTGGCTATAAGATTAAAAGCAACATCAGGGTAAAGCCTAGAAACATCGACTTCTAAAAATGAAGGTTCACCAGGAGGAGTTTCCCCCAACAATCTTCGAACACAAGAAACTAACTGATAATCTTCACGATTTAGAGCAGAGCTATATTACAAAGATGAAGGCGAGATGAAGGCTCCATCGAAACTAACCTTAGATAGAACAAAATACTGGAGAAAAAATCCTTGATGAAGAAAGCAATCTGCAGCGAAATCTGGACTGGCAGGAAAATTCTGGTTTTCTCAAAACTTTTAAGAATAAACTAGCACAAACTCAGTAAAGAATTTAAAGAGGTGGTGACACGAAACCCTAAGGCCTCGAGGCGGAAAAAACATATGACGAAACTTGATGACGTAAGCGGCGATTGGGGAGACGTAAAAATCATTTCTCATAAATGATATTGAAAAACTAAGAGACGAGGGACACGTGTCAAAACAGGAACTAGCCCTCAACCGTCAGAACTTCAAAACGTCGCCATCATCAAAGATCTCGCGTGAGGAGGTGAATCGAAATTACAAGGTCACCATTAAGACACGTCATTATGATCAGACGACTATTCTGGCACAAGTAAAAATTGAGATGATTAAAATACTCTTGCCCGAAATAAAATTTATTCGGCAAAAATATTTTAAGGAGGTATTGTCGTATGTAAAATCTACCAAACATACATGTCATCAATAAGAGGGAGAAAACTGTCAGGTGGGTGCCCAAAAAGGCAATCAAGAAATATTCAATAAAACACTAAGAGAGAAGAAGCCCGAGTAGACAAGCATTAAGGCAAGACATACTCGGAATAAGCTAAATCAATTAAACGCACTCGGGGATAGTAGAGACATTCTTTACTCGGGATCAAGAGACTTCACTCGGGCCAACACATCACATCATATTCGGGATGAACATGCCAACTGAGTAAGAAGTCTAGTAAGTAGGCCACGAGTTAAGTCACGCAAGGTTCCTTATCGAAGAGGGACTCTAAAGAAGAAAGAGAATGTCAAGCATAAAGGGTTCCTCATCTGAGAACACTTCTACTTCTCTAAGACTACTTCTTATAAAAGTCCAAATCGGATTATGCTACCAGAGTCACATTTAATCTCAAAACCAGCTTCTGAAACGGGAAAGAAGACAAATCTACTTCAAACAAGTAACCAAAGTCACGATTAAATACAAAGATTCATTACTTGTACAAGGCAGATTAAGGCTCTATAAACATATAAATAGACCCATAATCCCCCCAAAAAACATATGGACAGCAAGCAACAGAAAAATACAGAGAGAAAAAGAGAGATCGAGAGCTTGTATGTATCTTATTTTCATAGTGGATTTTGGCTCAGTTGATCATTCAACCACCCGTGGACGTTTCTCCGGACATCGGAGTTTTACCACGTAAAACTTGTCTTGGTTACTCTCTCTAAAATCTCTCTCTTTGAATTGATAGCCGAAATCCAATTCTTGTTGGCTTTTCTAACACGATCCAGAAATCAACGTCTACATATTCTATATAATATTTTATTATTTAATAATATATATAATTATAATATTATATTATATATATATATATATTAATATTTGATAATATTAGATATTATAATATATATAAACTATATTATAATATTAATATTACATAATATATACATAAAATATATAATATTATAATATATATATATAAGAGGGGCACTTTGGTCTTTTGAAAATCTTATTTCGTCTTGTCTTAACCATATCAAACGAATAACAGTACAATTAATAATTTTTTAAAAAAAACCAAGATTTTTTTTTATATAAAAAAAATGAAAAACAAAAACAAAAACAAAAAACAAGTATTTTGTGTTTTTCAAATTTTTCACTTTTAACATTGATTTTGTTTTTCATATTTTTTATTTTATTTTTAGAAAATAAAATGAAAAACGGTAAACGAACGCTTTTTCGAAATTGTTTTTGAAAAATAAAAAAGAAAACGGACTGAAAAACAGCTGCAGGACGGAGCCTAAAATACTTGTTTTTTATTTTTGTTTTTGTTTTTCATTTTGTTTTTCACTTTTTTTACATAAAAAAAAATCATTTTTTTTTAAACTATTAACTATATTGTTATGCGTTTGATATGATTAGGATAAGACGAAACAAGATTTTTAAATGACTAAAGTACCCTTTATATATATATATATACATATATATATATATATATATATATATTCCAGAATAATTTATTTCCAACTATAACTAAAAGCATTCATGTAACAATATATATATATATTATAATATTATATATTATAAGGTAATATATTTTATGTATGTTATAATATATATTATATAATATATAATATTAATATATCATATATAAATATATAATATTATAATATAGTTAATATATAATATTTTCGTATGTAAATTTTATCAGATATACACGTCATTGACAAAGAGGATAAAATTGTCAGGTGGACATCCGAATAGGCATTTAGAAAATATCCTACAAAACATCATCAAAGAAGACAAACCCAAGTAAACAAATATTGGATAAAACCTACTCGGGGTCAACTGACGTCATATACTACTCGGGGTCAGATAAAGGTACTTGGGGCTAGTTGATGACATTGTCTACTCGGGATCAGATGACGTCACTCAGGACCAGCTGATATCGTTTTCTACTCAGGACAAATATGAAGAAAACTGAATAAAAAGCCCAGCGCGTAGCTCACATGAATCGAGTTATTAAAATACATAAAGATATCCATATCAAAGAGAAATTCCAAGAACATAATTATCAAACAGAAAAGGTTCTTAATCAGGCAACAATTTTATTTCTTCAAAAAGACTACGCTCTTATATGGAAATAAGTCCTAATTGGACTACATTACTAGAGTCCAATTCGATCTCAATACAAGTCTCCAAAACAGGAAAGAAGACAAACTACTTCGAACAAGTAAACAATCATAATTAAATACAAAGATCTTTTATTACTTGTACAAAGAAGATTAGGGTTATATGGACATATAAATAGACCTATAATCTCGTCACACAATATATACAGCAATCATAGAAAAATACAGAGAAGAAAGAGAGATCAAGAATTGTAATTATTTTACTCATAGTGGATTTTGGCTTGGTTGATCATTCAACCACCCATGGACGTTTCTCCGGTCATCAGAGTTTTACCACGTAAAAACTTGCATCCGATTGCTTTCTCCTTCTCTTTCTCTTGAAATCACAGCTAGAATCCAAATCTTGTTGGCTTTTCTCATACAACCAGAAATCGACGTCAACAATTGACGCTAGAATGAGGGGCTTGAACCTTCGATTTAGTTAAAGGTAATGGCAGGAAGCAGAAGCAGTTATAGGGATGTTCAAAAATATCCAGATAACTTCTATGTTGGCAGTAGCTCGCGAGATCTCGCTGCAACCACGGAGAACCAACCAACATCCCTGGTGGGGATCCAACAAGTTCCCCCGACCAGCGAAGACCTGACGCAACGCTTTCAAGAAGCGTTGTAAAAACTGGTGGCAGACGCAGCAAAAGAATGAGTTGATCTACTAACTGTAGAAGAAGTACAACCTTCAAACCTCCTACCAACGAGGCTTCGTTCGGTTATAGTAGGGCTAGAACTAAATGCACCAGAAGCCGGAATGAACTCTTTTCCAATCAATAAGGCTGGATGAAAGACACCCGAAGAGGAACAACCACGCCAGAGGCAGAACCATGATCAGATAGCCCGTGCAAGACACCGTAAACATGACCGACACAGGGATCGATCGTCGTCATTGGAAGATAGCAATCGGTACCATCACAAGCGTCATCATGGAACCATACGCCTATAAGAATCAACCCGTGAAACTTGGCATCAAAGTGAAGAGCCAGAGAGAGGAATGACTGTCACTCTGCGATCTAACCTTCATGGGGATCCAGTGGGAGATAGAGATATTGTAATTTAGAGCTTAACTCGAGAAGTCGAAAACAATAGGCTTCAAATGGATACACTGGTCAGGAGTTATGGGTACAACGATTTATCTGACGAAGATTCTAACAGTCCATTCACAAGGGACATCCTGCGGACTTCATTCCCAGAAAGATTCAGGATGCCTCACGTGGAGCAGTTCAATAAGGAAACAGACCGAAAATAACATGTCAGACGCTATAAAAGTGTTATGGCCCAGTATGCCCATAGCGATTCCCTATTATGTCTTAACTTTCCACGGACTCTAGGGGACATAGGCTCAAGATGGTTTGAGAGATTGTCCCCAGCGAGCATTGGAAGTTTCAGTGAGCTAAGCAAGAATTTCTCAAGGCAATTTCTGAGCAATGTTCATAGGAAAAAATCAGTGGCTTACATTTCTCAAAAAAAAAAACAAGGGAAAGATGAGTCGCTGAAGAAATACCTGGGGATATTCGGCCAAGCAGTGTCAGAAATCGGCAGTGCAAATGACGAGACGATAATTTCTGTGTTCATCAACAATTTGTAGAATGGACGACTATCTTTTGACTTAAGAAGAGCCCGTCTGACCAGATATACAAATATGATGGACATAACGGGAGGATATGCACTAGCCGAAGAAGAAGAGTTAGCCACGGAAGGATGCTATATGCATAGAGGAAAACTTGAAAAGAACGCTGAGTCCAAAATGCAGAACCAAAAGGGAAAACAGAAAGGAAACAACAAAGAAAATAGCAAGGACGGAGGAAACGGTTGTAATGCCAAACAGACCACGGAGAAATACCGAGGTAGGTACACCAACTACACCCCTCTTCGAAAAAAGCATGAGGAAATCCTGGCCATACTGGAAGCAAAGAATCTGGTACAAGAGCCACGATGACTGCCTCAGTTCGCCCGGCGGGATACAACCAAATACTGCAGATTCCACAAGGAAACCGGTCATGAGACTTCCAAGTGTTACCAGCTCATAGATTACATAGAAACCCTCATTCAGGAAGGACATCTACAGGATGTAATCTTGAAAAGAGATGAGAAATCAAAAAGAAAGAAAGAGATCAGGGCCGATCACAGCTTTGGTCGAAATCAAAGGGCCAGTCCAGATGCCAATGAAGTAATACATACAATCTTTGGAGGACCATCCACTGGGAGAAGTAACAGAGAGCGAATACAGGAAATCAGAGAAGCAGTAGAAGCAAGACATAACTTTGACGTGAACTCTGTGGAGCCAGACCCGAAAAGGGTAAAGGAAGGATGGGACCCAATAATATTCACAGAAGCAGACTCACATGGGGTCGACGTTCGACCAAATGACGCCTTAGTCATAAGTGCCCAGATTGGTCACCGGAAAGTTAGGAGAATCTTGATAGATAATGGAAGTTCGGCAGACATTCTCAATGTAGACGTCTACGATCAACTCAGGTTAGACCGAAAGGATCTACAGCCTTTCCATATTCCACTCAGAGGATTCAGAGGAATTGAGGTCTGGTCACTCGGGACGGTAAAGCTACCCGTGAAGATTGGAGCGGCACCTTGCCAGAGATTTGTATTGATCAACTTCGTGGTGGTAGACTTAGACAATTGGCTGTATAATGCGTTGTTGGGTCGGCCATTCTTAAATAAAACTAAGGCCGTAACAACCACTTACGCATTGATGATCAAGTTTTCGACTGAACAGGGGTCGGTGAAGTCAAGGGATCCCAAGAGATGGCCTGAAGAGCTAACCTGTCAGTATACAAAGACAAGAATGATGAACAGGTATGCACTATAACGCAGCCTAGTCAGAACAAAGAATCACTGTCATTCGAATTTGACCCAAGGGAATAGTCGAATGAATCCAAAAATGAACTGGTCGAAGAAATTATCTTGAAAGAAGATGAACCAGACAAAAAGATCAAGATCAGGGCCAATTTTGAAGGAAAAGTCAAACAAAGCCTCACTGATCTGCTCAAAGAATACAAAGATGTGTTCACCTGGAGTCATGAAGACATGGTCGGGATAGATGCCCGAATTATATCTCACCATCTCGCGGTAGACCCGAATGCAAAACCAGTGATACAAAAGAGAAGGTCATTCAATATTGAGAGAAGTCAGGCAATCAAACAGGAAGTAGAAAAGCTACTCGTCGTTGGATCGATTAGAAAGATCAACTACCCTTAATGGGTAGCTAATGTAGTCCTCGTCCAAAAGAAAAATGGACAATGGAGAATGTGCGTAGATTTCACAGATTTGAACAAGACATGCCCAAAAGACAGTTTTCCACTTCCGAGGATAGATCAGTTGATGGACACTACATCAGACCATGAGTTGCTAGGTTTCATGGACGCCTACTCGGGATATAACCAAATCCGAATGAACAAGGCTGACGAATAAAAAACAGCATTCACAACTGATCAGGGTTTGTACAGTTACACAGTAATGCCATTCGGGTTAAAAAATGCAGGGACAACGTATCAAAGACTGGTCAACACAATCTTCGCACGGTAAATAGGAAGTAACATGGAAGTGTACATTGATGACATGCTGACAAAGAGCATCTTGGCAGACAAGCATACCTCAGACCTGCGAGAGACATTCGATGTTTTGAGGAGATACCAAATGAAGCTGAATCCGAACAAGTGTTTATTCAGAGTTCCTTCAGGAAGGTTCCTGGGTTTTCAAGTTCACCAAAGGGGAATCGAAGTCAATCCTGAAAAGATACAAGCCCTGCAGAGAATGACTTCACCAAGGACACTAAAAGAAGCACAACGCTTAACAGGATGTTTAGCTTCCTTGGGAAGATTCATCTCAAAGGCCACAAACAGATGCGCACCGTTTTTCAGAGTAATCAAAAAAGGAAAAGGACTTGAATGGAATGAAGAGTGCGAGCAGGCATTCCTAAAAATCAAAGAATACCTAGGGCAGGCTCCCATCCTTTCAAAACCATAAATGGGAGAGATACTTCATTTGTACTTATCAATTACAGAACTAGCAGCAAGCTCAGTCCTAGTCAGAACAGAAGGAGTACATAAGCCAGTGTATTATACCAGCAAGGCACTTTTACCAGCTGAGACCATGTATTCACAAGCAGAAAAAATGGCCCTAGCATTGGTTTCAGCAGCAAGGAAACTAAGGCCATACTTTTAGGCTCATACAATCCAGGTTCTCACCGACTGCCCATTGAGATAAATTTTACAGAAGCCAGAGATTTCAGGAAGATTAACAAAATGGACAATCGAGCTAAGTGAATTTGATATCCACTACGTCCCCAGACATCTCTCAAAGGACAAGCAGTGGCAAATTTTATAGCAGAGCTCAAATAGCCAAACCTGGAAGCAAAAAAGATGTTGGGAACAAATTTTCCATGGAAATTGTATGTTGATGGCTCTTCAAACACTTATGGCAGCGGGGCAGGGATCGTAGTATGCACTCCAGAAGGAGATGATGTCGAATGTGCCATGAGGTTTGACTTCAAAGCAACCAACAATCAAGCTGAGTACGAGGCGCTACTAGCTGGACTCAGAGTCTGCATAGCTCTCGGGGCAGATGAAGTCGAGATATTCAGCGATTCACAGGTAGTTGTCAACCAAGTTCTGAACGAGTACCAAGCCAAGGATGAAGACATGATAGCCTACCGTGACATTGCAAAACAGCTCCTTCAGAAATTCAAAGAATATAGGGTAGCCTAGATCCCTAGGGAGGAGAATGAAAATGCAGACGCTTTGTCCAAACTAGCGTCAGCAATAACCACAATCAGGCCAAAGACTATCCCGGTTGCACATCTCCTCAAACCGAGCACAGTTGAATCAAAAAACTTAGAAATTTTAGAAATCCGAACACCGCCAGATGATTGGATAACTCAGCTAAAAAGATTCCTGGAAGAAGGCGTGCTCCCAAAAGATCCCCTACAAGCAAAACGTATCAGATATCGATCAGCAAGGTACACATTGGTCGGAGGAGAACTATACAGAAGGGGGTTTTCCCGAACACTCTAAAGATGTTTGTCAGAGGAGGATGCATTTAGGATATTACAGGAAATCCACAGAGGAGTTTGCGAAAACCACACTGGGGTAAAAGTTTAGCGCACAAGGTACTCAGGCAAGGTTATTATTGGCCTACTTTATTCTCAGATGCACAACGATGTTCGAAAAGTTACAATACTTGCCAAATGATTGCTAATGATATCTGACAACTCCCTGAATAACTCAGAAACCTCACATCTCCATGGCCATTTGCCATGTGGGGTTTGGATTTAATCGGCTCGATGCCAGCTGGGACAGGGGGTGGAGCAAAATATGCCATAGTAGCCGTTGACTATTTCACGAAGTGGGCAGAAGTTGAAGCATTAATGCATATCACAAAAGCAAACACCATAAATTTCATGAAAAAGACTATATTTTATAGGTTTGGAGTCCCAAACACTATAATCACTGACAACGGCACCCAGTTCGATAATCTGAAATTCAGATAGCTGTGTAAAGAGTACCGGATTGCCAATTACTATGCCACACCTGCCCACCCTCAAACAAATGGACAGGTTGAAGCAATGAAAAAAATCATCAAGCACACAATCAAAGCAAAGCTAGATGCCAAGAAAGGAAGTTAGGTTGAAAAGCTTCCCGAAGTATTATGGGCATATCAGACAACAGCAAGAACGTCAAAAGGAAAGACTCCATTCACTTTAGCGTTTGGAATAGAAGTTGTTATCCCCATAGAAACGTCATATGCATCACCTCAGGTCAGGCTATATGATGAAGAACAGAATGTTGATATGCTATTACAAAGTCTAGATGAGCTAGAAGTGAAAAGGGAGAAGTCCCGAATACGAAATATGGCATATCAGCAAAAGAGTAGCCCGCCACTACAACTGTCATGTTCGGGTCAGGAAATTTCAACTAGGAGACCTGGTACTCAGGAAGGTGTCATTGAACACAAAAAATAAAGCTGCAGGTTCCCTGGTTGATAAGTGGGAAGGCCCGTACAAAGTCGAAAGAATAGCTGGTCATGGAGCATATTGGATTGCACGACCCAATGGAGGGGTTTTACCCCGACCATGCAATGCCCAATATCTGAAGATTTTCTATCCGTAAATTATTTTTTGTTTTTTTTCTAGTCAGGACAATTTTAGTTGGGTCAGATATTAGCTGTGGAATTTAAATCTTTATTGATTTTGCAGTTATAAATAAAAATCAAACTCGGGATTTCCGAAAGATAAAGCATATGATAATAAGAACATATGAAAGACAAGCATGATAATAAGAACATACAAATAGAATACTCGGGACCAGTGATTCCCGAATGGGCGGAGAAGCTCGAAGGAGCATGCCAGCCGAGCAAGGTCAATTGACCTTAGTAAAAAGGCAAACCTGATACACCAGATTCTAGAAAAAGGCTCGGGACGCTATGGGAAAAAATTTCGGTGAAATGTGTAGCTGTGTTAAGCGATTCAAAAATCTTAACGATTCGGCAAACCCTCGAGTATAAAAACTGGGGAGACGTCCTCGGTAATACGTAAGGACTCGAACATATGATCATGGTGAGCCTTGATGTAATGTTCGGGTAGCAACTATGTATGAAACACAAGTATAAACCTACTTGCCTGTTTTAAGATGACTCAGTTAATAATACTAGTCAGTTTAATAAGATACTTGGTGTAAAAAACTATTCCGGTAGCAAAACCAGTTTAATAAGATACTCGGTGAGGTTACCCGAACATCAGAATTAGACAATTTAATAAGATACTTGGCATAAAGATTGCAAGAGCCAGTTTAATAAGATACTTGACATTAAAAATTATTCGGGTGACAACCAGTTTAATAAGATACTCGGTGAAGTTACCCGAACATCAGAATTAGCCAGTTTAATAAGATACTTGGCATGAAGATTGCAACAACCAGTTTAATAAGATACTTGGCATGAAGATTGCAACAGCCTGTTTAATAAGATACTTGGATTTTAAAATTATTCAGGTAACAAAACAAATTTAATAAGATACTTGAAGAAGTTACCCGAAATAGTCGGTTTAATAAGATACTCGGCAACAATAGGGTCAAGTTAAAGAAGAAATTTCGTGAGCAATGAAATCAGATTAAAACCACTCAATTCAGAATAAACTCGGGATTTCATTAATCTTTACAAAGAATCAAAGAATTGCTACAAAAAAAATCATTACAAAGAAAGGTAAGAATCGCTACAAAGAATCTTTACAAAAATTCATCCTACAAAAATCAAGGTTGTGAGGATTTAGAGCTCTTGCCGATACTCGGGTCGGGCACCATTTCATATTCACGGAGAAGACTTTCATTAGAAGGCCAACCGATCGTGTCGACCGAATCATCCATCCACTAGCTGTAATCTTCTCCTGGGATCGGTCCGACATCAGGCACCATACCTTCCACTACCGACTTCTGACTGGCGTAAAAAGTCGAGAGGGAGTGCTCGGATGGGGCTCTTTGCCTCCGCTACGGCAGTAAGCTCTCCACTCCTTCATCTGAGTCTGAATAAGATTCCAAGGACCGATCCAAGTGATTCTTGATCGAAAGCTCCCAGTTGGTTCGGGCCTTCTCAGTTGCCCGATTCTTAACCTTTAAGAACTCACCAGTTGGAACTAGCCCTCGTTGAAACTCCTGAAGAAGAAAGGCATCGCAGGCAGGGGATTTTTTAAAACGATCCACCCATTGGACTTCAAGTTCCAGCCTGGCCTTTCGGGATAAGGATTCGATCGTCAAAGTCTGGCACTCCAAGTCTTCAATTTTCTTTTCATATGCCGACTTAGACTGCTTCGCTTCCTGTTCGGCTTTAAGCATTGATTCTTGGGCAGAGGACAACAAATTTTGAAGTGAAGTTGCCTTCTCCTCTATCAAAGAAGCTTTCTCCTCGGCCTCAACCTGCTTCGCCAAAAAGTGGTCGGCAAACACTTGGGCACTGTCGACTTCTTTCTGATAACCCGATTCGACCCGAGAACGGCTATCCTCACTGTCTTTCAGCTGAGCTTCCAGACGCCTTATTCGATCAGCTTGATATTGCTGCGTCTGAACCAGCTCAGCGAACTCGGCCACCATCTGCAAAGAAGTTTAATTAAAAACCTAGCAAGCAAACGGGTAAGATAATTGAAGAGTTAGTGAGATCTACAATGACATCAACAATGAGCAGAATACAACATCGAATGTTGAACTGATTCATGAGGTGAATAATGAGGGCAATTTCAATTCTGTAGAAAATGTAGAGGACAATGAGGATGATGAAGAACCTGTCCAAACTGAAAGACGTGTAAGACATGTACACATATTTAGTTCCAGTGCACCAGATATAGTTGGGACCTCCGAGGTCTGGGCTAATGCAACTCCGGATGATTATGATAATGCCACAACATGGGTTATTCAAGAGCAGAATCATACTCGTTTGGTATGAGTGGAAGCAGGAACTTGGTTGAAGATGAACCTACAAGCATGATATATTAAAGGCAATTTTTTCCAACGAAAAAGGATTTGAAGAGACTAGTAAGCCATTTTGTAATGCGGCAGAACTTCGAGTGAAAGGTGAAAAGGTCCAATAAGACAACATTACATCTAGTTTGTTTGATGGGAAATTGTACGTGGAAGTTAAGAGTGGTGAGGAGAGATGAAGGCACATACTTTCAAGTAAGAAGTTTTGTCAACGAACACACTTGTCCGTTAGAGGAAATTCACCACCGCCACCGACAAGCTAGTGCAGTAATAATTGGAGAAGTTATTGCCCCTAAACTTCAACAACAAGATGGTCGACTAATGTGTCCGAAGGACATTATCGCCGATATGAAATCAATGTATGGAATCCAAATCATGTACAGTAAGGCACACGCCGCCCTCGATTCTGCTCCTGGAATAACCCATGTTGTGGCATTATCAGAATCATCTGGAGTTTCATTAGCCTAGACCTAGAATATCCCAGCTATATCTGGTGCACTGGAACTAAATATATGCACCAATAAGACAACATTACATCTAGTTTGTTTGATGGGAAATTGTATGTAGAAGTTAAGAGCGGTGAGGAGAGATGAAGGCACATACTTTTAAGTAAGAAGTTTTGTCAACGAACACACTTGTCCGTTAGAGGAAATTCACCGCCGCCACCGACAAGCTAGTGCAGTCATAATTGGAGAAGTTATTGCCCCTAAACTTCAACAACAAGATGGTCGACTAATGTGTCTGAAGGACATTATCGCCGACATGAAATCAATGTATGGAATCCAAATCATGTACAGTAAGGCACACGCCGCCCTCGATTCTACTCCTGGAATAACCCATGTTGTGGCATTATCAGAATCATCTAGAGTTTCATTAGCCTGGACCTAGGAGATCCCAGCTATATCTGGTGAACTGGAACTAAATATGTGCACCAATAAGACAACATTACATCTAGTTTGTTTGATGGGAAATTGTATGTAGAAGTTAAGAGCGGTGAGGAGAGATGAAGGCACATACTTTTAAGTAAGAAGTTTTGTCAACGAACACACTTGTCCGTTAGAGGAAATTCACCACCGCCACCGACAAGCTAGTGCAGTCATAATTGGAGAAGTTATTGCACCTAGACTTCAACAACAAGATGGTCGACTAATGCGTCCGAATGACATAATCGCCAATATGAAATCATTGTATGGAATCCAAATCATGTACAGTAAGGCACATGCCGCCCTCGATTATACGTTGTCACTGACATATGGAACGCATGAGGAAACCTTACAACTGCTTCCATCATTTGGTTACGTTTTGAAACAAAAAAAATCATGGCACAATCACTGACTTACAGTGCGACAAAGATGGTAAATTTCTGTACTTTTTCATGTCGATTGGTGCCTCACTTAGAGGATTCCGGACATGTATGAGTCCAGTCATTATCATTGATGGTACCCATTTGAAGGGACGATTCCGGGGTACAATGTTTGTTGCAACAACATAAGATGGGAACGAACAGATGTATCCAATTGCTTTTGGGTACGGTGACTCAGAAAACAACCTTTCATGGGAATGGTTTTTGGATTGCTTGAAGGGTGCCCTAGGTCATATTGATGAGCTAGTTTTCATTTCCGATAGGCATGCAAGCATTGAAGCAGGGATTTCTAAAGTGTTTCCTTATGCGACCAATACCATATGTTGTTGACACTTTGCTGAAAATATTAAGAAGCGATTTCATAGGAAGGATGTTGCCGCAATAATGGACAAAGAAGCCCGTGCATATACCGAGTTTGAATATAACCGCCATATGGAAGAGTTAAGAAACTTGCACCAGAATGCATATGATTATGTAATTGATACCGGTCCACATAAGTGGTCCCGTGTACACTGTCCGGAAAGAAGGTACAGGGTGATGACAACAAATGCTGCAGAATACATAAACTCATGCTGCAGAATACATAAACTCATGCCTAAAATTTGCAAGCCAACTGCTTATGTTGACTTTGGCTGAGTTCATTAGGAATATACTACAACGGTGGTTTCACAATCGCTATAGAGCTACACAAACCATCCGTCATCAGTTGACCGACATAGCACATCTTGTGCTCTTAAAACGTATGGAGAAGTGTGGTTTTTTTACCGTAACTCCAGTAGACTGGAATATTTTCTCGGTCAAGCGGTCTAGAAAACAGTGGATTATTGACTTAGCCCGGAAGACTTGTACTTGCAACAAATTTCAAATGGATCATTTTCCATATTCTCACGTTCTTGCGGCGGCACGGTACATTACTTTCAAGTTTTATTGTGAGGTGATTATTACTGAAACATGAAGCAGATCGTTTTCAATGTTTTTTACAGGGAGCGAAACTTGGACTTGACAACTTTGTGTTCGAACTACTACAAGAGACAGACACTTATTGATGCGTACTTGGTTGCTGGTGGGAGATCCTTCCACTTAGGTTGTGCCATCTGACATTGCTTAGAGGGTGATTTTGAATCTAAACTCTAGAAGACAAGCAGGACGCCAGAGGGCGGGTCGCCATGTCTCGTCTTCGGAGATGACAACTATACAATCCTATAGAAGATGTGGACAACCAGGCCATAGTTCCAGGAGATGTTCTAATCCACCTATGATTAATGAAGGTCCAAGCAGAGGTGTTCCCGATGAATACCGCCGCAAGTGTAGCATCTGCCATTCAATTGGACACAACAAACAGACGTGCCCTAACATTGACTATAATAGGGAATGAATGACAAAGTTTTGATCACATTGTAAACATTTGGAATTGTATCATATTGTAATAATTTGGAATTGCAATAATTACTTATTAATTAATTGATATTAATGAATGAATTAATATTAATGAATGAATAATGAATGAATTACTATTCATGAATTAATTACATGTCTTTGTACATAAAAAATGGTAATATACAACCAATCATTGGCGGGTCTGGAGTTATAAAAAATCTCCATAGCCATTTTCTCCCAAATGATCCCCATGTCGTCCTCTGACCAATCAAAAGGGCTTCGACCAGCCAGTAAGTACTCGATAAGTCTCAAAGTATGGGGACCACAGTTACCTCTGCAATTGGACACATAAAACACCGTTACAAATCGTTCTTACAGAATATCTAAACACGTGAATGAAATTTACAATTTTTTTGTTGGGGGACTCTAGAAGTAGGCACCACGCTAATCGAGAAGGGCTTATTTTCCTTAGTGAAAGGCCGACAACCACCTCGTCGTGCAGTGTGGAACCCCACGTCATTCAACATGGAGAGTAAAAACCACCGTATCGGACCTGCTGCTTCCTGACATAATGAGGGACTTCCTGTCTCCAGGGGTCAAATATCTCAATCTTCCTGAGAATAAGGTCGACGGTCACCACCAGCCAATGTTGGCTCCCAATGTTGCACAGAATCAGGACCTGTAATAGTATAAATATGGTGTTAGGTCAGGATATACGAACAGTTTATATTTTAAATAATTTTCATCGTCTAACACTTACCGGGTCAACCTCGTGCCATGGGCGGTTTCCACTCGTGGTTGCTCCACAGACCGTCTGAAGGTCCTCTTCAAAACATCGGGACTGTAACACATTCCACCTTGCCGTGGTCACAGCCCCGTGCGAATCAGGAGGCATCATCCTCTCCCACTATAACAACATAAGTGGTTGTACATACAATCATTGACAATATCTTATTAATAATACAAAACCATAAAATGCGATTCAATTCCAAAAAATTAAAACTACTTACATAAAATTGTGTATCCAATACGTTGATCCTCTGGTTGTACACAGTGGGAAATCCTCACTGACGCTTACGAAGAATATGAAGGTATGCGTCCATATGCCGACAGATAATATAACTAATGAATTGTTAACAATACAACATTACTTATACAAACATTAATATGAAAATCACATAAGTACGTACCGTGTCCTCTAAGTCCATGAAGTTGGACTGCATACGCATGAACCATCCGACGTCCACTGATGTCAGCACGTCCACATCACGCCTGTTTAATGATTGAATTAGCTTTAGGTAAATTTGAATAAACATTAAATATACAACCATTTTTATTAGAAGAAGTTGGACTCACAGTTCCCCGTTGATGTTCCTCTTGAAGGCTTTGTATGCCGTAAGCTGGTCAGCGTCCACTAGTCTGTGGGGGTCAAAAATGTGTTCCACGGACTCGGGCTGTGTCCTCAACCTCTTTGGCCGGTATGGATTTTTGTAAGGGCTCATCAACTGCCATCTGCGCTTAACTAAACACTTCCTCTGCGATAGTCCAGCCTCCGATGAGCTCTGCAGCTTGGTCGATGTGCTGGGCAGTGCAGGGGGCCGTTGAGGCTGAATCGATGTGATGGCCGGTGAAGGGGACTGCTGACCCTGGGTCGTCATGCTATCCGGGGGAGAGGACCACTGAGCCTGGGTCGACATGCTGGGTGGGGGAAAATAGGGGGTCGATGCCACCGACTTCTTGGGTAGGGGAGGGGACCGCTGAGCCTCGGTCGACATGCTGGGTGGGGGAGTGGACCGTGCCGATGCCACAGATGTGCTGAGTGGGGGAAGGGACCGTTGTGGCTGAATCGATATGCTGGAAGGTGGGGGGACCGCTTAGCCTGTGTGGACCCAGATGGGAAAGCTGGGAGGTCCGACCCTACTACTGTACGTGAAGCAAGCCTACTATCGCTGGTATGCGACTGAGGTTACCTCTCCGGAACTATCCCCCGGTAGGTGGGTTCAGACTAGGTCCACCTGTCATGTATGTCCCCCTCCCCCCCATATCCCTATCAGTCCAGTCTCTGGGACTAAAGTCTGGATTAGGAGGTAGGGGGCCATCCCTGTGTGTACGTATGGTCGACCCCTGAAGCCCTTGGATCATATCCAGTAACACTCGGTGTTGTTGCTGATGATTCTCATCACTCCTCCGGATCATATCCACCAACTCCAAGTGTTGACGTTGTCGATCCTTCTAACTCTTCCGGAGGGCTTCACGCGCATCGTTCAACAGATCTGCCCACGGAGCCTGAAATCATGTCTACATTGTTAGTACAAAACTATCAACACGTGTTAATAAAAAACATTAAACTTTGTTTTCAACTTACCTCTCCATCAAGTCCAACGCCCCCCACAGGAATCCTCTGTAGATGTACCATGTCCGGGGGTGGTAAACCGAACCCGCATGTGCCTATGCATTTCTCCTTGAGGGTCTGTCTCATACCCCTCACTGTCACTGGGCCTTAAACCCCCAGCAGCGGGCTCAGATCCCTCACTGTCATTGGTCCTATCTGTTAAACCCCCACCCTCTGTACCATTATTCCCGCCAAAGGTAGTATGATCAGGGACCAGAGGCGGCATATCATCCCTGTCATCTTCTACATACAGGCTCCCCCCCTCGTTTAGCCAGGCATAGTACGGTGCCTGTCTCTCAGCTGGTGTGGGCACCAGTTCCTTCCTCGCAAACATCTGAAATATTAGTTAGAGCAATGTAATTTTACAAATACTAACTAATAAAAACATTAACAAATTAAATACATACCCTGGCTTTGAAAAACTTTGCCGGCTTCTTCCCTCTCGGTTGTTTGGTCAACTCCCACTTTAAAATACGGGGAGTCAGATCTATAACCCTCCGGGCACCAAACTCTTTCACCAAATCAGGGATCACCTCGAAAGCAAATACATGCATCAAAAATAAGTCCGATAACTAACCATAACATTGAGGACAACACCAATAAAGTACAACTTGTAATTCGAAGTTCTTACCAATAGGGCATGAGATAGACTGTATATGTTGTAGGTCTCCACCGTGTGTACGTCAGCACCCTTTTCCTGTTAGCATCGCTCGAACCCATCTCGTCCCCCGTCAAACGCATGCTTGAATGAGAAAATAGAATGCCTGTACACGTGGGCACCCCAAGGGAACGCGTCGAACGCATCAAGATCCTCAACCAGCCGAAACTGCCAAACTGGAATCTTGAATCTCTCATCCACCCCCATCAGTATCCAGTTCAGCATATATATGAGGCAGAGCTTGACAGCATCGTACGCCTTTTCTAACTCTGCGACGGTGACAACACCCTTAATCTCCTCCAACGAGACCTCATCGGCTCCAGGAAAGTACCGTTGATGTATGCCATTCTCCACTACTGCATACTTGGTCATGTCTGGTACAACTCCAAACCGTAATCCGGTGATCAGGCAAAATTCCACCTTCGAAAACCTCACCGACTAGTTCCCTAACATGAACTGGATCTCATCTATTGGGCCGTTATGATACAGCTCCTTCAAAAGCAACCGATGGATAATACCACCCGAAAACTTCATCTCCCGATGCATCGTCAGGAAATGGCTGAAACATGACGCCATGAACCGACGCCGATCTTCATTTGCATATTCTACAGGGACCCGGTTCAGCGCATCGTCTATATGGCCAAGGGCATCAAAATGGTTGTGTCGAGTTAATTTGCCCTCGTACCAGTCTCCTTCTGCAGTTTTAAGCAAATCCCTCAACGTATTTCTCATCTGCAATGTAACAGAAATACAACATCATTAAATAGAACAAATATCGTAACCAAAATTTAAAGTCTCGATCCAATGTAAAAACAGCTCGGTCCTATAAGAAATAAGTTCAATCCAAGGACAAAAAGGCTTGATCCAATTATAAAAAAGCTTGGTTCAATAAGAAATAAGCTCAATCCAAGGACAAAAAAGTTCGATCCTACGAAAAAATGCTCGATCCCTTAACAAAATAGCTCGATCCTATGTAAAAAAAGCTCGATCCCATGATGAAAAAGCTCAATCCAATGAAAAAAAAGCTCGACCCTATTGAAAAAATCTCGAATCATTTTCAAAAAAGCTTGATCCCTTTCAAAAAAGCTCGATCCAATGAAAAAAAAAACTCGACCCTATTGAAAAAAGCTCAAATCATTTTCAAAAAAGCTCGATCACTTTCAAAAAAGTTCGATCAAATTCAAAAAGTGCTCGACCCTATTGAAAAAAGCTCGAATCAATTTCAAAAAATCTCGATCCCTTTCAAAAAAGCTCGATCCAATGAAAAAAAAACTCCACCCTATTGAAAAAAACTCAAATCATTTTTAAAAAAGCTCGATCCCTTTCAAAAAAACTCTATCCAATTCAAAAAAAGCTCGACCCTATTGAAAAAAACTCGATTCCTTTTCAAAAAAGCTCGATCCTTTTCAAAAAAGCTCGATCCTTTTCAAAAAAGCTCGATCCAATTCAAAAAGCTCGATCCAATTCAAAAAAGCTCGAAACATTACAAAATAAGCCTGACTTATCAAAACCTAATTTTCACGAAAATAAAAGCTCGACTCAACAACAAATAAGCTCGATTCTCTTGTAAAAAGTCTCGATAACCTAGATTTCATCTTCCTCAACTGATATTCAATCAAATTACAAGCCCTAACTTAAATCACAACTATTCTCAGATCTCTATTTAACCGGTTTCTACAATTTCTATCAACAAAACTCAATTCTAACATGTAATACAAGTTAACAATAACAAAAACGATGAAGAAAAACTAATCTTACATTTCTCAATCGCAGCTGTTCTCGTGTAATCTCGTTCCGGCTACTTCACCTTCGATTACTTTCCCGTCGGTTTGACTGTTGCTTTTCTCTGACTTAGAAAACGAAAAATTCTTCACTGTTTTAATATTTTTGGGTATTTTCGTCTGAACACGTTAAATGGTGCATTTTAAACATACATTAGTAAAGTTATGATATTTATACAACACCCCCTCAAATAGTACCAATAATTTTTTAACCCCTTCTCTTTATATCAAATTCATTTCCCGGATCTTGACAAAAAAAAAAAAAAACTCAATGCTGTCATAAAACCCATTTCTCCAGATCACGACACCAGAGAATCTAAATGTATTTATTAAACTCATTTCCCCTGATCGCAAAAATAAAGAATCCCAATGTTATTACTCATTCCCCTTATATGGTGACAGTAGAAAATCTCAATCTATTTATAAACTCATTTCCCAGGATTGCACCAACATAAAGTCTCATTCTATTTATAAAACAACAGATAATCTCAACAATAGATAATCTCAATCTATTTATAAAACTCATACCTCGGTCAAGACAACAAATAATCTCAATGTATTTATAAAACTCATTTTCATGGATCATGATTCACGACAACATAGAATCTCAATCTATTTAAAAACTAATTCTTATAAAAGAAAAAACATGAAATAAATAACAAAATTAAATAACCCAATAAAAAAATACCTTAAGGCTGTGTTTGTTAAACAACATTGGACAGGATTGGACAATTTTCAATCATGTTCCCCATGTTTGGTGGGTGGACCGGATGGGGTAAATTTTTATCCTCTAAATTTTTTATCCCGTTAGTTTGGGATAAATTAATCCCATTCAAATTCATGGGATTCAAATTAGTCCAACTTCTTTCAATATTTTTTTTTTTTAAGAAACAAACCAAATGATCAGATATGATGCTGATGAAGAAGTAAAATTGTTGGTGCATTGTGCATCACATAAAATCAAACAAATCAATTCAAATTCCAAAATTCCCAAAACAACAATATCAACCATTAACTAACAAAGTTTTGGAGTGAAGATCTGATGAAGGATTGGATCAAATTAACCCAGTTTTGCGCTTTCTCACTTGGGTTGATGGGTTTCACACCAGACCCGTGATCGATCTCGGGCCAACGGCTCTCCAAACCCGTGATCTCACCTAAGTTAGCCGGTTTTTGCACCAGATCGGTGCGATTTGCTGCGACGGTCATGATCGTCGGTTGTCAATCTGGTCCCGATCGAGTGGTTGTGGATCGTGAGTTGCATCGCCGCTATGCGTCGTTGCTTTCTGTTGACGGCGTGGTGGCTACGACAGCTGTGGCGTGGTGGCTTGCAGAAGCTTGCTTTGGAGAAATGAGAGAGGGAAGGAGAGTAGAAGACAAGAAGCAGAAGACGAAGAAGAGAATACGAGGAAGGAAGAAAAAAAGATTGATGGTCTATGTTAAATTTCAAATGATTTCATTTTTCTTTTTCTTTTTTAATTTGATTTTTATTTTTTTAAAATAAGTTTATATAATTTATACCACTATCTTGTCCAATCCCATTACTTAGCCAAACAAAGAATTGGACTATTTTTAGTCCAATCCTATATTGCACCAAACACGAAAAACACTGTAATTAATCCAATCCAGTCCAATCCAATCCAATCCAATCTCATCTCTTAAAAATAGTCCAATCATATCCCGTACACCAAACGCACCCTAAAAGTTAACCTAAACGATGTAACATGTGATTTGTTACCATTATGGTTATCATAACACACTCATGATTTACATGGTAAATGGTGACTAGAAAAATATAATAATAATAATAATATTATTATTATTATTATTATTATTATTATTATTATTATTATATAAAAGTACTATATATTTATTTTAAAAAAAAACTATACACTAATTATATTAACTTTAAAAAGTTAATGTTTCGGATTTGATTGATATTATTTCGTGAAAATACGAATAAAATTTTATGACAAAATTCCTAAAATGGCAACAGTTTTGCATATCAAAAATGCCAAATCATATATCCGAAATAAACAGAAGCATTAACAACATTAAAATATATACTATCCTCGTATTAAATGTCATCGTATTATACTCACCTCTATAATCTATTGTCACGTATCAATAATCTGAATTATTTATATTAATTTTTATATTTTTTACTTAACCCCAATAAGACTATTAATTTAGACGAGAAAGATCTAATAAAATATTCTCTCTCCTCTCTCACAGTCTCACACGATATAAACAGCTCTAGAGATAGAGAGAGAGAGTTGAATTCCATTTTGTTTTTCTTTTTTAATTGTAACAATATTATTATGGCACTTACAGGGTTGGACTCAGATTCGTTGGACACAGGAGCAAATCAAGCAATAGAAACAACATCACCACCAACGACAACAACAACCACCAAAGTGAGTCCTCAAGTTGTTGAAGTGGAGTCAGTGAAATGCGACTCTTGCGGTTTTATAGAGGACTGTACTCCACCGTACATTCGTCGTGTGCGTGACCGCTACAAGGGCAAATGGTTATGTGGGCTCTGCACCGAGGCTATCAAAGACGAAGTCGTGAGATCAAATAGGCTCATATCCATGGAAGAGGCTTTCAATCGCCACACCAATTTCTACAACAATTTCCGATCAAACGCTCACATAGGAACAGAGCACCCAATTTCTGCTCTGGGAAAAATAATGAGAAAAGGCTTGGATTCTACTCGTCCACTTCGCTCCAACTCCACCGGTCAGCTTCCTAATATCAAACCCGTCAAGGGTGTGACGGGATCCTCGCTTTCTCGCTCCGGGAGTTGCTTTTCGGCTATCTCTCGTTGAATTATCTCTCTCTCTCTCTCTCTGTTTTTTTTTTCGTCGTCGTCGTAAGCTTTCAATTTCAAAAGGGTAAATAATTTAATGTTAAAAACAGAGGAATTTCGTTTTGCTGTTGTTGTTGCCGTTGTTGTTTTAGTTTATGATGTATATGTTGTAGGGTTTTAAAAGCCGATACTAGATTTGATAATCTTGTTTAAGGAGTTTAATGAAATCAATATAATCTCCTTTTAAGTTTGAAATTTGTTCTTTTTTTGTTTGTTTATGTTATTTGCAGTACCAGTTGATCTGCAGTGCCTGGTTTATGTGAAGTTGTATGTTTGGATTTTTTTTTTTTATATATATGGAAAATGAGTGTCAGCTTAATGACAATGAAAATGAAAAGGGTATAGATTTAATTTTAGAATCACATGAAATTAATTTTTTGTTTCTATATATTAGATCTGGCCAACTAGGAATTCTCAATTTTTCATAAATGATTTTTCAACACAACTTGCCTTGAGTTTTTAATATTTTTTGCAGCATTTAATTTATAGAGAGATAAAAGGAATCTCACAACAAATGATTTAGCTGGCTCAGAGTCAATTTTTAGTTTTGCCAACTGTGAAAAAAATGGCTAATTTGGAATGTGGTCTGACGGGGAAAAAAATTACAAAAGACGGCGACAGAGAAGACAATGGACAAGAAAAAAAAAATCGAAAAAGGGACATGTCTTTTCAAAACATGCCTCAATTTCATGGATAGTTTTTTTGTTTTACTTTTTTATTTTATGTAGAATATCTGGCGAGAGAAGCTGATCATCTGATGAGGCCATGTTGTGAAGAGTAGTATTGGAGTTTATAGATAAGTTTGTGGACATGTCTATAGCCTGAACTCGTAAGTAGACGTATCAAATCTGAGAAAAATATTAAGATTGTTCTGTTCTGGAAAGTGGAAACTCATGATATTTTTGTTTGTGTTAGGTACTTTTTGTCCAAGGTTTTGTTTTGTGTCATGTTTTTATTGTTTAGTTTGTAACGACAGAGTTGGGCAGCTGGCACTGTACTGTATTGCTGCTGCTGCAGCAAAATTAACGGCCATTTGTTTCAATTTTAACGATCAAATGGATATATTATATATTTACTAGATAGAAAAGCTGATAGAAAGAGTGTTTTTAACGTTTTTTTTTTGTTTTAAAAGAAAATACGGTCAATATAAACAAACTTAGTCTTCGTTTTAACAATATAACAAATATTAAGGGATAAAATGATATTTTTTTTAATGCTTTTTTCTCATACACACATGACACATGTAACAGCTGACTGGGATTTTCTTCACGTACATTTATTTACAAATTATAAGTATAAATGGAATTTCAATCTTTCACGTGTCACGTCACTCTTTTGCATTAAATTTACAGAGTGATTAGTAGCATGAGAATGATACGAAACTTTATTGATTATCTCAATAATGAAAAACATAAGACCTAAAGTCGGGCTTTGTCAAAAGAGAAATATCATCAACGGAAAATAGAAATTATTGGACAAGAAAAGAAAAAAGAGTAAACAAAAACGCTTGGTCATGAGTGAGGGTCAAAGTGTGTGAATTCGTATTGACTTTGATTTAATACATAGATCAATGAATTATTGTACATATTATTATTATTATTATTGAAACAAGAATTATTGTATATGTTTACTTATACATCTAATTTTGTACAAGTAGTTTCACGTATTTATATGATATGTCAAGCTAGCTTTATGCATGTATTCCTCGATCTTCATTAGTAGAATCGTTTTATATAAACGAATTGGATTTATATCTTCTATTGATCTAATCTTTTTAAAGTATGTGAATGATTTTTGATAACGTGATTGTAAAAACCAATCATATTTTAATCACACATTTATTACAATATTTATATATCATGAGATTATGTGAGGTTCTAAAATCAACGGATGATCCAAATTAAAACTAATTAACTGTTTTTTTAGAAGTGAAACCAACAATAACCTATTATATTAGGTGTTCTATGGTATTGATCTATTAACTATCGATTCAATAAAACAAACTAATGGATTTTTAAAAATGAAACAGATACTAATCCATTATATTACTTGTTTTAATGTATTGATTCATTAACAACCTTATTTAATAAAACAAATGAACGAAAGTTTAAAATAAAACGGATACCGACTTATTATATATACATGTTTTAATGTATTAACTATATATTAATCTATTAACAATCCGGTCTAATAAAACAAATTAACTGATTAACGGATTTTTAAATATAAAATGAATGCCGATCCATTTTATTACGTGTTTTGATGTATTAACTTATTAGATAAAATTAGACCCTTCAACCTTTTTTTTTAAGGATTTGGATAGTGTTATAGATCATGTAGGTCGAATTTGATTATAGACTATAATTTAAAGTATCATTCAGCCATTTTTCATTCTTGGTTAGCTGAACTAATGTCGCAATCTAGCCATTGACATGTACATCCAGTATCGGATCTATGTACATCTTCAAAGGAGGAAAATATAAATTGAAGATAAATACCGACTTTAACTTATCAAAACCAGCTACTGCAACTGCATATACAATCAGTTCACTTAATTTATTCCTTGCAAGATATTGACGTTGATTTCTGGATTGTATCAGAAAAGCAAATAAGGACTGGATTTCGGCTGTGATTTTCAAAGAGAAAGAGAAGGAGAAAGTAACCAAGACATGAGTTTTTTACGTGGTAAAACTCCGATGACCAGAGAAACATCCACAGGTGGTTGAATGATCAACCGAGCCAAAATCCACTATGAATTTATAATGTTACAAGCTCTCGATCTCTCTTTTTTCTCTCTGTATTTTTATATGATTACCGTCTATATCTTTTTGGCCAGATTGTGGGTCTATTTATATGTTTATAGAACCCTAATCTGCTTTGTATAAGTAATAGATCTTTGTATTTAATTACAATTATTTACTTGTTTGAAGCTGATTGTCTTCTTTCCTGTTTCGGAGCCTTATATTGAGATCGAATGGGAATCTAGTAATGTAGTCCAATTAGAACTTATTTCCTTATATAAGAGCGTAGTCTTTTTAAAGAAATAAAGTTGTTGCCTGATTGGGAACCCTTACAGCTCAGTATTCTGTTCTCTTTGGGATTCCTTCTTGATATGGATATCTTCGTGTATTTAATGATCTAATCCATGTGAACTAAGCGCTAGGTTTTTATTCAGTTTTCTTTATATTTATCCCGAGCAAGGATAATACCCGCTGGTCCCGAGTAACATCATTTGATCCCAAGTAGAAACGTCATTTAACCATTCCCGAGTGTCGTTATCTGATCCCGAGTAGTATATAGTAGGTTTTATTCAACATCTGCTTACTCGGGATTTCTCTTCTTCAGCGATGTCTTGTAGGATATTTTCTGAATGCCTATTTGGATGTTCACCTGGCAATTTATCCTCTTTGTTGATGACGTGTACATGCGATAAAATTCACATATGACAATACCCCTTTAAAATATTTTTACTGAACAAGGTTTCTTCGGGCAAAAGTATTTTAATTAGTTTTCAATATCTTTCAGTACCTGAGTAAATATCTTGTCATAATGACGTGTCTTAATGATGACCCTGCAAATTCGATTTGTCTCCTTACGCGAGATCTTTAATGATGGCGACATTTTGGAGTTCTAACCGCGAAAGCCAGTTCTCCTTCTGACACCTGTCCCTTGCCTCTTCGTTTTTCGATATCATTTATGAGAAATGACTCACACGCTTCCCCGTGTGCCGCCTACGTCATCAATCCTTATCATTGTATTTTCCCGCCTTGAGATCTAGGGTTTCGTACTTTTATTTCTTTAAATTCTTCACTGACACAGCTGGTTCATTCTTAAAGATTTCTCAACAGAAAATTTTTCTTAAACCCAGATTTCTTTACGCAGAAGGTCGTGACTTTCCATTGAAGATCTTGCATCAAACTTTGTTCAATGTTAGTTTTAATAGAGTCATCTTCCCGTCATCGTCTTTTTAATGTCGCTCTTGATGCGTTAGAACGTGGGGATTTCCAGTTGGTTTCTTGCATTAGAAGATTACTGAAGGAAATCCCTGCTGATGAACGTCCATTTTTAGAAGTTGATGTTTCTGGGATTCACCCTGACGTCACTTTTAGCCCTGTATCCAGTTCTTCATCTAGTTCTGATACTGATATTTCAGACCACAGGGTACCTCTTCGAAGGATGGGAAAACATCAAAGCAGCAGTGAAGTCCGTAGGCACAATTCGGGTGGAACTCGAATCAGGGAGCAGATTGTCAACGAGAATGATGTTAAAGAGGCGTTCAGGGAGTCTCGTCCTACTTTTTCTGCTGAACGCCAGAGTGGGTTTGACACCGAGCCGAATGTGATCAGGCCATATGAGATAATGAAGTATCGTGCCCGATTTGATCTGCCCAATTCAGTCACTCTGATTCCAGCGGGTGATAGGGCCGTGTGGAATCCTCCCCCGGGTATGGTTGCGGTCTACGGATCCATGCTTTGTTGTGGCGTCACTCTTCCTTTTCAGCCATTTATTGTCTGGTTTCTGGCTGAAGCAGGGATCGCTCCGGCCCAACTGACCCTGAACAGCTACAAGATCTTGATGTGCATGTGGAACATGTACAGCCGGATGAACCTGTCACCGCCCTCCCCAAATGAAATCAGGTATTTTTTTAAGTTGAGGCTGTCTGGCAAGACAGGAACCTATTTCCTCATGTCTAATTCGCCAGACTGTTGGGTCCCTAATGGGACAAAGGTGAATCGGGGAGAAAGGTGAATCGGAGAGCTGATATCTCTGATGACCCTAAAAAGAGGGGTTTTGTATGGGGGTTCCCTACATCCAATTAATTTTGGAAGAACGGTTGGTTCTTCGCCGAAGGGGGCCTCGGTCTTGAAGTCACCCTCAGATCAGGGGATGCTCGGGCGGTGTTGAGAGTTCCCCGTTTCTTCTGTTCCCCCAAGATGTGGAACAAGAAGAAAATTGATTACAGCGATACTGAGCTGACCAGACTTTCTCGGGCAGCAGTTCACACTTTAGAAAAGAGGAGCAAGACTTATCTTTTCGTTGAGACGAAGATGATAGAGTCCGGCTTCTTCAAACAAATTTTAGGCTACCGCAGGCGATGTAAGTGATTTTTACAACCTTTCTTTTCATTGTTATATATTTTTTGTTTTGCATTCTGACGCGGTTCCTTTTTTCTTCTAAGCGTATGATACAGACGTCGTCTGCGATCTTCAGGCTCACCAAGTGAAGTCAATTATTCAGGCAATTTGGAAAGAAGCTTCTCGTCAAGGCAATGAAGGCATCGCCCCCGCCTGAGTCCGACGGGGAGACTGATGTTGTTGAAGAGCAAGGTCCCGAAGATGTCCCTGAGGACGTTGTTCAACCGACCGTTGGTGAGACTAGTGGTCTAAGTGGCCCGACTGATACTCAGCTGCCTGGCGACGAGCAAGGGCAGAGTGAGGGTCTTGGTGAGGAGCCTGCCAAGCGGTCTGATACCGATGATGGAGGTAATACCTCTGCGGGACAGGTACTCATAGGTCCCAAATTTTTTGAAGTCTTCCGGGATGATACTCGGGAAGATCCCTCAGCTGATCTCAGTTTCCACTGCTCTTAGGGTGAGAAACAGAAGGCAATCAGCTCTCCAACTCGTCCTCTCAAGGTCCATTGGGTGATCTCTTTCATCGACTCTAGCGATGAAGATATTATGGCTGAGACTCACGTGAGTGCTGATGTTGGAGCATCGGTGGATGCGGAGGCTTCGGAGCCTAACAGGGGTTCCCCTCCTCACGAGGTTGAAGATCTAAAGGCTAAACCCTCGGGGTTTCCTTCATATCCTTCTCCCCAGGATATGTTGCGGGAGATGTCATCTGGTCTGGCTTTTATCAGGGACGACCGCTGGAGCTATTTTCCGGATGACTCCCTTACTGAACGTCTTCAAAACGTTTTTAACAATGCATCTTATGTAAGTTATCTTTAACTTCCTTCAGTTGCTTTGTTGGTTTGTTTGGCAGATTTTTAATTAAACTTCTTTGTAGATGGTGGCCGAGTTCGTTGAGCTGGTTCAGAGGCATCAACATCAAGCCGATAGAATAAGGCGTCTCGAAGCTCAGCTGAGCTGAAGGAAAGTGAGGATCAATGTGATCGGGTCGAAACGGCTTATCAACAAGAGGTTGGTTCTGCCCAAGTTTTTGCCGACCACTGCTTGGCGAAGCAGGTTGAAGCCGAGGAGAAAGCTTCTTTGGCAGAGGAGAAGGCAACATCACTTCAAGATTTGTTGTCCTCTGCCCAAGAATCCATGCTTAAGGCCGAGCAGGAAACGAAGTAGTCCAAGTCGGCGTATGAGCAGAAAATATAAGATTTGAAACGCCAGGCTCTGACAGTCGAATCCTTGTCCCGAGAAGCCAGACTGGAACTTGAAGTCCATAGGGTGGATCATTTTAAAATATCCCTCACCTACACGCCCTTCTCCTTCGTGAGTTTCAGCAGGGGCTAGTTTCAGCTGCTGAGTTCTTCAAAGTTAATAATATGACGACTGAGAAGGCCCGAACTAACTGGGAGCTGTCAATCAAACATCATGTGGATCGGTCCTTGGAATCTCACCAGACTCAGATGAAGGAATGGAGGGCTTACTGCCGCAACCGAGGTAATGAGCCTCATCTCATGCATTTGGAGGTTCCATATGAGCATTCTCTTTCGACTTTTTACGCCAGTGGAGAGTCAGTCGTAGAGGGTGTGGTGCCTGATGTTGGGTCGATCCCAGGAGAGGATTACAGCCAATTGATGGACGATTCAACCGATATAATTGATTGGCCTTCTAATGAAAGCCTGCTCCGTGAATACAAAATGGTGCCAGACTCGAGTATTGGCAAGGGCTCCAAATCCTCAAAATCCTGATTTTTGTATATAGGATTTTTTGTAGACTTAACAATTATTTGTAAAGAATACTTTGTAATAATTCTCTTGAAAGATGAATAAAATTCTGAATAGCTTTTCTGAACCTGGTGGTTTGATTTTATTGCTCGTGAAATTTTTTAACTTGACTTATGGTTGCTGAGTATCTTATTAAACCAGCTATTTCTGACGTTCGCGTAACTTAACCAAGTATCTTATTAAACCGGTTTGATATGATGCCAAGTATCTTATTAAACTGGCTCTTGTAATCTTCATGCCAGGTATCTTATTAAACTGGTTAACTCTGATGTTCGGGTAACTTCACCGAGTATCTTATTAAACCGGTTGTCATCCGAATAATTTTAATGTCAAGTATCTTATTAAACTGGCTCTTGTAATCTTTATGTCAAGTATCTTATTAAACTGGCTAGTATTATTAACCGTGTCATCTTAAAACAGACAAGTAGGTTTATACTTGTGTTTCATACATGGTTGCTACCCGAACATTACATCATGACTCACCATAATCATATGTTCGAGTCCTTACGCATTACCAAGGACTTCTCCCCAGTTTTTATGTGCAAGGGTTTGCCGAATCGTTAAGCCTTTTTCTGAATTGCTTAATACAACTACGCATTTCACCTGAATTTTTCCCTATAGAGTCCCGAACTGGAGCATCAGGTTTGTCTTTTTGCTAAGGTCAATTGACCTTGCTCGGCTGGCATGCTCCTTCGAGCTTCTCCGCCCATTCGGGAATCAATGGTCCCGAGTATTCTATTTGCATGTTCTTATTATCATGCCTGTCTTCCATATGTTCTTACTATCATATGTTCTTTTTATCATATGTTCTTTTGGAAATCCCGAGTTTGATTTTTCTTCATAACTGCAAGATCAACAAAGTTTTAAATTCCACAGCTAATATTTAACATAACTAAAATTGTCCTGACTAGAAAAAAGAACAAAAAATAATTAAGGATAGAAAATCTTCAGATATTGGGCATTGCATGGTTGGGGTAAAACCCCTCCATTGGGTAGTGCAATCCAATATGCTCCATGGACAGTTATTCCTTCGACTTTGTACGGGCCTTCCCATTTGTCAGTCAGGGAATCTGTAACTTTATTTCTTATGTTCAATGACACCTTCCTGAGAACCAGGTCTCCTAGGTGGAATTTTCTGACCCGAATGTGAGAGTTATAGTGGCGAGCTACTCTTTACTGATATGCCATATTTCGTATTTGTGATTTCTCCATTTTCTCTTCTAGCTCATCAAGACTTTGTAATAGCATATCAACATTCTGATCTTCATCATATAGCCTGACCCGGGGTGACATATATGATGTTTCTATAGGGATAATAGCTTCTGTTCCAAACGCTAAAGTGAATGGAGTCTCTCCTGTTGAAGTTCTCGATGTTGTCTAATACGCCCATAATACTTCGGGAAGCTTTTCAACCCAGCTTCTTTTCTTGGCATCTAACTTTGGTTTGATTGTGTGCTTGATGATTTTGTTCACTGCTTCCACCTGCCCATTTGTTTGAGGGAGGGCAGGTGTGGCATAGTAATTGGCAATCTTGTACTCTTTGCACAGCTGTCTGAATTTCAGGTTGTCAAACTGAGTGTCATTGTCAGTGATTATAGTGTTTGGGACTCCAAATCTATAAAGTATATTCTTTTTCACGAAATTTATGGTGTTTGCTTCTGTGATATGCACTAATGTTTCAGCTTCTACCCACTTCGTGAAATAGTCAACGGCTACTATGGCATGCTTCGCTCCACCCCCTATCCCGGCTGGCATTGAGCCGATTAGATACATGGAAAATAGCCATGGGGACGTGAGGTTTCTGAGCTGCTCAGGAGGCTGTCGGATGTCATTAGCAATCCTTTGGCAAGTATTGCAACTTTCTGAACACTGTTGTGCATCTGAGAACAGAGTATGCCAATAATAGCCTTGCTTGAGTACCTTGTGTGCCAAACTTTTACCTCCAGTGTGGTTTCCGTAAACTCCTCCATGGATTTCCTGTAATATTCGATATGCATCTTCCTCTGACACGTATCTTTGGAGTGTTCGGGAATACCCCCTTCTGTATAGTTCTCCTCCAACCAAATTTTACCTTGTTGATCTATACCTGATACGTTTTGCTTGTAAGGGATCTTTCGAGAGCACTCCTTCTTCCAGGAACCTTTTTAGCTAAGTCATCCAACCATCTGGCGGTGTTCGGATTTCTAAAATTTCTAAAATTTCTAAGTTTCTTGGTTCAGCTGTGCTCGGTTTAAGGAGATGTGCAACCGGAATAGTCTTTGGCCTGATTGTGGTTGTTGCTAACGCTAGCTAGGACAATGCGTCTGCCTTTTCATTCTCCTCCCTGGGGATCTGGGCAATCTTATATTCTTTAAATTTCTAGATGAGCTGTTTTGCAATGTCACGGTAAGCAATCATGCTTTTATCCTTGGCTTGGTACTCGTCCAGAACTTGGTTGACAACTACCTATGAATCGCTGAATATCTCGACCTCATCTGCCCCGAGAGCTATGCAAACTCTGAGTCCAGCTAGTAGCGCCTCATACTCGACGTGATTGTTGGTTGCTTTGAAGTCAAACCTCATGACACATTCGACATCATCTCCTTCTGGAGTGTATACTATAATCTTTGCCCCGCTGCCATGAGTGTTTGAAGAGCTATCAATATACAGTTTCCATGTGAAATTTTTGCCCAACATCTTTTTTGCTTCTGGGTTCGGTTTTGTGAACTCTGCTATAAAATCTACCACTGCTTTCCCTTTGAGAGATGTCCTAGGGATGTAGTGGATATCGAATTCACTTAGCTCGATTGCCCATTTGGTTAATCTCCCTGAAATATCTGGTTTCTGTAAAATCTGCTTCAATGGGCAATCGGTGAGAACCTGGATTGTATGAGCCTAAAAGTATGGTCTTAGTTTTCTTCCTGCTGATACCAGTGCTTGGGCCAATTTTTATGCCTGTGAATATCTGCAGCTGGTAGAAGTGTCTTGCTGGTGTAGTTTACTGGATTTTATACTCCATCTTCTGTTCTGACTAGGACTGAGCTTGCTGCTAGTTCTGTAATTGATAAGTACAGTTGGAGTGTCTCCCCCATCTGAGGTTTTGAAATGATGGAAGTCTGCCCTAGATATTCTTTAATTTTTAAGAATGCCTGCTCGCACTCTTCATTCCATTCGATTCATCTCCCTTTTCTAATTACTTTGAAAAAGGGTGTGCATCTATCTGTGGCCTTTGAGATAAATCTACCCAAGGAAGCTAAGCATCATGTCAGGCGCTGTACTTTTTTGAGTGTCCTCGGTGAAGTCATTTTTTACAGGGACTGGATCTTTTCAGGGTTGACTTCGATTCCCCTTTGGTGAACTTGAAAACCCAGGAATCTTCCTGAAGGAACCCCGAATAAACACTTGTTCGGATTTAGCTTCATTTGGTATCTCCTCAAGACATCAAATGTTTCTCGCAAGTCTGAAGTGTGCCATTCTGCCGTGATGCTCTTCGTCAACATGTCATCAATGTACACTTCCATGTTCCTTCCAATTTGCCACGTGAAGATTCTGTTGACCAGCCTTTGATATGTTGCTCCTGCATTTTTTAATCCGAAGGGCATTACTGTGTAACAGTACAAACCCTGATCAGTTGTGAACGCTGTTTTTTCCTCGTCAGCCTTGTTCATCCGGATTTGATTATATCCCGAATAGACGTCTATGAAACTGAGCAGCTCATGGCCTGATGTAGCGTCCACCAACTGATCTATCCTCGGAAGTGGAAAACTATCTTTCGGGCATACCTTGTTCAGATCTGTGAAATCTACGCACATCATCCACTGTCCATTCTTCTTTTGGACGAGGACTACATTAGCCACCCATTGAGGGTAATTGACCTCTCTAATCGATCCTACAGCGAGTAGCTTCTCTACTTCCTGTTTGATTGCCTGACTTCTTTCGAGATTGAATGATTTTCTCTTTTGTATCACCGGTTTTGCATTCGGGGCTACTGTGAGATGGTGAGATATTATTCGGGCATCTATCCTGACCATGTCTTCATGAGTTCAAGAGAACACATCCCTGTATTCTTTAAGTATATCAATGAGGCTTTGTTTGACTCTTCCTTCCAGGTTGGCCCCGATCTTGACCTTTTTGTCTGGTTCATCTTCTTTCAAGGTGAATTCTTCGACCGGATCAGTTTTGGATTCATTCGGCTCTTCCCTTGGATCGAATTCGAATGATAGTGGCTTTTCATTCTGACTCGGCTGTGTTATAGTGCAAACCTGTTCATTCTTGTCCTTGTATACTGACGGGTTAGCTCTTCGGGCCATCTCTTGGGATCCTTTGGGATCCCTTGGGATCCCTTGACTACCCTGACCCCCTGTTCGGTTGGGAATTTTATCATTAAGGCATAAGTGACTATTACGGCCTTAGTTTTATTTAGGAATGTTTGTCCCAATAGTGCATTATATGGCCAATTGTCCAAGTCTACCACCACGAAGTCGAGCAATACAGTTCTCTGGCAAGGTGCCACTCCAATCTTCACAGGTTGCTTTACCGTCCCGAGTGACCTGACCTCAACTCCCCCAAATCCTGAGTGGGGTATAGAAGGGTTGTAGGTCCTTTCGGTCTAACCTGAGTTGATCGTAGATAGCTACATTGAGAATGTCTGCTGAGCTTCCATTATCTATCAGGATTTTCCTGACTTCCCGGTGACTAATCCAGGCACTTATGACCAAGGCATCATTTGGCCGAACATCGACGCCATGTGAGTCTGCTTCTGTGAATATTATTGGGTCAAATCCTTCCTTTACCCTCTTCGGGTCTGGCTCGACCGAGTTTACATCAAAGTTATTTCTTGCTTTTACTGCTTCTCTAATTTCCTGAGTTCGCTCTCGGTTACTTATGTAATCTCTGAGTTGGTAACACTTGGAAGTCTCATGACCGGTTTCCTTATAGAACCTGCAGTATTTGGTTGTATCTCACCGAGCAAATTGAGATTGACGGCGTGGCTCTTGTACCATATTCTTTGTTTCTAGAATGGCCAGGATTTCCTCCTGTTGTTTCCGAAGAGGGGTATAGTTGGTGTATTTGCCTCGGTATTTTTTCATGGTTTGTTCGGCATTACGCTCGTTTCCCCCGTCATTGCTCTTTTCTTTGTTGTTTCCTTTCTATTTTCCCTTTTGGTTCTACACCTTGGACTCGGCGTCCTTCTCGGGTTTTCCTCCATGCATGTAGCTTCCTCCAGTGGCTAACTCTTCTTCTTCGGCTAATGCATACCCTTCTGCCATGTTCATCATATCTGCATACTTGGTCAGACGGGCTCTTATTAAATCGAAAGATAGTCGTCCATTCTGCAGGTTGTTGATGAATGCAGCAATTATTGCTTCATCGTTTGCACTACCAATTTCTGATACTGCTTGGCCAATTCTCCTCAGATATTTCTTCAGCGGCTCATCTTTCCCTTGCTTTATTTGAGAAAGGTAAGCCACTGACTTTTTCCTATGAACATTGCTCAAGAATTGCCTTGAGAAGCTCCTACTTAGTTCACTAAAACTTCCAATGCTTGTTGGGGGCAATCTCCCGAACCATCTTGAGCCCATGTCTCGTAAATTTTATGGAAAGTTGAGACACAGTAAGGGATCACTATAGGCATACTGGGCCATAGCACTTTTATAGCGTCTGACGTGCTCTTTTGGGTCTATGTCCTTCTTGAACTGCTCCACGTGCGGCATTTTGAACCTTTCTGGAAATGGGGCCCGTAAGATTTCCCTAGTGAATGGACTGTCAGAATCGTCATCAGATAAATCGTTACACCTAAACGTCTGACCGGTGCGTCCATCTGTCGCCTATTGTTCTCGACTTCTCGAGTTAGGCTTTGGATTACGACGTCCTTTTTTCCCACCGGACTTCCCTGATGGTTAAACCATTGGGTGATTGTCATTCCTCTTTCAGGTTCTTCACTTTGATACCGGGTTTCACGTATGATTCCATGATGACGCTCACGATGGTACCGATCGCTATCTTCTAATAATGACCAATCCCTGTACCGGTCATGTTTGCGGTGTCTAGTACGGACTGTCTGATCCTGGTTCTGCTTCTGGTGTGGTTGTTCCTCTTCAGGTGTTTCACGTCCAGCCTGATTGATTGGGATAGGGTTCCTTCTGACTTCTGGTGTATTTATTTCTGGCCCTACTACCACCGAACGAAGCCTTGCATGTGGAAGGTTAGAAGTTTGTGCTTCTGTAGCCAGTAGATCAACTCCTTCATTTGCTACATCTGTCACCAATTGCTGCAACGCCTCTCAGAAGCGTTACGTCAGGTATCCGCTGGTCGGAGGAACTTGCTGGATCCCCGCCAGGAATGTAGGTTGGTTTTCTGTTGTTGCAGCGAGATCCCTCGAGGTACTGCCAACATGGAAGTTATCCGAAGATTTTTGAATATCCCCGGAACTGTTTCTGCTTCCTGCCATTGCTTTTAATCAAATCAGAGGTTCAAGCCCCTCCTTCTAACGCCAATTGTTGACGTTGATTTCTGGATTGTATCAGAAAAGCCAACAAAGGTTGGATTTCGTCTGTGATTTTCAAAGAGAAAGAGAAGGAGAAAGTAACCAAGACAAGAGTTTTTTACGTGGTAAAACTCGATGACCGGAGAAACGTCCACGGGTGGTTGAATGATCAACCGAGCCAAAATCCACTATGAATTTATAATGTTACAAGCTCTCGATCTCTCTTTTTTCTCTCTGTATTTTTCTATGATTGCCGTCTATATCTTTTTGGTGAGATTGTGAGTCTATTTATATATTTATAAAGCCCTAATTTGCTTTGTATAAGTAATAGATCTTTGTATTTAATTACAATTATTTACTTGTTTGAAGCTGATTGTCTTCTTTCCTGTTTTGGAGCCTTATATTGAGATCGAATGGGACTCTAGTAATGTAGTCCAATTAGGACTTATTTCCTTATATAAGAGCGTAGTCTTTTTAAAGAAATAAAGTTGTTACCTGATTGGGAACCCTTCCAGCTCAGTATTCTGTTCTCTTTGGGATTCCTTCTTGATATGGATATCTTCGTGTATTTAATAATCTAATCCGTGTGAACTAAGCGCTAGGCTTTTTATTCAGTTTTCTTTATATTTATCCCGAGCAAGGATAATACCTGCTGGTCCCGAGTAACATCATTTGATCCCGAGTAACATCATTTGATCCAGAGTAGAAGCGTCATTTAACCAGTCCCGAGTGTCGTTAACTGATCCCGAGTAGTATATAACATTGATTGGCCATGAGTAGGTTTTATTCAACATCTGCTTACTCTGGTTTTCTCTTCTTCGGCGATGTTTTGTAGGATATTTTCTGAATGCCTATTCGGAATTTCCACCTAGCAATTTATCCTCTTTGTTGATGACGTGTACATACGATAAAATTCACATATGACACAAGATTAAAAGAATTTGGAACATTAATTTGCAAGATTGGGATGAAAAACGGTGGTTTTTGGAACTTTGGAGGGCTGGAAATTTTTTTTTTTACTTTTCGATTTAGTTTCTCGAGAGAAAAAAAAAGGTGTTTCAAATAGTAGAGTAATGCTACCCTTCTCAATAGATTGTCCTAAAAATATATACAATTCAACATGACAGTTCAGTAACAGAAATAATGTAAGAAAAAAATATAGCAATTCATTAAATGAGTTAGACCGATACATTGGATTGTATATATTTTTTAAAAAAGATTATCATTTCCCCAGATAATTATGTAGCAGGGCAAATCATTCTCTTTCACCGACGTGACCGGTCAAGTCATCGCCATGTTGCAGGCATGGTTAATGTTACCGTGACGTGGCTTGACACGTCTTAACATATCCAATGATATTTCAGGGCATATCAGTATTCTGCGAACAATATAAGTTGCAGACTGGGCATGGGCCGTTCGGTTGGCCCAAATTGAGGAATCGTCCATCCCACTTGTTATTCCTTTTATCTCCTCGTTTGAGCCATCCAGTTAGATTGGGCTTTCTAGGTCGCTCATTAACCGAAATAATTTTGATACCGATATAGTTTTTATACTCTCATCTATAAATATTTTGAACTATTACAATTTTTCAAGATTATGAGAGTGGTATGACTCGAACCTACAACCTCTTGGGTCTCAATTTGAGGGACAGAAACATAGAGATTTGGATGCCAAACTATCCTTATGTTCATATTCCTCCTACAACTGAGAAATGTTTCAGTAAAAAAAAATAAAAATTGTTCAGGTATTACAGTAAATCGGGATTTTGGAAAGGGGAGACTCAAACCCACGATCTTTTGGTGTAGTGTGAGAGGCATGCCAAATCAATAAATTTTCGTTACATATTTATATTTTAAAAACTCAACAATTACAATCACGCCTATATTCAAGAAGTTGTGATTTTAGTCATATCCATTAATAGTTTAAATATATATACATGGTAATTATCAGGTGAGGTATACATTCTTTTATTTCGGTAAGGATCTTGATGAAATCACATTTTGATTGTTGTTTAATAAAATCTATCTATGAATAAAACTTGAGATTTTTTCAAACACCGGAACTATTTATCCTGATTTTGTTAAATATAAATTATAAAGGCATAAAAAAAATTAGATAAATATAGAAATTTTTTTAAAAAAATAGTTCTAATACTTGAAATATTCTTAAATTTTATTTATAGTTAGTTTTTAATGAACTTATTATCCACAAAAAAAATCAAATCAAAATTTATAAAAATAAATATGATTTTATCAAGATTCTTACTGAAATTAAAGTTAGATGTACCTCATTTAATAATTACTATATATATTAGCTTATAGGCCGTAAGATGTACGGGTATTGTTAGTCATCATCAGATTTACGTGATAAGTTGAGGCTCAATTTATTATATGTTACATTAAGATTGAAAAAGTAAATGTATTTACCACTACACTTTTGACCTGTAAAATTCTTTAAGTTTAGTTGAAAAATTAATAACTTTCCAAAAATGATAATAAGTTGTAGGATGATTCATCATTTTTTAAATGTTCCCCTTTAAAATTACTTTTGACAATGAAAACCTTCACATTAAATACACACTTGTCACCATCTTGATAAAAAGTTTTTTTTTTTAAACATGAACAAAAAATGTTTTAGATTACTAAATTAGGTGATATCTAATTAAGAATTCAATGCAATATAATGTCTCACTCTCCCATTTGCATCATCCATAGAAACAATAAATTAATGTGTAATAATTTAAAAATAATATTTATCATCATATCAATTAATTTATCACATGAAATGCACTTTCATTACAAAGTTATAATCATACATCATCGAATGCAAATATATCTTGTTAACTAACATATTTCTCTCGAAGATAATTGTACATAATCTCCCACTCAGCGCAGTAAGAGAACTGGTCTGTACCAAATTGAGCTTTCACATTTTTGCCCATGTCTCCATTTGGTTGGATACACAATTAATTGATTTGCCGGTTGAACTTTTATAGTCAAAGTCATAGAATATAGTAAATAAAAAATCCACTTATAAGAAAATGGTGAGAAATGTCACCTTTTTTTTTTATGAGTTGCAGTGATGTCACCGGTTTAATAAAATAACTTTAAAAGACACCTATTATAGTGAACTATCCAAATTGCCCTGAAATAATCGATTCTTTATTCTTTAAAAGGCACCTCCTCCATCTCTCTCCAAAAAAGTTGTCTGAAAATCAATCTACCACTCCCCTCTCTCCAAAAAAACGAATCTCTTTCTCCAGATATTACACAAAAAGGTAACAAATATTTCTGATCTTCATTTTTATTTTTTTCATGCATTTCTGTGTTGTTTAACAATGTATGAACATGTATGAACATTTTATTTCCAGTTTTTTTAATATGTTTACGGGTTATAAATGTGTCCGAGATTTTGTTACATTGATCCGAGCATTTTTTGAAATGTTTACGATGCGTTTTGTAATTGATCAGAGCATATTTTTTTTAATATTTCGGACAGTTTTTTACATTTGCCCGAGCTGATTTGAAGTGGTGCAAACAAGTTTAAAATCTTGGGCAAAAAAGCTCGAAAGCATTTTAAAAAAGCTCGAACCATAAAAAAGAACGTTCGGACCATTTTTTAAAAACTCGATCATGTACAAAACAGCTCGAGCCATTAAAAAAAAACTCGGGCCATATTTAAAAAAACTCGAGCCATTTATAAAAAAACTCGATCATGTACAAGAAAAGTTCGATTTCTCACAAAAAAAAGCTCGATCAAGTACAAAAAAGCTCGATGTCTCACAAAAAAAAACTCAATCATTCACAAAAATGCTCGATCATATACAAAAAAAGCTCGATTCCTCACAAAAAAAAAACACGATCCCTAAAAAAAAAACTCAGATCATGTACAAAAAAAACTCGACCCCTCACATAAAAAGCTTGATCCCTAAGAAAAAAAAACTTGATCGCTTACACTTCAGATTTTTGTTTAATCCTTTATAATTGTAAATTTATTATTAAATATTATTTTCTTAATAATGGTTTTTGATGATGATTTTGATAGGACAATGGATAGGGTGATAATAGTCATATCTTACAACGGTCGATGAGAGCTATTAGCCGACGGAAGTCAGAGGTGTTTAGGTTCCGATAACCTTGTATGTGTCAAAGAATATGACATACGATGAACTGGTGTCGATCGTGCATGTTGGAAGCCCGTTCACCAGTTGCGCAGCGGAACTAGGTTTTAAAATTTTTAATACAGATAATAATCTGTATCTGGGACCAGTGAACTTGAGATCGTAATTATTTTTCGAAACTAATACATACAATATGTAAACACAGGAAATTGTAATCGATATAATCAGAAGAACATACCAACGTTTGGAGGCTCCTTCACTTTACGTTATGCTCATGTCTGAACCAATCTTACCAACGTTTGGAAGCTCCTTCACTTTACGATGTGCTTCTGTCTGAACCACTCGATCTTCCTCGTTATCTCCCAGGATTGGTAATTGCGTGTGGACGCGTCACGGTCTCAGGAACTTGAATGGAGGATATAAAAAGAATTGAAGAAATTCTTTCTTCTATGTGTTTCAAAAACACACAAAGTATATAAAAAACAAGATATATATATATATATATCACTGCACAAGAAGCACACATATCACATATGTATTTTTTTTTTTCAAGCCACCCAAAAAAAAATTTAAAAAAATTGCCTTCTTTTTTTTTTGCCTGATGCATATGACTTTAACAAAAAACACAATTATATAGATATAAATATAATAAAAAATTGCTAAAAAATAAATAAATAGAAGATTTAACTTTCAATTAAGGGTGAAGTTGCAGAAACAATATAACATATTAGAATCGATTATATACAAAGGCTGAGAAGAGGGATGTCAAAAGAATTTCATAAAATATAAGAAAATGAATATTTTTAACATTTAATAATAATATTAAATACATAGAATAATGATATATTAATAGGTGGAATGATAAGAATGCCAAAAGATTTACATGTTCTTATGCATGATCGTGTGAATGAATGGTTTCGGGGTTAACTAATTAATTAAATGATATAATTCTCTATATATGTACATGGATATAAATATGAATTTATTACTAAAATTATTATTAATATTAATAATTAATAAAATTTAATGCCAAGATTTAAAGTCAAATCTTTATTCACGAAGCCAGGAAGAATATCAAAACATTAAACTAAATATGAGTGTATTAAGACTTCACTTTTGCTCACAAGGGGGTGATATGTATTCATAAAGTGATAAATTTATTCTAAAATATGATAATGTTAAGATAAATTTATCCCCTCCATTGATACGTATCATTTATGTAAAAAGGGGTAATACTCACCCCACTGAGCGAAAATAGACTCGTGTATTAATATTAAAAACTTATGCATGAATGAATGATTTTGAGGCTCATTAATTAATTAGATGATATAATTCCATGTTTATGCCTCCATGGACATGGATATAAATATGAATTTATTACTAAAATATTATTAATATTAATAATTAACAAAATTTAAACACAAAATTTAAAGACAAATCTTTGTCCATGAATCTAGGAATACTATCAAAACATTAAAGATAATATATTAATATTAAAAATTTATCATTTTCAAATGAATGAATATATTCTTCCTAAATATTAAATATTAATAGGATAATGTTAATAGGGCACAAGTTAAACCACTATAAAAAAAATTAATAATATTTTTATCGTCTTTAATCACAATAAATACATAAACAGTATAATAAATATATTTTGATTTATTTTTTATAGTTTCTTAATTGGATATATGTTAACATTATCCAAATTAATATTAATAATTAACAAAATTTAAAATGAATCAATATATTAATAATTAACAAAATTTAATATCAAACTTCTTTTATGTTGACACATGACGGGTTTGAGTTTCCATCATAAGTATATATATATATATATATAAAGTATGGGTGATGATAACGTATATCCTAAATTAAAATAATAAATATTACTACGATAGAAAAACAAGACAATGGCCCAGTTTGATATTGTTGTGCTGTGGGGAGAAGTGCTTTTAGAATTGTTATGAGAGGAATTGCTTTTGGAATTGCTGTGAGAAGAATTAACTGAGTGTTTGGTAAACTGATTTTCAAAAGTGTTGTGAGAACTAAAAGCAATTTCAATGTGTTTGGTAATCTGAAGTAAAAAATGTTATGAATGTATAAAATTACTAAAAGGACATGGCATCTAAATGGTGTTAATGTGCTATACTTTATATATTTTTTTATTTGTGTTTAGTGTTAAGTGTTATATAATTATGGTACTTTATTGAATTAATTAACCTCATTTTTTATTTTACTTTATTGAATTAATTAGCCTCATTTATTATTTTATTATTATTATTATTATACTTCATTTCTTTATTTCCTTTTTATTCTATTTGATTGAATTAATTAACCAATTTTTAGACAGTTATGGCAATAATTTTTTTTTGTAAAACAATGTAAACCTAAATTTTTTTGGTAAATTTTGTTAAATGCAAGGATAAAGTTGGAAAATTAACAAAATTTCATTTAATATTACTGTAGCGCGTTTTCTAAAAGCAGAAGCCAAAATCCAAAAGCACGTATTTGTAGTTTCTCAAAAATTCAGTTGGGAGAAGCTAAAAGTGACCATAAGCACTTTCCCGCGATTTTACCAAACACCCTGTCTTTGGTCCGGAATCACTTTTGACCCCAAAAACAGCTGGAGAAACAATACCAAACTTGAACAATGTAAATAATCGATTAAATACATTGTCTTATTTCCTTTTATAACGGTATTTATTGTTTTAACACTGGAACGTGTTAACGGTACCCATTTAAGATATGTTAGTCAAGATTAGAATATTTGTCAAACAATTATTAATGTTTTTTAGTAACAAAACCATTTAGTTAATTTTTTGAAACAGAGAACCATTTAGTTAGAAAAAATATTGATAGCATTTCGATTAAAGATAAACGAAAAAAATGTCGACGACCACCGACCACATCCACGAAAGTTGGGGACTGGATTTTGTAATGTCTAATACTCTAATGATCCTCATATTCGCCGCGCTCCCGCCACGCGTATTTTCTGCAGACAAGACATCATCAAACTACCCAGAACCTGTTTTTCTTCTTCTCTTAACATCAGGTATGTTTTATTATTATTTATTTTGGAAATTGTAATCACCTCATTTAGGATGAAATTTTACATGTTCTTTTATTATGTTGAATTAGGGTTCACATTTCAGACACTAGAGGGTTTGAAGATTCGTGATAATCATTTCCTTACATTTTCACGGGTCTACTAGGGGTTGTTTGGAGAATATGATAGAACCCAAAAGTTTTTATTGCACAAGACGACGACCCATCTACGTTGCCGTTTTCAATGGAATGTGTGCTCTGGTGTTGTTTTTCTTGTTGTACAATCGCGAGAATTTATTCAGAGGTGTTGGTTACAGGGTAATTCATAGGAAAATCGTGGAAGTTAATAATGGTAGTGCTGTGATTGTGAATGTGAATGTGAATGTTGATGGTTCTGTTTTGAATTATTTGAGAGAGACTAATCTTGACTTATGTGATGGATTGTCTGAACACCATGGTTATAACACTAGTTGTGAGTACTTGCAGGCCCATCCTGAGTGCAATGCAGATGGGTTCTTCGATTACATTAGTTTCTTTTACTGTGATTGTGCGGAATTTATTGTTGTGGGTTATTTGGTGTTGATAATTTGGCTTGGCGCTTTGTTTTATTTACTGGGAAACACTGCGACAGATTATTTTTGTTGTTCTTTAGAGAACCTTCCAGCCTGTTGAAGCTGCCACCAATGGTTGCAGGAGTTTCTTTGTTTCCATTAGGGAATGGAGCTCCTGATGTGTTTGCGAGTATTGCTGCTTTTGTGGGTAAGGATGCGGGAGAAGTGGGTCTCAATAGTGTGTTGGGAGGAGCTGTTTTTGTTTCTTGTATTGTTGTAGGGACTATTTCTTTATCTGTGGCGGGTAAGAGGGTTCAGATTGATAGAAAATGTTTTATCAGAGATATATGCTTCTTTATGTTTACTCTCATCTTGCTTGGCGTTATTTTGATTGTTGGCAAGGTGACCGTTTGGGGTGCCATAGCCTTTGTTTCCATCTATGTGGTTTATGCATTTTTGGTTACTGCTTATGAGTTCTTGACGAAATCTGTTCAAGCTGTGACATCATTTCTGCCCATTAGAAGAAGTTTACCTCATGAAAGTGATGAAGATGAATCTGACTTTTCTTTGCTACTGGAATCTGATACTGAAAGTAGCGTTCTGCATCTTCCAAATAAGCTTCCCCGTTGGGTGTGGACTCAAAATGTGAAAATTTATTCAAATGAGACTCTTACGTCTTTCCCAGAAAGTTTCAAATTCCTGTGGGGTTGGCATGACGAGGAAGCTGAGATAGACCAGCAGCCTCACCCCTATTCCAAGCTCTTATCATTGCTGGAGATGCCATTGACACTACTAAGACGGTTGTCAATTCCTATAGTTGAGGAGGATCGGTGGTCAAAGGGATATGCCATGGGGAGTGCTTCATTGGCACCAATTCTATTGGCATTTTTGTGGGGCTATAAAGATGGTGTGGGTTCTGAGGATAGGCGCATTGCATACATTATAGGTATATCCTGCGGTTGTGTATTTGGTCTTCTTGCATATCTATTCACCACATCTGATCAACCACCTTGCAGATTTTTATTTCCATGGGTTTTTGGTGGATTTTTCATGAGTATTATCTGGTTCTGTATTGTTGCAAATGGGCTTGTTGCTTTGCTAGTGGCTTTAGGTGTAATCTTTGGTATTAATCCGTCACTCCTTGGATTGACTGTATTGGCATGGGGCAACTCAATGGGTGATTTGATGTCAAATGTTGCACTGGCAATGCATGGTGGTAATGGTGTACAGATTGCCATGTTGGGATGCTATGCAGGACCAATGTTCAACACACTTGTTGGTTTGGGTGTCTCAATGTTGCTTAGAGCTTGGTCTAAGCAACCCATTACCCACATCATACACAATTCCACAAGATGATAGCTTGTTTTATACCATGGGATTTCTTATGGCAGGTCTCATTTGGTCACTTATTGTGTTACCACGGGATGATATGCCCCCCAGCAAGACATTAGGAATTGACCTTATTACGATCTACTTGGTTTTTCTCCTCTTTAGGGTGAGCACATCTATGGGCATTGTGTCAGCAGTATGTCTCCATTGAATTTCTGTTGGGTTGGACATCGGCAAAGTTAGCTTTTGACAATTTCTGGACTTGACAAATTTTGAGTTCATTGGCCGTTAGTTCATTACTTCACCCCATTTCTATACCGGGGGTTCAAAGGTATACTCTCATAGATTATGTATAACATCTACTTAAAAAGCTGGTACCTATGTAAATGCCACCCATACCATATGTTGTTGGCATTTTTATGAAAATATTAAGAAGAGATATCATAGAAAAAATGTTGCCGCAATAATGGATAAAGCAACCCAAGCGTACACCGAGTTGCAATATAACCGGCACATGGAAGAGTTACGCAACTTGCAACCGAATGCATATGAATATGTAATTGATACCGGTCCATACAAGTGGTCCCGTGTTCACTGCCCCGACAGAAGGTATAGGGTCATGACAACAAATGCTGCAGAATGCATAAACTCATGCCTTAAATTTGTACGACAACTGCCTATGTTGACTTTGGCAGAGTTTATTAGGAATATGCTACAGCGTTGGTTTCACGATCGTCATATGGCTGCACAATCCATGCGTCATCAGTTGACCGACATAGCACATCTTGTGATCCTCAAACGTGTAGAAAAGTGTAATTTTATGATCGTTAATCCAGTTGACTGGAACATATTTTTGGTGAAACGGGCTGGAAAACAGTGGACCATTGACTTATCCCGGAAGACTTGCACATGTAACAGATTCCAAAAGGACCTTCTTCCATGTTCTCACGCTCTCGCTGCCGCAAGGTACATCATACAATTTTGTGTACGGTTAATATTACTTAAACATCATACAATTTTATCATCGTTTTCAATGTTTTTACAGGGACCGAAACATGGATTTCACATCCCTCTGTACGGACTACTACAAGCGACAAACACTTATTGATGCGTACTCGGTTCCTATTATGTCTGTTGGACATCCTTCCACTTGGATTGTGCCATCTGACATCGCTAAGAGAGTCGTTTTGAATCCAAGCTCTAGAAGACAAGCAGGCCGCCCAAGGGCTTCACGCCGTATCTCGTCTTCGGAGTGAACATCCACACAGAATTGTAGACGATGTCGACAACCAGGGCATAATTTGAGGAGATGTTCTAACCCAGCTTTTACTAATGAAGATCCGAGCAGAGTCATTCCTGAGGATTACAGACGCAAGTGTAGTATCTGTCATACTGTTGGTCACAATAGACAGACGTGCCCTACTAGAGACGGTGGGACCGTGGAATGAATTGAGGCGTTATCATGATGTCATTGTTATAATTTGAACTCGTATGACTTGTTAAGTAACTGAATTACAATTATATTTAAATATGATTTGTATATATAGAAATGTAAAAAAAATTATATAAAAGAATTTGTAAATATTCAAAAGAATTGGTAAACTGCCATAAAACTGTTGGTACATATACAAAAGAATTTGTAAATATACAAAGTAACTGGAACATATAAAAAAAAATTGGTACGTATACACATGAATAACTACAGAAATCTATACGGGCTTGGAGTTTGCAAATATTTCAACCGCTATCTTCTCCCGAATGATCTCCATATCGCCTTCAGACCAATCGAAATCTTTTTTGTTCGCCAGTATGTACTCGATCAATCTCAACGTGTGGGGACCACAGTTACCTCTGAAGTTGGACACATTAACAAGCGTTAATAAAACATTAGGTTTATACTAATACAATCTTAAAGTGACTATTACGTAATGTCTTACGATTGCTTTTGCTGGGAGATATGTTTTCCCGACACGACGCTGACATCAAAGGGCTTACTTGTCTTCTCAAATTTCAACAGTTCTGCCACTCATTTAGTATGAAACTCCGGCTGATGCAACATCGAGGGCACAAAGTAGTGCAACGGGGCTACCTGCTGCTTTCGGATATGAGCTTCGACCTCCTGTCTCCAGGGATCGACTATGAACATCTTACAGCATGTGAGGTCCACAGTCACCAGCAGCCAATGTTGGCGCCCAATGTTGCACGGTGTCAGGACCTGGAAACGTCAACAACATGTGTTAGGATGTACAAAGCCATTTATATATATAATTGCAAACCATGTCAAGTAACACTTACCATGTCAACCTCGTGCCACAGACGGCATCCAATCGGGGCACCCCCAAGAACCATTGTGAGGTCGTCATCCTTCCACCAAGACCTCAAAACACTCCAACGGCTCGAAGTGATCTACCCGCGAGAATTACGATGCATCATTTTCCTATACTGGTGCTCCATAAAGGACTGCAGAAACAAAAACACAAATTTATTTTTGTTTTCCATACACACATAAAACAACGCGTTATCATTATTAATTTCAGTACTTATAAAAAATTGCGAGTTCAATATGTTAACCATTTGACTATACACATTCGGGAATGCCCGTTGACGCTTCCGAATAATATGGAGGTACGCGTCCATATGCTGAGAATATAAACACGTTAAGAAATGTTAGGATGCTTACACATCTAAAACAAATACTGAAATCAGGATTTATGGTCCCACATACCACATCATCAACATCCATGAAGTTGGTCTGCAAACGATGGAACCATGCAACATCAACAAGCTCCAGCAAATCAACATCACGTCTGCATTAATGTTCCAACAGCTACACATTTATATAATGCATTACAAGAAAATCAGTCACCTAAATAACAATGAATTTTACTTACAGTTCCCCGTTTACGTTCTTCTTGAAGGTTCGGTACGCCTTCAACTGGTCACCGTCCACCAGTCCCTGGGACTAAATACGTGGTCAAGTCCCTCTACTATTACTATCGCCCTCTTAGGTCGGCACGGATCTGTGTACGGGCTAACCAACTGCCAACTGCCAACCGCGCTGCAGTACACGTCTGTGCTGTCGAACTCCCCCTGACGGGGTGTGTTGAGATGAGGATGAGGGAGGGGGAGGCTGCTGCTCGGTCGGAGGTGGAGGGGGAAGGGGAGTCTGCTGCTCTAACATCGGTGGAGGAGGAGCCTGCTGTTCGCTAGGAGATGACGGGGGAGCCTACGAATAGCTCTGAGCGGAAGGGGGAGCCTGCGAATGGCTCTGAGTGAGGGGGGCCGGCTGCTCGCTTAGAGAGGGAGGGGGAAGGGGAGGGGGAGGGGGAGGGGGAGAGGGAAGGGGTGAGGGAGACTGAGCCCCACTATCCAGAAATGCCCCTCCGGTATGTGGATCCTCTGTATGGGTCCTGAAGCCCTGAAGACCCCCGATCAATGCAAGCAACTCCCTATAGTTTAATTACATCAAACAAGTGATTGTTCTATAAGAAACATTTTATCAAACAGTTAGTATGTATATAAACTAATATAACATAAAACATTTTATCAAACAGTTAGTATGCATATAAACTAATATGACATATACTGTGGAAATTTAAGAACAAAAAAAATATAAATCAAGAAATAATAATAATGAGTTTCTTAAAAAATTGAAAACGAATTAAAGTTAAAAAACATCCCTAACAAATATATATAATTCTTCATACAAAAAAAAAATCATACCTTATCCGAAGACACTTTCAATTAATGAAACTCGAATTTGAGATTTCGACCCGGAAAAACAAGTACTAGAAAATAAACCCTAAAAAAATGAAATCAAGAGAAAGAGAAGCTTAAGAGTTTTTTTTCAATGCTGCATCAAACAATTAGTTGTTTCATAAGATTCATTTTGTCAAATAGTTAGTATGCAGATAAACTAATATTGATATATACCGTAGAAATCTAAGAACAAACAACTATAAATAATAATAATGGGTTCCATAAAAAAATTGAAAACAAATTAAAGTTAAAAAAAATCCCTAAACAGAATATATAATCCTACACACACAAAAAAATCATACCTTTTTCAAAGACACTTTCAATATATGAAACTCGGATTTGAGATTCCAACCCTGAAAAACAAGTATAAGAAAACAAACCATAAAAAATTAAAATCAAGAGAAGATCTGGATAAAATTTTCTCTATAATCTCGATACTTCTTTAGATGAAACACTGTTTCAAACCTAAAAAGTGTTTTAAGGGAAAAAAAGAAGGAAAAAAAACAATATGATTGTTGTATTTTTTTGATGTGGATTTAAAAAAAAAATATTAATTGATTCCTTTTTAGTGTAAATATTAATTGATTCTGATACCTTTTAAAATCCTAATTATTTATAAAATAAAATATTTCCGTCTTAAAAGTTAATTTTGTGACTAATTATATTATTTGTCACAAATTGTCAAGTGTTGTAACTGATTGTGACACTTGTTTTTTAAAAGTTTCAATCGAATAAAAGATAATGACAAATAGTAAAATTTGCCACAAAATAATGTCAACAGTGATACAATCAAAATTTGTCACAAAGTAATATGTCACTATATATCACTTTTTTTTAGTGAACAAACAAAATGGCAGATGTGATCGTAGTATACTAAGAAACATTCATGATTCAACATCAACAAGACAACAACACAACAAACAAAACCCTAGCTAAATAAATCAGAGGAAGCAATGTTTACCTGGTGCAACAGAGAAGATGGATGCGTCGGAGGAAGAGCGGTAAGAAGACGCTATAAGCAGAGGACGAACGGCCGAAAGATGTCACGAGTAGAGAAACGGCTACAGAAAAACGAAATAACAGAGAAAAAATTAAAAAGACGAAGCAAATTTACAAAAAACAAAAAATAAAAAAACAAAAAATATGTAAAATCAACCAGCAAAAAAGGGAAAATGAAATGATCAGTTGAAATACATATCTGAAAATCTGAAATCGGAAACTTCTCAATCGGAAAGGAAGTCGTCGCAACTTGCAAGTAGAGGACGAATGAGTGATGATTGATCGACTACGAGCGGTGGATGATGGTTGATCAACGATGAGCATCGGACGAGAAACAGACGAGCGGTGGAAGATGTCTCACTGACTCTGTGTGGTTACTGAAGAGAGAAGACTGAAGAGTGAAAAATCTAGAAATTAGAATTAGGTTTTTTTTAAAAATATTTATACTCTAGTTACTGATTTGGTTTTTCAGTTTTAGGTGTCAAAGCGGACAAAAACCAATCTAGTCGGTTTTTTAGAAATAAGAACCGAATTGAACCAGTTATCCAACCAAAACCGGAAAAAAAAACGATTAGACCGGTTTAATCCATTGGTTCGGTTCGGTTCACTGGTTTTTTGCCCTTCCCTGCTTGGTTGTACACTTTACAGTTCTATTTATAATTTTTTCTTGTAAATATTGACCACTTTTGTAGGGTCATGCATGCTCCCATATATATACACTATTTACCTACAATTATTAGAAGAAAAAAAATGGTCAAAAGTCAAAACCATGTTTTGGTGTTTGGTTATTGTTGCTTGTTAATCTAATTTTCAATTATTACACAATTAAAATTAAAATTAATATTGGAATCATTTGAATCATATATGATTTCCTTTTATGTTTATTAACTCATGGCCGTTTGATGCTCACTACTTGTTTAAATGCTGGCCTGCATCACCAGTGGCCGATTAGTTTGTCTTGTGCTAATCCTCGTATATCTCTTGTTAGGATTGGTTGATAAATAGGAACAAATAGTTTATTGCAGTGATATAGAGGTTATTAGTGAATGAATTGCCAAGTAGTTTAAATGGAGTATTCTATGTGATAAGTCAAACTATTCTTACGAAAAACAAGTGAAAAATTGTTATTGCTACAATGGCTTTTCAAAACTACATTAGAAGATATGGATAACGAGATAGATATTTTGAAAGTGCAGATTACTCAAGTGAAGGAATTAATGAAGAAATGAAGATCAATACACATGAAGAAGATGGTCCGAGAAGATGAGAAATGGAAATCTTAAGAAATTCAATTGCGCAATGGGTACGGGTACTTAGAAATTATTTATAATTTACTCTCGACTCCTTAATATATTTTGCTTTTTGAAATCTATTGTCAATTTCAATTGTGTAATCTCAAAACTCCTTAGAATATATTTTGTTATTTATAAAAATATTATGGAAGGAATTTAAAAAGGTTTTCCTGATATATTCACATTGAACTTGACACTAGATAAACAAAATTATTAATATGTTATATCAGCTCAAATTTGATCACCAGCAGTTCATTGCCATGCAACCATTAATAAATTAATAATGTGTCGTGCATGACTCATATAGTATAAAAGCTTAATTAATTAGATAAATTGTTGATGGGTTAAGATTACAGGATAATTGATTTGAATTATTAACACGTACTAATCTAGGTATGATTAAACAAACTAGATTAATTAATATAATTGAAAGTGCTTACGATGTTATTGTTACTTAAAAATATTAATTGATATTTATTTTATAACATATTTATAGTTACACTAAAATATTAGTTGATATTTATTTTTTATCATGTTTATGGTCATATCAAAATATTAGTTGATATTTTATAACATGTTTATGGTAATATAAAAATAAAATAATTTTTTTAATTTTCAAAACATCTTCAAAATTCTATAATATGTTTACGGTAACATAAAAATAAAACATTTTTTTTAATTTTCAAAACATCTTCAAAATTCATTTGTATCATTTTTAGTAATTTTATATACTCACAACACTTTTTACTTTTAGTTTACCATTAAAAATATTTTTGGTTCTTAAAGCACTTTTAAAAGTTAGTTTATAGTTGAGCCTAAATATAAATCCTACGTGTTTTCCTAACCAAACATGGCCTTAATGTATTAAAAAAAATTCAGTGAATGGCAGAGTTGTTATTACCAAAAATTAGGAAGCCCAAATGCACAAAAGCGACGTCGTATCTATTTGTCCTTTGTGAAAAAAAAAAAAAAAAAAAAAATCTCAAAACGGAAAACGGAGGTTCTATCTTGTATTCCTTGGTATCTCTCTCCAATCTCTGTTTTCTACTTTTCTCATTCTCTTGTCTGAAACTCAGAAATCAGAATCGAAGAAGATGATGCACATGACCTTATATTGGGGGATCAAAGTCACAATCCTCTTCGACTCATGGAAAACCACCAATTGGCTCGGTTACATCCTCACCTTACTCGCTCTCTTCCTCATCTCAACCTTCTACCAATACATGGAAGATCGACGCCATAGATTCAAATCCCTCTCCTCCGCTAAACCCTCACCGGCGCCGTCTGCGGTGACCCCTCTCCTGGTTAAATCTAGCCGAGCCAGCTCCGCTAGATTCGCGACGGCCGTGTTGTTCGGAGTGAACTCGGCGATCGGGTATATGCTGATGTTGGCGATCATGTCGTTTAACGGAGGTGTGTTCTTGGTCGTCGTTTTGGGTTTGTCTGTTGGATACTATTTGTTTAGGTCTGCTGAAGAGGAGGAGGTCGCGGTTGTCGCCGACAACACTTGTGCCTGTGCTTGATATTGTTTTCTTTTTATGTAATCTTAATTTCCTGTACCAGTATATTTCATACAAATTACCATCTGATCAAATTTTCTTCTCAGATCTTTATTTGTGTATTGTATATTATAATGTTGCGTTTGATTGAACAAAGCAATTAATCATCAAGAACTGCGTATCATACGAAACCGGGTTGGTTCGGTGAGTTTGAGTCGATACTGAATAATCAATTATAAGAGTGAGGTATAACAAATTATACAATGTAAATGGATTAAAGCAAATAAGATTAAAGCTTTTCTCATGACTAATTCATACAAACAATTATGTTCGTTCATTTGTTAATTCTGTTAGCATATTGCAATGGTTTCACAAATTAGAGTTAGACTCTTGCTTTTTAATTTTTCTTTTCAAGTTAATATTTGCAATACTTTGATTTTCGATCACCATTCTTTCATAATTTGTACTTTCAAGTAGAATAACACTTCATATTATTGTATGGTATCGTTATTGTGTTAATATAAAGACAAATCCATTGAAATATCACAAACTTACAATTTTAATCCATTTAACTAGCATATGGAAGCCTCTAATCTTAAGAATAATACTAAAATTTTAACCCAAATGACGTGGCAAGTAAGTTGCTATTACCACACACAGTCACACAACATGAGATAATGTGGTTAATTAAAAAATCACTTATCACATCATTTTGGTTGAAATTTTGACTCACAACCTTAATATGCTAAAGATTTTATTAGTATTTGTATTATGTATACATGGTTCCTACTTTCTTTTATATATTATTTGGGTTAATATACCCCTAAATTATACACAAATTCGTATGTTGTCTTTTGAACCTTTTTTTTTCTTTTGCATTAAACACCTTAAAATTTCATTTATTAGCAAAAGTTGATGAAAGGGAGACCTGCGTCAAGGGAAAATTGCTCTTACAAACCCTGATTATATGTATAATTGTATTAAAACTGGAAAAATTTAATAATAACACCCATACACCCTTTGACCCGTTGACTAATGAAAAAAATTAATAATAACAATATTAATAAATTTTAAAAACTATATTATAAAAAACTAATTATTAAAAATATGAAAAGAAAAATATAAAGAACTAGAAAAAAAGATTTCTTCAATTATATTCTAAAAAATGATCTGGATTTTTTTATTTGAATCTGGAAATGAACACACTACCACACAAATCATCCAAACACCTTATCCAAACCCATTCTTTAATTAAATTTGCAACACCCAGAAACCAAAAAAAAAATCAAGGATTTCCCTTTTCTTTCCTTCATTTTATTAGCAACCAAACAAAACAAAAACCCATAAACTAATCCTATTAAAAAAATTGATTTTTTTTAAATAGACGAACAATGATAGGTCTTCGGATCTTCATCAATGAAGAAACGGATGGAACTCCATCAAAACCGTCACAACCAAACGGCCAAACATAAACATGAAATCGCACTACCGCCCAAACGTGAAATCACACCAGTCAAACCACCACCAAAATCCAAACACGAAATCGATGAAATCGCACGGCCACCAACCCGAAATCGCACTAGTCAACCACCACCAAACCCAATCACGAAATCACATGAAATATAAGAGAAATATGGCAGAGAGAATATGGATCGGAGATCGAAAATTGAGATTGATGAAGATGGAGATGGATTCGCAGAGAGAGAGATGTTGGGGTTTATGCCCTAAAGATGTAATTTTTAAATGGGTTTATAAAATAAATAAAAGGAAAAGTTCAATTCATTATTGTTGTGTTGTTTATTTTATAACTTGTGCATATATTTAACATCCAAGATTACCGGATGTAATCTCAAACTGTGTATATGAGTGTCATATACAGATGGATACAGTAAGAGACGTGCAATCTAAAGAGTACATAGATAGCAAATAAAGTTAGATACTTTATTTGTGGTTAATCTATAGCTATGGTCCATTCTGTAATGTACGGTGATTCTATCCTGAATCATTCATATGAGATATGTAAATGGAGGTACCTTGTATGATGTGATCATATAGGACTGGGTTATGATCTATATGAATCTCTCACCAAGATCCATTTAACGATGATATTCATACACATCAACTAATGATGGCTATATGTGGGTGATCTCAGAGTGTCTTATCGACTCCTTCAGGTTAGATCATGGTCTTTGATATATCATGGGTGAGTTCGGATGCAGTTTCCTATCAATATACTTCTTATGTTAGGATTACGGTTTTGCTTGTGGCTGAGAAGGTGTGTACACAATAGTGGAATTCACTTCTTCTTGTGAGAAGTAAATGGTAGTTCCCTTAAAGGTTGATTCGGGGCTTGGACAATATGAGCGCTCTCCTAATTCCGTGAGGAAATAGGATTTATTGTTCATTATAGAATCAACGGTACTTAAAGGATATATGTAATTAGGGGGTATAACAGACATTATGACCCAACTCTAATTATGAACTACTGTGGAGGATCACACCATATGTAATAGCTATATCGATGGACACCGAGTTGTATCGGTCTGTGTAAAAGCGTTTACAGTTGAAAAAGTGCAGTTTCGGATTCTTAGTGGAATAACACCGGAGTTAATAATCAATGAATATTAATTAAATAGTTTAATTAATGATTCCAATGATTATTGGAGCTCAAAATACTGTGGGTCCATTAGGTCCTCTTGCTAGCCCGATCGATTTAGGTAACAAGGGTCACGGTAAATTAATTGTGTTACAAAAGTGACATACATACATACATATATATATATATATATATATATATATATATATATATTCGGGAATTAATTGAATAATGAGATTATTTAATTAATTAATGTTAATAGCTAAATTAATTAAATAATTAGATTATTTAATTATATTGATAATTATGAATTATTAATTAACTATTAATTGGAGGATGTTAGTTGATATATGGATTTAGGTGAAGATAAAATAATAGGATTATTTTATTTTTAATAAATCATTTATCTAAGTATTTGAATTTAAATTTAAATTTAAAATACTTATTATCACTTTTAATATATTTGATATATTTGAAAAGGATAATTAAAATATATATATATATATATCAATTAATAACACAAGAGATTGCATTGGATGCAAATTGGTGGATGCACATGAAACAATAGTCAAAAGAAGAATTTGCATATGATGCAAATACCTAATACACACACATATATATATATATATATATATATATATATATATATATATATATATATATATATATATATATGTGTGTGCAAGTGTAGGTGTGATTTTTAGTTTGAGAAAAAAAGTTGATTTTTTTTTTGTGTACCTGATACACATGCAAAAAAAAAAAGCATAAGTTTTGCATGAGATGCAATTTATGTGTGCGTGAAATCAATACACCAAATGGAGAAGAAAGAGTTTCTTTAAGTATTTCTCTATATCCTCCATTCAAGTTCTTGAGACCATGATGCGCCCACACGCAGTTACCTGTTCCGGAAGATAGCGAGGAAGATCGAGTGGTTCAGACAGGAGCATATCATAAAGTGAAGGAGCCTCCTAACGTTTGTAATATTTTCTTCTTCTGATTATATTGATTACAATTTTTTGTGTGTATATATTGTATGTATTAGTTCCGAAAAATAATTACGATCCCATGTTCACTGGTCCCAGATACATATTATGATCTGTATTAAAAATTTTAAAACCTAGTTCTGATGTGTAACCGGTGAACGGGGTTCCAACAATTGGTATCAGAGGCAATTTATTTTTCAGAACAGGAAATTGTTTTCGATGCTCTTGTATGTATAAATGTGTAGGCACCATCTTTATGATTGTATGAATGTTTATAATTAAATTGTTTAATTTAAACATGGTTGATCGTAAATTTTTATGATACTGTGGATTTAGGGTTTATAGGTTGTATAATTTTTATTTTATTTTTTTTTACTGTTATTGTATTGTAAATAAATATAATTGTAACCTGTAAATGAAGAACTGGAAACGCGCGACGCCGAACACTGTTCACCAGGGGGTACTGTTCACCGCACTGTTCACGGGGGTACTGTTCACCACACTTTTCCCCGAGCCTGGAAGATTTCTGAAGTTACAAGAAGACCGATGAATGCCTTGGGGAATTTTTTTTGTAATTTTAGATTCCAATTTTTTAGGTTAAATAATCCACAGTACTCGGTCAATTCATGTATGCTTTATATTATGTGATAATAAAAGCATTGTCATGCATACGTATGTCATTTAGATTAGATGTACCTACACAAATATATTTGATATGTCATACATCCATCATAGTCTTGTATTTTATGTATTTTATTTAATATGATTAAAATGGGCAATATACATAAATGACTATGAATAATGAGATTAGTTTTTAATGGTTATAAAACTTGATAATTCTCATTAATATGAATCTAGCTATTAAAAAGTTTAATATGTTAGATTAATAGGGTCATTTATTGTAATTAGGATTAATATGATTAATAATAATATAATAATAAATGAATCCAATAAAGTGTTAGAGTTTTAATAGTTAAAACTTGGTAAACACTATCATAATAATATGACCTTAGTCAAAAGTTATAAAGGCTTAGATTATTTACTAATAAATTAGATTTTTAATTGTTAAAAATCATTAATAATTTATTATTTAATTAGAATTTGTTTCTAATTAGTTAATGCGTTAGATAACTTGATTAAAGTTGGTCGTTTAATCTTGTAGAGTCTAGGTGCATTAACGGTTAATAGAAAATCCTAGTTTTAAAATAGTGAGTGAGAGAAGGATATATGACATATATATCCTATGGTCTCCATCATTAGTTCAACACCGTAAGATCCGAGTGGGGTCTCGTAACGGCTTTGTTTTCGTCATCCCTAAGGAGGGTTTCCACAAAGGTCAATACCAAGATTGACTTCCTAACGGATAGGATTTCTGAGGGTATTTCGGGATTGACCAACCCTAAGGCGGCAAGTATCGAGTTAAGCTCGTGAGATCTGAAATGGTGGGTTACACTCACGAAGGGTTTGATTAAGTTTGTTAATTAAAAACCTGACTGAATAAATGATGGTTGAATGATATGGAATAAGAGTTATTATAGAATATCATTTGATTGAGAATGTCTCGGTCCAACATGCAAAGACTTGACCGACCCTAAGGCGGCACTTCTTTGTGGTATGTTGGATTGTCATGGTATAGTAACTAGTTTTAGGGTAGTTTTAGTTCATTAAACATGTGCATGCATCCTGTTTAAATTTATGCCAAAGCACTCACACTTGTTTTAAATAAATGACTGAATGAATGTTTTATTTTATTTTATTTCAGCAATTATGTCTTCTGCATTACTTCAAATTCTCGCAAACGATAAATTAACTGGAGATAACTACAGCAAGTGGAAACTTAACATTAATGCAATATTGGTCACCAAAGACCTCAAGTTTGTGCTTACAGAGGAATGTCCTCCAGTGCCTACTGCCAATGCCACACGAACTGTTCGTGAGGCATACGAGCGATGGGTCTCATCTGATGAGAAGGCACAAACATATATGTTGGCTTCAATGACAGACGTGCTTGTCACAAAGAACGAAGCAATGACTTCAGCATTCGAAATCATGGAGTCATTGTAAGCTATGTTTAGGCAGCCCTCCGAGCAAAAGCGACACGAAGTTGTTCGTTCCACTATGCTCGCTCGCATGAAGGAAGGTACGTCAGTTCGGGAACATGTCTTGAGCATGATGTCCTACTTCAACAAGGCAGAAGTCAATGGCGGGGCCATTGATGAACCCAGTCAATTGAGCATCATACTGACGACTCTTTCGAAGAGTTTCGATCAATTTAAAAGTAACTACGAGATGAACAAGTTAATGTTCAATCTCACACAGTTGCATCATGAGCTCATTACCTTTAAGTCCTTGACTAAGGACAACAAGGGCAAGATCGGTGAGGCAAATGTTACCGAACTGTCTTCCTCCAATAATAAGAAGAGGAAGAGGTTTGCTGGGAAGGCGAAAGGTAAGCCCAAACCCAAGGAAGCCCAAAGAAAAAAGAAGTCCAAGAAAGGTAAATATGATTTACTTGTTCTTGAGTCATGTTTAGTGGAAAATGATTCTTCATCCTGGATAATTGATTCGGAGGCCACTAACCATGTTTGTTTTTCTTTGTAGTGGACTGATTCTTGGACACAGCTAGAGGAGGGAGCCTTCTCAATGCATGTGGGGTCGAAGGATGTCGTATCGACAAAAGCAGTGGGAGCGATAAGATTGCAATTTTGTAATAATAATAGTTTTTTATTATTGAACAATGTTTTTTATATTCCTGGATTTACACAGAATTTGATTTTCGTTTCTAAATTGTTAGAACAATAGTATTCTGTTTCTTTTAATAATAAGTCTGTTATTATTGGAAAGAATGGTCTGAATATTTGTTCAGGGATTAATGAAAACAATTTGTATGTGTTAAGATCGTTAATACATACTACACTGCTCAACACCGAAATGTTTAAGGTTGAAAAACCAAAAACTAAACGACATAAGATTTCTCCAGATAATGACACGAATCTCTGGCATCTAAGGCTTGGTCATATCAACCTTAACCAGATAGACAGAATAGTAAAAATTAGCCCTTTAAGTGAGTTAAAGGTTGGCACCTTACCTGTCTGTGAATCATGTCTGAAAGGTAAGAAGACTAAGAGACCTTTTACTGGAAAATGGCTTAGAGCTAAAGAACCGCTAGAGCTTATACATACAGACGTCTGTGGATCGATGAACGTTAAAGCTAGGGGTGGTTATGAGTATTATGTCACCTTTAATAGATGACTACTCAAGATACAGATACGTCTACCTAATGCAACGGAAGTCGGAAACATTTGAAATGTTCAAAGAATTTTGAGCTGAAGTTGAGAATCAATTAGGTAGGACTATCAAGTCACTATGATCGGATCGTGGAGGTGAGTACCTTGACCAAGAGTTTGAAGACTTCATGGTCGAGCATGTGATAGTTTCCCAACTCACAGCTCAACTCACAGCTCCCCGGTACACCTCAGCAAAATGGTGTAGCGGAGAGGAGAAATATAACCCTAATGGAAATGGCGAGATTTATGATTAGTTTCTCATCATTACCAAATTTCTTCTTGGGATATGCGTTACAAACAATGGCATACATTTTGAATGTAGTGCAATCCAAATATGTTCCTAAGACTCCCCTAGAGTTGTGGAATGGTCGTAAAGCTGATTTGCGACATTTTCTGTATATGGGGGTGTCCAGCACACGTGCTAAAGAACAGAAGTGGAAAGCTAGACTCCAAGTCTGTGGTCTGCCTGTTTGTAGGATACTCCAATGAGACTAGAGGTGGACACTTCTATAGTCCCGAAGACAACAAAGTATGTGTATCGACAAATGTAAAGTTTCTTAAGGACAATTATATTAGTGACCATAAACCTCGTTCTAAGATTGTATTGAATGAGTTAGAGCCTGGTAAGACTAGTGCTTCATCAACAAGAGTTGTTGATCCACAAACATCTTAAAGTCAGATGGTTCCTGATCAGGATACACTACCACCTAGACGTAGTGAGAGGGTTGTGAGACAACCTGAACGATATTTAGGTATAGGTGAGGGACAATGTGTTATCTCTACTGATAGTGTGGATGATCCATTGACAATTAAGAATACAATGGAAGATCCTGATAAAGAGGAATGGCTTAAAGCCATGAATCTCGAGATGGAGTCCATGTATTCTAACTCAGTCTGGGATCTTGTAGACTTACCAGATGGGGTAAAACCCATAGGGTGTAAGTGAATCTACAATAGAAATAGAGGAGTAGACGGGAAGGTAGAGACCTTCAAGGCAAGACTAGTGGCCAAGGGTTATACCTAGAAAGAGGGGGTCGATTATGAAGAGACCTTCTCGCCAGTAGCCATGTTTAAGTCTATTAGGATTCTCTTATCCATTGTTGCATATTTCGATTATGAAATTTGGCAAATGGACGTCAAGACTGCATTCTTGAATGGCAATCTTGATGAGGGCAATCTTGATGAGGGCATCTATATGATGCAACCAGAGGGATTCGTGTCTCCAGATCAAAAGCAAAATGTTTGCAAGCTGCAAAGGTCAATCTGTGGACTTAAGCAAACATCTAGATCTTGGAAGATTAGGTTTGTTGATATGATCAAAAACTATGGCTTCGAGCAGAACGTCGATAAGCCTTGTGTCTACAAGCGCATCATTGATAAGAAAGTATTTTTCTTGGTCCTATACGTAGATGATATCATACTCATTGGGAATGATGTGGGAGTGTTGTCTGATGTAAAGGGCTGGCTAGCTAGCCATCTATAAATGAAAGATTTGGGAGAGACAAGTTATGTTCTAGGGATCCAACTTATAAAGGATCATAAGAACAAACTCATAGCACTGTCTCAGACATCATATATCGATAAGATTCTTGTGCGATTTTCAATGCAAAACTCCAAGAAAGGTAATTTAACTTCTAGGCATGGAGTTCACTTGTCTAAAGAATAGTGACCTAAGACACCTCAAGAAGTTGAAGATATGAGACGTGTACCCAATGCATCGGCAGTAGGTAGTCTCATGTATGTTATGTTATGCACGAGACGTGTCCAACCCAGGATTGGATCATTGGGTTGTTGTCAAGACAATTCTCAAGTATCTTTAGAGAGAGAGACTATATGCTAGTGTATTCCGGGTAGAATTTGATCCCATTAGGATACACGGATTTCGATTTTCAGTCAAACAGGGATTCTAGGAAATCTACGTTTGGATCAGTATTTACCCTGGCTGGTAGAGCCATTGTGTGGAGAAGAATCAAGCAATCTTGTATTGTTGACTCCACCATGGAAGCCGAATATGTAGCCACTTGTGAAGCTGCTAAAGAAGCTGTTTGGCTCCGTAAGTTCTTGAGTGATCTGAAAGTTGTTCCAGATCTGGATAGGCCCATCACACATTATTGTGATAACAGTGGTGATATGACTAATTCCAAAGGACCAAGAAGCCACAATAGAGGGAAGCATATAGAGAGAAAGTATTATCTCATTAGAGAGATGGTGTAGAGACGAGATGTGAGCGTCACCAATATAGCCTCACAAGACAATCATGTTGATTCATTTACAAAGACCTTACCAACAAAAGTGTTTTCAGGTCACCTAGATGGTCTAGGGTTACGAAACATGCCTCACATGCTTTAGTGCAAGTGGGAGATTGTTGGGGTTTATGCCCTAAAGATGTAATTTTTAAATGGATTTAAAAAATAACTAAAAGGAAAAGTTCAATTCATTCTTGTTGTGTTGTTTATTTTATAACTTGTGCATATATTTAACATCCAAGATTGTCGGATGTAATCTCGAACTGTGTATATGAGTGTCATATACAGATGGATACAGTAAGAGACGTGTAATCTAAAGAGTCCATAGATAGCAAATAAAGCTGTGTACTTTATTTGTGGTTAATTTATAGCTGCAGCCCATTCCGTAATGTACGGTGATTCTATCCTAAATCATTCATATGAGATATGGGAATGGAAGCACCTTGTATGATGTGATATTATAGGACTGGGCTATGATCTATATGAATCTCTCACCTAGATCCGTTTACCGTTGATATTCATATATATCAACTAATTATGGCTATATGTGGGTGATCTTAATCCTGAGTGTCTTATCGACTCCTTCAGGTTAGATCGTGGTCTTTGATATACCATGGGTGAGGCTGGATACAGTTCCCGATCAATATACTCCGTATGTTGGGATTACGGTTTGGCTTGTGGCTGGGAAGGTTTGTGCACAATAGTGGAATCCACTTCTTCTTATGAGAAATAGATGGTAGTTTCCTTAGGGGTTGATTCAGAGCTTAGACAATATGAGTGCTCTCCTAATTCCGTGAGGAAATATGATTTATTGTTCATTATAGAATCAACGGTACTTAAAGGATATATGTAATTAGGGGGTATAACGGACATTATGACCCAGCTTTAATTATGAACTACTGTGGAGGATCACACAATATATAATAGCTATATCGATGGACACCGAGTTGTATCGATCTGTGTAAAAGAGTCTACAGTTGAGAGAGTACGGCTTCTGGTTTTTTGTGGAATAACACCGGAGTTAATAATCAAGGAATATTAATTAAAGAGTTTAATTAATGATTCCGATGATTATTGAAGCTCAAAATACTGTGGGTCCATTAGGTCTTCCTGGTAACCCGATCGATTTAGGTAACAAGGGTTACGGTTAATTAATTGGATTGTTCAATTAATTGTGTTACAAAAGTGACACACACACACACACACATATATATATATATATATATATATATATATTCGAGAATTAATTGAATAATGAGATTATTTAATTAATGAATGTTAATAGCTAAATTAATTAAATAATTAGATTATTTAATTATATTGATAATTATGAATTATTAATTAACTATTAATTTGAGGGTGTTAATTGATATATGGATTTAGGTGAAGATAAAATAATAGGATTATTTTATTTTTACTAAATCATTTATCTAAGTATTGAAATTAAGTTTAAATTTAAAATACTTATTATCACTTTTAATATATTTAATATATTTGAAAAGGATAATTAAATATATATATATATATATATATATATATATATATCAATTAATAACACAAGAGATTGCATTTGATGCAAATTGGTGGGTGCACATGAAACAATAGTCAAAAGAAGAATTTGCATATGATGCAAATACCTAATACACATATAATATATATATAAATACAAGTGTAGGCGTGATTTTTAGTTTGAGAAAAAAAGTTGATTTTTTTTTTGTACCTGATACACATGCAAAAAAAATGCATAAGTTTTACATGAGATGTAATTTATGTGTGTATGAAATCAATACACCAAATGGAGAAGGAAGAGTTTCTTTAAATATTTCTGTGCATACTCCATTCAAGTTCCTAAGACTGTGACGCGCCCACAAGCAGTTACCAGTTTCGGGAGATAGCGAGGAAGATCGAGTGGTTTAGACAGGAGCACATCGTAAAGAGAAGGAGTCTCCAAATGTTGGTAAGAGTGGTTCAGACAGGCGCGATATCATAAAGTGAAGGAGCCTCCAAACGTTGGTAAGATTTTCTTCTTCTGATTATATTGATTACAATTTCTTGTGTTTACATATTGTATGTATTAGTTCTGAAAAATAATTACGATCCCAAGTTCACTAGTCCTAGATACAGATTACGATTTTTATTAAAAAAATTAAAACCTTGTTCCGCTACGTAACCGGTGAACGGGGTTTCAACTAGAAAGAGATGAACCGGATGTGAAAAGAGAGAGAAGACGCGAAGGTGGTTGTAAGTAGGGGTGGCAACGGGGCGGGTCGTGGCGGGTCAGAGCCACCCCAAACCCGAAACCCGGTTTTCAATGTTTGCCTCAAGCCTGACCCGTAATCTGGCCGGGTCAAAAATGTCTGCCCCAATCCCAATCCGAACGGGGCAAGGGTGCCCCAAACCGCCCTGTTTGAACCGTTTTGTTTATGTAAATTTGAATTTAATATAACACAATAATTATGTTTAATAAACATTAAATTCATACGTAAAGTATAAAATACAAATCCCAAAATAATTTAAACAAAAATACAAAATACATACATATATATATATATATATATATATATATATATATATATATATATATTACGGGCCAAACAGGGGGGGAGGGGTAAAAGGGACCACCCCATACCCGACCCGGTAATCCAACCGGGTGAAGAAATTTACCCCAAACCCGCCCCATTACCCGTTTTTCTACTCCAAACCCGTTCCAAAAGGGCTAGGGCCCCGCGGGTTTGGGGCGGATCGAGGAATTTTACCACCCATAGTTGTAAGAGATCGATCACGATGCGAAGAGAAGACACGGCGGCTGAATGAATGATTGTGGTGGTTAGGGTTTGGGTGTTGGTGGAAGATGATGATGATGACCGGTGAGTGTGGTGGTGTTATTTTTTTTGTAAGATTTTTTTGTTGTTTTTCTTAACAGAATTGCTAACTTTTTATGTTTGGAAAGATTTTAATTTCTAGTTTGTGTATGGGAATTCAATATGTGTTTACGAAAAATGAAGATTAATGATATGGGTTTGTGAAGAAATTAAGATTGATGACTTGGGTTTGTGAAGAAATTAAGTTTGATGAATATGGGATTGTAAAGATTGATGATCTCAAACAATATTCATTTTTTTAAATAAAAAATTGTTTAATTTGAAAAAATAAATTAGTTGAGATCAATCAATCTATTTAAAAAATGTTTTTTTAGTTGAATTTAATAAATATTTCTCCACCGACCATCTATGAGATGGATGGTGGAGATTCTAAATATGTTTTAATTTTTTAAAGATTTTATTTTCTTTACACAAAAATCAGAATTCTATTATTATTTTCTTATTATTTTACATTAGTCAACATGTCAAAGAGTGTGTGGGTGTTATTATTAATTTTTTCCAGTTTTAATGAAATTATGTATACAATCAGGATATGTAAGTGCAATTTTCCCTTGACATCCGTCCCCCTTTCGTCAGCTTCTGCCAATAATTGAAAGTTCAAGGGTTTTAATGCCAGGAAAAAAAGTTTATGGGGTAACATACGAATTCGTATATAACAAAGGGGCATTGGTGCTATTAACAATATATATGTATATATGTATGTACATACTTACATACATACAATCATTTTCTCCTCGGTGTATATTGATAGTCAGTGTGTTGCATGTGAACCACTGATTATTGAGAAGTTTTGACAAGTGCATACACTTTGAGTCAAAGTATGTAAATCTAATAGTCTACATCCAACATACTTATGAAGTTATATCGGTGCGTACTTACTTAAATTATATATAGTCTTTCTATTGTCAGTTCGAACTGATATAAGATATATCACTTCTTTGTATGTAAGTCATTGGATTTAAAAGATGATTTGACAAGTGCAGTTAAGCTAAAACATTCAAAATCCAATACCCCACATACAATGAACTGATATATATATTGATTCGAAGTGACAATAGAAAATTTATATATATATATATATATATCACCCAATATGATTTGATGGTATAAATATAATCCAATATGATTTGGTGGTATAAAAATTTCGTCTATCCAACAGCATCCAAGATTATTTTTCTAAAATTTCAGTCCATCAATTTAAGGCTGGCTTGCAAAGCTGCCCAATTACCCGTGTGGGAAACCAACTGGGCTTTTGATGTCTTGTTATTTTTCTAAGGCCAATATTGTCCAATTTTAGGTATGATCTTGGGCTTATATGAGTTCAATCCAAAGCAGAAAAATTGTACCAACGTTGTCAATTGAGTTTGATAGATTCAATATGGTACAGCTTACAACTTCAAGGGTTTAGAGTTTTTGAGACAACTAAAATACTATTTTGACAAAAAAATATATTATATATTACAGTAACAAATTAGGTAAAAAAATATTAACATGAAATTTGAACAAACAAATTAGGTAAAACAACATTACTTTGTAAGATAAATATGGTTTTGACATAATATCAAAATCTATAATATCTTTCATAATGGTTGCTAGTTTTCTCATAATTGTAACAAAGCATCTTTTTCTAGCTTTTTTCACTGTTCAGACTCTCAGTCAATCCAGAACATCAACTAGTGAAAAAAAAAAAAACACTAAAACTTAGAATCCCGTGTTAAGTTTGTTTATGATCCCATTAAATAGGGTATATTATACGGTCCAAAACATTAACTCAAATGATATAGCAATTAAATTGTTCGTATCATATAAGTGAAAAATGTAAAAAATAATCAAACCATAAAATGGATTATTGTTTCTAAACAAATTCTAATTTATTATTGTTTGTAACCGATCATCATAATACATTATTATTTTTAGTTAATAAATTACAAAACTACCCTTTCATTCTTTTTTTCCCTTTATTTTTTTTCTCTCAATTACTCATCTCTCTCTATCACTCATCTTTATCACCCATCTTTTTATCACTCGTATCTTTATCAAATCTTAATTGTCAACGAAATTTTTGTCAAGAAATTAAAGTTATTTTAAAGAAAAATCATAAAGAAACCAAGATTTGGGAAGAGTTTTTTTGAAATTTTTGAGTTTGTGGTTGAATCTCTCCTCAAAACTTCAAAGTTTATAAATCTTCAATTTCAATGGTATTGTTGTGTTTCTTAGATGATGTTGTTGATGGGTCTTTGTTATTTTGTTTCAATTTTAAAGTTTTTTTTAGTGACAATGGAAGAAATTTCAATTTCGGTTTCAAATTATATTTCAAGCAATGTGTCATGGTAAAAGTGATATAAATTGGTTATTTCATGTTTAACGTGACACACCACTTAATATTTTACAGTCATGTATTTTTTAGGTACATTATATATTTCATGCCCTACATTATATACATGAGATATTTCATGTCCAACATGATATATATAGGATATTTCATACCTAACATGATAGATATATAGGATAATTCATGTCTTATATGAAATAAAGCATAAATAGGATATTTCATACCCAATATAACATACATAGGATATTTCTTACCCAACATGACATATATATTATATTTCTGCACTACATGATATATTTCACGTCTTGCATGAAATATTGCATAATAAAGATATTTCATACCCAACATGACATACATAAGATATTTCATACTTAACATGATATATATGGGATATTTCATACACAACATGATATATATGAGATATTTCATTCTATATATGAGATATTTCAATCTTTATATGAAATACTGTATAAATAGGATATTTCATACCCAACATGACAAACATAGAATATTTTATATCCAACATGACATACATAGGATATTTCATGCACAACATGATACACATGAGATATTTCATGTCTTACATGAGATATTTCATGTCTTGCATGAAATACTGCATAAAGAGGATGTTTCATACCCAAAATGATATACATGAGATATTTCATACTCAACATGACATAGATGAGATATTTCATGCTTTATATGAAATACCGTATAAATAGGATATTTCATATTCAACATGACATACATAGGATGTTTTATGTCAAACATGACATATATGAGATATTCAATGAACAATATGATATACATGAGATATTTCATGCCCAACATGACATATATGAGATATTTCATGCACAACATGATATACATAATATATTTCATGTCTTATATGAAATACTGTATAAATAAGATATTTCATACCGTATATGACATACATAGGATATTTCCTATCTAACATTACATACATAGGATATTTCAGGTCCAACATGACATATATGTAATATTTCATGTACAAAATTGGTTTTTTATTTTAAGAAAATGGTATTTTAGACTTTACGATTTACGTTCGGTTAAAAACAATAATTTAATTTTTTTTGATTAAAAACAATAACCTATTTCTTAAGCCGACTACTTTTACAAATCCCTCTATATCATATGATGATATTGCGAATGATATAATAATGACTAATCACTTGTTACATTTAAGATTGTTTTTTGTGTTAATTTTTTAGTTTGTTCTAACAACATTGTACACAAAAGTTTACATGATTTAGCACCGAGTAGATTCACCATAAATGTAGTCGAGATTGGCAATGACTCCCACAACAAAAGCTTGATCAATCCCTGCTTTCACCACCATGTGATACAAATCCTTGCTTGTCATCAATTCCTCAATTTCTTTCTTCACTCCAATCTGTAACATTAATCAACAATTTTTTAAGTCAAGAGTCCTACCATTAATATTTTTGGTAGCAGTTTGATACCATCAACAATTTGTGATTTAATAAATAAAGGTGATACTCATATCTCTATAGAACTGAAAGGGAATCTGTGTTAGTCGTGATTTTGCTTTTCAATTAATTCTCAATAAAACTATATAATAATATTTCTTAATTACCTGAACAACAATGTTGCCATTGGAGTCAACAATGCTACAATCTCTGTCTGGAAAATACCCCTTGATTTCAAAATCCCAATCTTTGCATCCGGTTTCAGCGGTGGAGATCCTTATTGCATTTTTCCTCACCAAGCATGAGTCCTTGGGTTCTTTTAAACTAAACACTAATTTCCGAGATCCTTCGTAGTCAAATGTGTAACCCTTCCATTTCCTATTAATGCTTAGAGCCTCAACCACACCTCCCTGAAATTCCCACCCAAAAAAAAAAAAGTCGTAATGTAAAAATTAGCAGTTTGGTTTAATCGATAAGAATAGAATCTATGTGGGTATATTTGCGTGTTCGTCTATATATCCGAAAGTTCCATGGTATAAATTTACTTATATAAGTTTACAATGTTTTTATAACGAGGTTAATATGTTAGGAAATGATAATGAATAATAGTATTTAAATATTTTAATACGTACCCTCGCGAGCAACAAGATTGATGAATTTATCATGAGGATCGAGTACAAAGGCAATTAGGCAAACAAACAATAAAAATTCAGATTCAAATATAATCACCAAGGGGAGAGTCAAACCCAATATTTCATAGTACAATAACAAATTATAATATTTCCATCACTGACTATAATCTATTTCTACCATCTACTGCAATTCATTCTCAAGTAGCGTGTATTTTTTTTTTGTTTTTTTTTGTTTTTTCAAATGTGATTCTTGTATTTCAGCAAATAAATCAGAAACTATTCGTGGAGACAAGAGGAATTGATGCTCTCAAGTCTCCAAAACCAGCCTGTCAAGTGGGATCTATTTATATACACTGTATATGTATAAGAAATTAATCCATGTAAGCACTAACATGCATTAATTAATCAATACACAGTCCCATCTGCAAATGAATATGTACTATGTATCTTACATGTATGATGACATGGAATATCAAAGACATATATGATGATAAAATAAAATCAAGAATTACATACCTTTCGACGGATGAGAATCAAAGCATCTCCATTACCATCTTTGACAATCAACTCTCCTTTAACACCAAGAACTCCACAGCCATCAACACTGAAAACAACCCTTTGGTTGCTCCAATCCGTCACCACAAATCCTCCTCCATTAATCACATGTGGCCTCCTCCTTACTACAAGCACCACCTGCGAAGCAGAGCAATACATCTTACTGATTATAGCTACGTTGTTCGTCTTCCCACTACTCATCATCATCATCATCTAATTTCGATAATATATGATAATGTTTTTGCTTATGATGATCTAATATGAAACAATCAATACACATATATAGATGTTAGAGACTTAGAGACCCCCCACCCCCCCCCCCCCCCCCCCCCCCCCCATGAGCCAATCCATATATGAGCTTAATAATTGTTGGACAAATCAAGATTCAAAAGTTTGGCCGACTTTGACTATACATATATACATATATATATATATATATATATATATATATATATATATATATATATATATATACAAGTAATTTATATATTACATAGAAGGTGGAAGGAATATAGGGGTTGTGCACTCTATGTGGTTACTTATTAAAGATGATGATTGGCAGTTCACGCGCCCTCTTACTACCCAATTACACCAGTTTGTGGGCGCGTGTTGGAGGGTGTGTCAACTTTTCAAGGATAAAATCGGAGCTACAGGACTTTATGCGAAGCTTCTTTGGAAAAACAGGTGTTGGTTTTCAAAAGGAATTAGGGTGCTTTTGAAAATTTGGGCAACTTAATGACCAAGAAAGACCTGTCAACGAATATTGTTGATAAATTATACATATTGTATTTGTATATAGCTTCCATTATTGAGCACGTGCTGTTACATTTTTAACAATTGTATGATTGTATCTTCTTCAGGTCGAACAATTTATTAGGACCGTTTAAATATTTAACGTTTGGGTCACTGCAATTCCAAGGTTAGGTGGTTGATTTTTCTTCGTTGAAGATTATTATCAAAACACGTGACATTGTGCCAGGCATCTATGACTATCATATGTGGCAATGCACATTCTCTTTTAAATTAGTTATTGGGCGTTCAAGTCCTACTATAAACATGTGATCTCCCATTGTGGTGTTATAGTTAGAGATTTTTATTCATATCATGTGTAGTGGTTGATTATTCGGAATTTTGAAAAAAAAAAAAACCACATGGAGCAGTAAGGGTTTGGAATTTGGATAACAAAGAGGGCATGAGGCCCATAGAACTCATGTTTGGGCCAAAGTTGGACCATATGTTCAGGATTGTATATGATATGACTAATGAACCGAAACAAAACAAAAGGAAGTACACGTGTGGACCTGGCACACGTAACAAAATCATCACTATAGTAAGCTAGTGACAATGATTGTCCATTCTCAATTTCTGATACCACCGGCTCACGTTAATTTTGAAACGCCTCGGATTTCTAACATGCTCCGGAAACTCGACACCTGCCTTCTATTATCTAATCTCTCTCTCTTCAATTTTCTCACAACGTTTACTACTTTGGAAAGAGCGGTAAACATCGAAGTTGCGATGACTTGTCAAATCAAAAGGTGGGACCCGCTTTTTATACCACAGAAAAAATGGGCCCCAACATTAATCTTGATGTTCTCGTTCACGCTCCCCTTGTGCGCGTGGATTTCAGTCCGACCGTGGCTCTCTACCTGGCTTATCATCAACCAGTTTAGGAGACCCGTACGTAACTAAGCATACACAAATTGGGTTGGTTTGTTAACGTAAACGTTTGCCTTCTTCATAAGAGAATGTTGGATGGCATTAGGTCATAGCCTCGGGTCGCGTGGATTATTATACTACAGGATAAGAAGGTGAATTCCAATCATAGTTATCCTTTTTAATTTGAAAAGGTTATCTTTATTTGAACGGACTGTCTTTTCATCTAATTATATACAGAATATATAATTTGATATGATATAACGAATATAAACTATGATCAACCAATTAATGATTTCTATAAAAAAAAATGCAAATGAGGAGTTGTCTTAGAATAAGTTGTTAGCAATGTGATTCAAAAATATTGGATGATTTTAAAGTATGGGATCCCAATTTTTTTTTTTTTTTGTTTGGGTCTTTTAGTATTTTTATGAATATAGAAATAAAATCTATTGAATGGGTTTCAAATTCCAGATTCATTCACACACCTGAGAATCATTACAAGAATGATATAAGGAATGAGTCATATACTAAAAAAAAAACAAGAAAAGAAATTTGATCAAATGGTCAGATAGGTGAAAACTAGGCAAGTATATAAGAAGCAACACGAGTTGCTAGATTGCCTTGTTGGGCTAAAAAAAAATCCCTCTAGGTATGTTGTGACTTTAAAGTTATCACCCCTTTGCCCTCTCTTTTCTTTTTCTTTTTTATTACCCCAAATGGTAAAAAAGAAAAAACCTAAACCGGTAACACAATCTTCTTGAGATTCTAATGTTACGTTGGAATTAGAAATAGAGAAAAAGAAATTGAAACTTCAATTATTTTGAAATTGATCAATAATAAATTACATTCATTCAAGTCAAAAAAATTATTTAAATGACCGGGTTTGATATTGGAAGCACAGATTCCCCTCCAGGTTTGAATTTAAAAGGGGCAAGTTAAGTTGATAAAAGGGTTACCACAAATAGAGGTTAATGGAGACTTTCTTTTTTTGAGATATTAATGTTTTAGTCCCTATATATTTTTTAATTTTTTAATTTTTTTTTACTTATTTATCCATTTTTTAATGGATTGAACCCTATGTTTTAAAAAACCACTCATTTTGATCCCTATAACCCTAATTTTGACAGTCAACGATCACAGAAAAAATAAAATGGCATTTTTACCCCTGACCATTTAATTCCTTTAAATAATAATAATAATAAATTTAATTTTTCTATTGAGAAAAAAGAAAAGAAAATTTAAATAAATATCTACATTATCATCCTCATCAGACGTTAGGCATCATCATCATCAAACCAAACTCAACTTCTACATATCAAAAATCATCACATCATGCATCATCTTCCACCATCACAACACCAAAACCATCTCAAATCCAACACCACCACTAGCCTTTCATCAATGAAAAAAAAAACGAAAACAAAATTAAACAAAATTTCTAGATCTAGGTTCTGAAGAGATTTCCATCTCTTCAAACAAAATAATTAAGGAAACAAAAATCTTTTAAAGAGTTCTAGTCCAGAAATAAGGGAGTCTAGGGGAGGCTACCCATTGCCGGCGTCCCGTTCCATCTAAGACGAACCCCCGTCTCTGCTCTTTTGCTGGTTTCAAATAGAGACGATGCTCATTCTGCCTGCTTCACACGGGATCGCGATTCTTCTATCGACGTCGGATGTGGAACGACAAATCTAAGATGAAGCTGGGGATCTGAGATGGAGAAGATTATTGATGATGATGATCTTTAACCTTCAATCGTGAATCTTGGGATTTTTTTGTGGGATAATTTTTTGGTTTTTTAAAATTTATAGAAGAAGATGGTGATTTCTAGATCTGGGTTGGATTTTGTTAAAAACCTTTTTTGGCTAGGGTTCAAAGAAGAATTTTCCACTTTCCAGCCTTCAAGTAGGGGTCCAAATCTAGGTCTACGTAGCGAGGTATCGAGGTTCTCTAGGTCGAGGTACCTTACGACTCTACAGAAGCATGATGAGGTAATCAACACCTTCTTAACACCTTACATGCATTCAAGCTCTCTAATTAAAGCCCGCTACCCTGCCAGGAATCCTGCATAATTAGGTCGAGCTTCATGATAAAGCTCGGTGTAGCTGAACCAAGCTCCTAACTACAAGGTTGGAACCCTAAGGGATATTTCGCCTCTAGAATGGTTAGCACAAGCTCCATGGGAAGACCAGCAAGATCGATCTAGCTCCATGACAATTGAAAGGTCCCTGAGGACCCTGCCAATGTACTGGAACCTGGGGTACCTCTCCCTCAATAAATATCAAGCGTCACCTCAGGTAACCCCCATGAAGTACCTTTCCAAAGTGACATACAAAACCAAAGCTCTCATCCAAATAGCTTAGGAAGAGAGGGTTGACCTTCATGACACTTACGATACCATTAATGAGGTCAACCCGTATTAATGGAGGTAATCAACCCTATTAATGAGGTCAAACCGTATTAATGAAGGTAGTCAGCCCTATTAATGAGGTAAAACCATATTTATGGAAGTTGTCAACCGTATCAATGGAGGTAGTCAACCCTATTAATGAGGTAGTCAACCCTATTAATGAGGTAGTCAACCCTATTAATGAGGTCAACCGTATTAATGGAGGCAATCGACCCTATTAATGATATAGTCAACGCCATTAATGAGAGAATATTCAACTCTTTAATGACCACCACTAGTGAAAGAGTCCAAAAAGAAAACAATCACACCTTCTCCAAAATATTAGCTACAGGTCGATTCTTTAAGGTCAACTACATTAAATGAAGAATCGTATTCAATAAGGAAAGAGACTAATTCAAGAATCCTCATCTTGCACGCCAAGTTAATTACACCATGTATAAATAGACCTCAACACGCACGTTGAGATGAGGGGGCGGGGGATTCAACCAAGAAATCACCTACGAGGCAAAATTATATGCTCCAATCAACTACAGAAGAGGCCAAAATACATTCTCCAATACAGATCTCAGATCTCAACTCACCTCTAATGGAGAAATCAACCAGCCCAAGGCAAGTCAACATACTTCGTCTAAATTCTCCGTATATCACCATCGTAGTATTATCTCAACGATATGTATTACCTCTCCCAAGAATATATCGGGATTGGTTAACTTTCTATTACCATTGTGAGATCTCTGGAGCATATACGTTGTACTACTCCATCACTTTTGTAAGCTCCCAAGAGCACTTCTTGATATATATATACAATGAAGGGCCTTCCTACCTTCCGATGGATACTGCCTTAGCATGTGATCATTCGTGATATTTTTCCCCCTTGGTCAGTCCACCTCCCTCTACAAAAGACTTGTGATTCTCTTATTTGTTTCCTGTATTATGCATGTATATATGTGTGCAAGATAGATTCCTACCTCGCTGGACCTAACGCTTTTAGGGTGCGTTTGATACATGGGATATGATTGGACTATTTTTAAGAGATTGGATTTGATTGTATTGGGTTGGATTGGATTGGATTGGATTGGATTGGATTAATTATAGTGTTTCCCGTGTTTGGTGCAATATGAGATTGGATTAAAATTGTCCAATCATATGTTTGGTACGTAATGGGATTGGATAAAAAATAATTGAATTATATTAATAAATAAAATTATTTTAATCAATTAAGAAAATGAAATCATATTTATTAAATAAAAACAATCTTCTCATTCGTTTCTTTCTCAAACTCAGAAACTCTTTCTCACTTTTCCATTTTTCCCAAACAACTCAAACGCCCTCTCATCCCAAACAGATTTCTCACTCATCGATATCTCTATTTTCTCTTGGTCGCCGGAGAGTCTTTCTCCTCCACAAAGAGGAGATCGGCTATCTCTCTCTCTCTCTCGTGTCCCCCATCTCTCTCTTTATCTTTTTTTTTTTATATAGATGGATTTGGTGGAGATCTGATTCCAGATCGATTTCTTTTAAAAAAAAAATTGTGGTGGTAAAGAGGTCGATGGTGGCCTGTTGTCATTGCTTTATGACCTGTGTTTTGGTTTGATTTTCTGGGTTTTAATGGGTTTTGATCATTGTATAGGTTTGAATGTGTTTGAATGATTTTATAGGTTTGATTGGGTTTAGATGCTTTTTCAGGTTTGCATGATTGCGTGGTTTGTTTGATTTTCTGTGTTTGTTTCATTTTTTTCGTTTTTTTTTGTTTGTTTGATTTTCTGGGTTTAATCGGTTTGTTTGATTTACTGGGATTCAAAAAAATTGATTGTTTTTTTTTGTTTGGAAAATGACTGAAGATTGATGAATGTATTTTTGGATCTGAGATTGTTTTTTCTGGTTTTGTTTTAATTGATCAAAGAAGAAGACGAACATTAAAAGTTGGAGAGGATAAAAATAATCCCGCCGATTTGGAAGGGATTATTTAATCCTCTTTTGATGGGATAAAAATAAGCATGGACTAAATATAGTCCTTGATGCATGGAATCAACAAACATGATATTAGACTAAAAATAGTCCAATCTCAGTCCTATCCTGGCCAACAAACACAGCCTTATCCTCTAATCTACATGCCAAAGTCGCATGTCAAGAGTGGGTAGAAACCACCCAGACCAGCTTGAAGGGAGTCGATGAGCTCTCTTGCATCCTTTCTATAGAAGAAACCGAGCTCTCCGACACTGGAGCTAGATAAGCCTCATCCTTACTTGCTATCTAGGTCGGGGAACTACAAGAAGGAATCGGGCTCCAAACCGGGCTCTGGGTACTAGGACAGGCTCCGACCCCGACCGAGGACCAGAACCAAGATCAAGGAACAAGGACCAAGATCAACCCTTTCATACCAACAAGGAAACCTCGAGCTCCCTTCGTCTCCTACCTACCATGAAGCCCGACGGGCGGGATGATTCATCTCCTACCTACCACGAAGCCCGACGGATGGGTTGACTCATCTCCTACCTACCACGAAGCCCGACGGATGGGATCAACGGATGGGTTGACTCATCTTCTACCTACCACGAAGCCCGACGGATGGGATGACTAGTCTCCTACCTACCACGAAGCCCGATAGGTGGGATGACTTCTCTCCTACCTACCGCGAAGCCCGACAAGTGGGATGACTCATCTCCTACCTACCGCTCCATACTCTATATTCATACAAGATCTCTCCATGGTACGGGGTACCAACCCCGGCCACCACCTTTGTGGTAGTGGTCTCGAGGGTATTAACTGTTATTCCTCACCCTGAGTGAATTTTCGGTGAACAGATTTATTTGTTAAAGAACTTTTGTTATGTATTTTGTTTGTGGAGATTTTAGTTTGTTTGTTAAGTCACCAAAGATAATCGATCATAATTATGATTTTACTACCATATATCACCCAATATTAATTGATACAATCATTACATTCACTGCATCGATTATCCTCCTGGAAAGTAGTTTTCCAAAGTTTGGATTCTCTAGTTTTCTTACTTTTTATTTGTTTTGTTTTTAATAAGAATACTTCCATTCAAAGAAGGTGATAATTTCCAGACCAGGGTTGGATTTGTTTGTTATGGAACTTTTGATTATGTATAATCAATAAATCTCTGGAAGATTTGGTGAGTTGGAATTCATTAAGAGAAATGTGTTTGGTACCTGAGAATATCTATTTTATTTTATTTAAGGTTGAAGGTTGAAGATGATGGAAGGTTGAAGGTTGAAGGTTGAAGGTCGATGATGATGATCCAGATTGGATTATGTATCATATTTGATTATTTATCAATTTTTTTGTGTTTTTTTTATTATTAGGTGAAGATCCGGTTGGATCTCCATATTTATTTTTTTAAATTTTTTTATTTAAATTTAATTTTCTTATTGGATTTTTTTTTTCTGTTTATTTGTATATTGACACGTGATATATCAATGTTTAAAGATAAAAATATCCTAAGAATCGTTTAATTTGACTAACGGTTGACTAACATAATGACAAAATTAAACAGTTTTTTAAAATATGGGATAAATCCGGTGAAAAATGAATAAATGAATAAAAAACAGATAATTTTAAAAAATATAGGGACTAAATCAATAATATCGCTTATTTTTTTGTGTTGTTTGTTTGTAGTGTTTTTCTTCTCAAAGTCAGGGCTGTTTGGTTGGTAGTTGCATAATCCAACTCTCAAAACACAGAAATAGAAAACTCTATCGCTCTCCTACGTAGATGTCACGTGCGATCTCTGAGAGGTTTCAGCAGAGCAAATAATACATACGTTTTTAGGGAGACAGACAACCCACACACACTAGCATAGCAGGCAGTGTATGCGTGTGCTCAGTCATAAACTAAACTATTTAAAAAAAAATAAAAAATTCTCAGTAACTCAAAAACTCGATCAAATCGTTGCAACTTTATGCTGAATGGGTTCGTACACAAACTTGCAGACTTTTTCACAGCCGTCTTTACCATTATTATTATTTATTACTATGCACAAAGGTTCTGTCTCGAGAAATATCAAATGTCTCTCTCTCCACGCACAGTCTGTGAGATAATAATAATGACTTGTCTTTTTATCTTCTTTATTATCGCTCTTAATAAATCCCCATTAAATTTCCCTTCTAAACACAAAATAAAAATTTTACATTTACATTAGCATTCACATTCATGTATGTATAATGTATGGTATAGTACTAGAAAGCAAGCGATGCTGTTAATGTTATTGCTTGCAGAGTCCTCTTTTTTTTCTTTTTTTTTTTTGGTCAGTAATTATCCTTGTCAGAAGCACTAATTACTGCTCCTGCCACTGTCACAGCCACAACCTTTTTCACACCTAACATTACTTGCTCTCTCTTCTTCTTTGTCCCTTACTATTTTCTACTACTCCCAGTTATTATTATTGTTTTTTTTTCTACCGCTTGAGTCTCCTTTTGGCTTTCTAGTTTTTTCTCTGCTCTGTTTTTTTTTTGTTTACTTTTCTTTTGGGGGCTGATCGAGTTGACAGTAGTAGCAGTAGTATTACACTAACTTTTTTTTTTCAGCGCCGGTCATCGGAAAATCTGTTTCCGGGTAAATGGCTGCTCAGTCTGGTTCAACTTCTTCTGTGCCTTCTCTGCCGCCGCCATGTCCGAAATCTCCGCCGGAGTATCCGGATTTGTACGGTAAACGCCGGGAAACAGCTAAGGTGCAGTTGATGGAGAGGGAAATCGGCTTTCTTGAGGTGGGTTTTGTTCTTAAGTGATTATTAATACATGCATCATATACGGTGATTACTTTATATTTTAAAGAATGTTACTTGAAATTGTAGAAACTGAAAAATGCATACTTTTTAAGTGATGTAAGTGTAATAATGTTTAAAATGGTTGTTGATATAATTTATATTTAGTTGTTTTTTTTAATTAGTTTTAATGTATATAATAACCTTCATTGTTATGAACTTTGAATTCAAGGTAGGTGATTGGTTTCAGTGTGCGGTTTACTGGCAATAAAATAAAAGCTTTTTATTGTATGAATTGAAATTGTTTAATTGTCCTTCCAAAGTAGAAAACAAGTCATTAGGACTGACTTCTGTGCCCAAACTAACTAACAAGCACATGTCCTCTTGCTGGAGATCTGCCAGAATGCAGAGGCTCCTTCTTTTTTGAATTGATTTGACTGTTTGGATGGTGGGAAAATTTTGATTTATGGTCTAGAGTACAAATGATAATTGGTTTTGGCAAATTTTTTGACAAGGTTAAAATGTGTCCAGTGTGATGAAGAATGGTTTTGTAACAGGAACTCAGTCCCCTGAATTAGTACAAACCAAATGTTTTGTCTGTCATGATATGATAATAGTGCAACTCTTTTCATACTTGCATATAGAATCAGTAAGATGCGGTCAATTTTTCGATAAAATTATAACTAAACTTCTCGAAAAGGGTTTTATAAACAGGAGAAGGTGATCTGTTATTGTGTTAGCTTGAGGTAATAAAGATCAAAGCATATATGCATATATAGGAATGCGGCTTTCTGTTTTCCAATTCATTTATAGCACAGCCTACATAGAAAAGGTTGCTGCCCATAAGTAGTTTGCATTAACTTTTTCGAATCATTCTCTTGCATTTGGAAAATATTATTAACATTTTTACTCTAATCAGGAGGAATTAAAGTCGATTGAAGGACTCCATCCTGCTTCCAAATACTGCAAAGAGTATGTTCACTTGTGCAATTGCCTAGAAAGCATCTTTTTTACCATTTATCAGATTATTCAATGAGAAGTGAATCATTCTTATATTTTCAATATTGGATTATATTTAATAAAATCTGTAATAGATTGAACTGAAAATTTTCAGGGTTGCTGATTTTGTGCTCGCAACCTCGGATCCTCTGATACCTATGTAAGTGCCCAGACACTTGTTACTATCAATTTTTCCGTATTTCAGAAGAGGTTTCAATTCTTACATTGTGCTCTTTCTCATGCAGGAATCGAAAGAATCGAAGATCATGTCGCTTCTGGAAGTGGCTCTGGTACCATTTACTTTTCATGTTGTCATTGTTCTGTATGGAATTAGAATGCTTTACCGCGAAGAATGCTTATTAGTCCTTTCAAATGTGATCTGATTTTCATATGTTTGTGCAGTGGAATGCCCTGTTTTAAGTGCTCTTGGATTTCATGGATTTGCTGTTGCTGCTGTTATTCTGGGTGTTCTATTCGTCTGCAATTGCCACGATGCTGCAAATGTAATAATCTATGCAGTGACTGTGACTGTAATCTATGCAGCGGCTTTAATCTATGTAGATGTGATTTATGCGACTGTAATCCATGCGCCTGCTGTGCTATACCAAAGTGCTTGCGTCGTTGTCGTCGTTGTTGCTCTTGCCCGCCATCAAATTGCTGTAAAAAAATATCATGCAGCAAAGATTGTTGTTGCGTTTGCCGGTTTCCTTCGTGCCCAGATTGCTCTTGCTCTTGTTTCCAGTGGAAATGCCCTCGTCCTAAATGTCCGAAGGTACGTCTTCCTAAATGTCCGAAGGTACGCCTTTGTTGCAGTAGTAAAAAGACCTGTTGTTGTACATGTAATCCATGTTGTTTATTCTTCTAGCATATAAATGCTTCATAAGGAAGCTCTGTCAACAAACCATACTATAATAATAATGGAGATTAGAGTATATCTTTTTCAATTTGGGGAAACTTTGTTTAATCATTTAGTTTTTCTAATATGTTTAGGTTCCATTCAAATGTCTTAAATTGAATCTATCGTTCATAACACATATAGAGGAACATGTATGGCAGATTAGCAGGTTTCAGGTGAGGTTCGTGCGGGATCCTGGTTTGTATACTTTTTTATTGGTGCAGACAAAAAATCGGAATCTCGCACCTCATAAATTATATGAAGGTTGAAATCCATTTTAGTTCCTCTAGTTTGACCTATTATACAAATCGATCCCTCTTGTTTCAGTATTGTCTCTTTTGGACCTTCTGTAACCATTTCCATTGATAAAGTGCTTTATGTTACGGATAAATGGTCAAATGACTCTCTTGCCCCTGATTATTTTTTAAATAAGAAAAATGAATTTTGTCTTTATTTTTAATTAAAAAAATCATATTTAACAAAAAAAATTGGAGATCCAGAACTTTAATTTTTCTTTTAAAACAATTAACAAAACAAAGTGGAGATACAGATCGCCCCTATACTCCATCATCTCCAAAATCAAACTCAGATAATCTAACCCATTCAAACCCATTCAAACACAACTGAAACCGTCAACAACAAAATCAGACTCTCATCAACAAAACCCACATTCAATCCATCATCGCATCATTCATTAAAAAAAATAATTAAAAACGTCACAAACATCATAACCAAACCCATCAAACTTCACAAAATCAAAGGGTTTCTCTAACCTCCCTTGCCTACTTAAAAGCCAAATACAAATGGAACACACAAGAAGAAACATAACCTTTATGAGACAATAATGTCAACAAGAAATTTCATATCATCAAAAAGCTTCATCCTACCTAGAAAATTAGCCATGTACTCAGTTACACGATCATCAAACCGGAAACCCATCTGCATTCCAATCCAAGAAAAGAACTCTAGAGTCTTTATCATATCCAAACAGTCTATAATTCATCAAAAATTCAAGTACAAGGTTGGAGTTCAACTTGTCTTTGTAACCCTTTAACAAACAATTAAAGTCATTAAATTCAAGTGCTTTACGATTAGAGAGTAACAGAGAACATATGTTGGTGGCATTTGAGAAAATTACAACAGATTTTAAAGGAATTCGTAGGTCTTGTGTGGAAAGTGAAATGAGTCTTTTAGAGGTGGCTTTTGGATTTTTTGAGGTTTAGAGATTTGGGTTTGGTGACAACGAAAAGGAATGAAGACAGAGAGTGAAAATTTTGAAGAGATTTGAAGAGAAAGAGAGGCCTCCATGTTTGGCCAAATCAGTAACAATTGCCGAACCCAGAAAATCAAACCTATTCCACACCAAAATCAGATTTGTAAGTGAGTGAAAAAAGAAGAAGTTGTATCGTGATATCATATATGAGATAAGAATTTCATACATAGATATGATGGGGTTCGACTGGGTTTAGGTTTGAATGTAATTAGGGTTTTGGAGTGAATTGTTTAATATTGAAATCTGATTTTTTATTAAATCAATTTTAATTGTTTTTTTTTTCTATCATCAAGTAAGGAGAGACATACATGTGAGAGGGATAGATTTTTTATTTTTTAATATGATTTTTTTTAATATTAGTTTATTTAGAAAATCAAAATTTTAATTGTTTTTTTTTTATTTTTCAGTTATTAATATACCATTAATTATGTAAGTTACGTTTTTATCCTTCTAACTTTGATGGAATCATTGAAAACCCTAACGGAATCAAACGGTAGGGGCAAAAATACAGTTATTCAGTAATGTGAAGGACTTGTCAAGACAATACTGAAATTAGATAGACTAGTTCGTATAATAGATCAAACTAGAGGGACTAAAATGGATTTTACCCTTATATGAATGTACCAAACACTTGGCTAGACTTGGTATGGTGCTTTGTTAACTAATGGTTAACACATAGTTTCATATGAAAAGAAAGAGTTTAATCTCATTCATTCATATCCGGACCTACAACTAATTAAATTATTGATGCAAATAATTGAATTTGAATGGGCACACTTTGAGTTCTGCATTACTGCTAATACAAGCAGGACATGCAGAGATGTCTTTTCTCTCAGTTTTATTAATTATTGTCATCCATTCATTCAATCTCATGCAATTCTCAATCATTTTGTTGTTGAAAATCCAAGCAAGTCAGGCCGATGACTGACTACACAAGTAACGTGAAAAAAGCAATCATTTGGTATAAACACTCATTTATATCTAAATTCAAAACACAACTCGATTTTTGAAAACTCTATCTTGAAACGCATAACTTAATCCACCTACTTGCTGGATTGCCATTGAAATCACTCATCAGCCCAAAACCCGTAATTGAGTTATCTCATCAGCACTGTCCATGAAAAAGCAACTGGGCTCTTGACTTGATGTTGAGCATTACCCCACAGAATTGAACCAAATTCAGACCTACGCATCTGCTTAACACCTTTCTTTGCCACAAATGTGACCGTGTACCCCTTCTTCTCTCCTACACTTCTAAATGTAAGCTGTCTGGGCCTAACAGAAATTCCCACAGAGGACGGCCCAGTGACTGTAACATTGTACATGGACCTAGCTGGCCCAACATTCGTCAACTCGCGAGTGTATCGAACAACCCTCTTGTTTCCAAACAAGACTGAGAATGACGGGTAGTTGAGTTCACCAGGGTCCTTGAATTTCACGGAACACGTGACATTGGGCCTCTTAATGATGGCTTGAATATGTTCGATGGTGTAGTCCAAGGAGCACAGGAATGCTACGTATTCTTCAGTAGAAATGTCGTAAACAAGCCCTGGAGAGAGAGCTTTTTGTGGATCAACGTGACCTGAGCCATGAGCCAATGGATTTGAGAAACCACCACCACCAGCATCCTTGAGAGGAGAATTGGTGTTGTCCACCGTATAAGCTGTAGTCATTAGGGCCGATTTGATCGCACTCGGGCTCCAATCTGGATGGGCTGCTTTCAGCAATGCACCTACACCACTTATGTGTGGGCATGACATTGATGTACCTATATAAATTAACATTATAGTCGTATAAAATTCACACCTAGTGTAATGTACTAATGTCAAATATTGTGCTTACGGCATACCTGACATGATGTTGAAGTGAGTTTTTCTATTGTCTTTCTCCAATTCGGTGGGACCAATGGCCTCAGACCATGCGGCCAAAATGTTAACACCAGGCCCAATCAGATCTGGTTTCAAGATCTGCGGCGTCACCATGTTAGGCCCTCTTGAGCTAAACGCCGCCACCACAGGCGATGGCTTCACATTCAACACCGTTCCACCAAACGTAAGCAGAGCCGTCGGATTCGCATCTGATTTCGCATACTCCCTCATCGAATCACCCACTTTCCTCCCCACCGCCAACGCCGGTAACAAGTGACTGTCCGCCACCAATTCCTCGCCGCTAGCGGCTGTGTTCGCTAGTATCATCCCGACACCACCAGCCTCCCTAACTACAGCTCCTTTTTCGACACGTGCGCTAATTCCTCTGTCGCAGATTACTACTTTTCCACGTACAAGTTCCGGGTTAAGTGAACCTGGTAAACAGAGATTGGCCGAATTGTTTGAGCCTTTGTAGTAAACCAAACCCACCGGTTTATTTCCCATTCCTTTACCACTATAAAGCGACACACCAGTGGATTTATATTTGTTGCCCAGAACAACGTAAGCTGGAAAATCACGATCCAACGTACCAGCACCAACCGTCATGATCCACGGAGCCACGTTTGCCAGAGACGCCTTCGTCGGCCCACTATTGCCAGCAGAGCACGACACGAAAATCCCCTTCTCCATTGCAGAGAAAGCTCCAATGGCAATTGTGTCTCTGTAATACGGTGCGGATCCGCCGCCTAGAGACAGTGATAGGACATCCACACCATCAAGTATTGCCCGATCCATACCCGCTAAAATGTCGGATCCGAAACACCCGGTTTTCCAGCAAACTTTGTAGGTAGCTAGTCGCGCGTGAGGGGCCATTCCACGCGCTGTTCCGCTGGCGTAACCTAGTAGACTGGCATTGGCTACCTGCGACCCGGCGGCGGTGCTGGAAGTGTGAGTTCCGTGACCGTCTCCGTCGCGAGGAGACACGACTTCTCTTGGCTTGTTCAAGTAACTACCACCAGATGCCATATGGTAGCCTTTAGAGAAACTACGAGCACCGATTAGCTTTCTATTACAAACTTTGGGACTAAAATCGGTACCCGACTCGCACTCTCCACTCCATTTTTTGGGAACTTCCGGCATACCCGAATCGTCGAAGCTTTTGGACTCGGGCCAGACCCCAGTATCGAGAACACCTATAACAACGTCGTGAGAGGCTTGGTCTAAGTCAAGAGTGTTGTGACCTTCCCACAATCCGAAATCGGTGTTGAGACCCATAAACTCTGGGGTGCGAGTAGTGTGGAGAGTGTAGAGATTGTCTTCATAGACGCCGATGACGGAGTCAGATTGACGGAGAGCTTCGGCTTGAGCGGGATCGAGAGAGGCAGCGAAGCCGTTGTAGGCGGTTGTGTAGGTGTAGAGAAGAGTGTCGGGTATGGAGGAGGAGGAGGAGAGAGATTGAAGACTGGATGCGTACCAGTCGTGGTGGTTGGCGAAGGAGGAGGGCTTGTCGTGGTTTTTCATGTGGACTATGTAGGTTTGTTTGGCTGAGAACGAGAGTGAAAAACATTGAAGAATAAGAAGAAACACGACGAAGAAGGCCATGGAAGCCATGGTCAGAGAAGATGGCAAAGATGATTGACCAATGTCGGGTTTATAAATAAATTTGGATATTATAGAAGGATCGTCTTTTGCTTTTATTACTATTATGCCATCATCTCCTCCTCGTCGTCGTACAGTCTGTCGTTAACTTACTTGGTTACTTTGTCATTTTGTCAATGTTATATCAGGATTTCTTTTTACATTATGATCATGTGCCAAATTTTAAGATTCACTTGTGGTTTTTAGTGACCTACAAATATAAAACCTAATTAAAATCACTAGAAATAATATGTATTTTCAAGTGTATTATTCTTCATCCGTCGTATCAATCAATAAAATCTATATATACATTGTTCTAAATGACTATATTATTTCAAATTTTATTCTCACTACAACAATATTAATGAGATAGAGAAGATGCTGAGGTTTTTTTGTTTTTTTTTGTTTTTTTTTTAAATATATATATATACCGTTGTTGTACAGAAGAGTTGAAATCGAAGCAAATGGACAGGAAAAATGTGATCAAAATGTGTACATTTTCATAGAATTTTAATTTTAAAATAAAACTAGTTTTTAATTGTGTTTATTATTATAAAAGACAATAAAAAAACAAAAGCAATACGATAAAGATCACAACCACATGATTGTTCAGTATGTTTTTATAGAATTTGTATATATCTTTAAACAATAGAAAATTATTAAAACTATATATTTATTTTTTATATATATTAAATTATTAATATGCAATTTCATCAATGACCTTTGTTGACGTCGTTTTCTGGATTATGCCAGAAAAGCCAACAAGGACTGGATTTTGGCTATTGATTCAAAGAAAAAGAGATGCAGGGAGAGTAACAAAGACAAGTTTTACGTGTTAAAACTCCGATGGTCAGAGAAACATCCACGGGTGGTTGAAAGATCAACCAAGCCAAAATCCACTAAGAGAATAAGATGTTTTTACAAGCTCTCGATCTCCCTTTTTCTCTCTGTAATACTTGTGATTACTGTATGCTATATTGCCTATATCTTTTTTAACCAGATTATGGGTCTATTTATATGCTTATAGAACCCTAATCCGCTTTGTACAAGTAATACAAGATATTTGTATTTAATTGTGATTTGGTTACTTGCTTGAGGTTGATTTGTCTTCTTTCCTGTTTCGGAGTCTCTTATGGAAATCGAGTGGGATTCTAGTAGTGTAGTTCAATTTGACTTGTTTCCTTATAAAAATGTAGTCTTCGAAAAGGAATCAAGTTGTTTCCTGATTGGGGGACTCTAACTTAAAGGTCCATTATTTGGGATTCCTTCATGACGAATATCTTCGCGTATTTAATGACTTTAACCAGTATGATAAGTTCTTATTCGGGTTGTATTTACTCCCGAGTAAGAATGATACCTAATGGTCCCGAGTAGTGCCGTTTGAGCCCGAGTGGAAGTGTTGTTTTAACCAGTCCCGAGTGTTGTTAACTGATTCCGAGTAGGGCTTTATTCAGTATATGCTTACTCGGGCTTTCTCCTCTTTAATGACGCCTCGTAGGATATTTCCCGGATGCCCATTTAAGCATCCACCTGGCTATTTTTTCTTTACTGTCAATGACGTGTATGCTTGGTAAAATTTACATACAACAGTACCCCCTTAAAATATTTTTACCGAGAAGATTTTATTTCGGGCAAGAATATTTTAATCATTTTGATTTTCTTTCGTTAAAAAAACCGTCTTGCCATAATGACGTATTTTAATGATGACTATGTAATTTCGATTTGCTTTGTCACGCAAGATCTTAAATGATAGCGACGTTTCAAAGTTTTGACGGTTGAGGGCTACTTCTTGTCTTGACACGTGTCTCTTGTTTCTTCGTTTTTCAATATTATTTATGAGAAATGATTTTTCGCATTTCCCCAAACACCGCCTACGCCATCGGTTTTTGTCATAAAACTTTTTTCCGCTTTGAAATCCTAGGGTTTCGTGCCATCTCGCCTTTAAATTCTTCGTTGAGGAACTGTTGGTTTATTCTCAAAAATCCAGCAGAAATCTCTTTAAACTCAGATTTCTTCATCAGAAGTTCGCGATTCTCCGCTTTGAAGATCTGCATCAGTCTCAATTCAAGGTTAGTTTTAATGGGGCCATCTTCCCGTCATCGTCTCTTTAAAATTGCTTTTGATGCATTAGAGCGTGGGGATTTCCAGTTTGTATCTTGTATTAAACGATTACTGGGGGGTATCCCAATAGATGAACCTCCATTTTTATAGGTTGATATTTCTGGGCTTCACCCTGACGTCACTTTCAGCCCCGTATCGAGTTCTCCATCTAGTTCTGATTCTGATATTTCTGATCACAAGGTATATTCTCGAAGGATGGGTAAACATCAAAGCACAAGCAAGGTATACAAGCACGGCTCGAGCAGCGTTCAGACTAGGAAACAAATTGTTAATGAGGGCGACACTGATGTACACAGGGCGTCTCGCCTTTCGTTTTCTGACACTCGCCCGAGTGGCTTTAATATTGAACCGAACGTGGTCGGGCCAACTGAGATAGAAAAATATCGTTCCTGATTCGATTTGCCCGACTTAGTCACTTTGGTTCCTGCCGGAAATAGAGCCGTATGGAATCCTCTGAGGGGATGATCGTGATTTACGGATCGATGCTTTGCTGCGGCGTCACACTTCCCCTTCAGCCTTTTATTGCCCGGTTTTTAGCTAAAGCAGAGATAGCCCCAGCTCAGTTGGACCCGAATAGTTACAAAGTCTTGATGTGCATGTGGCACATGTTCAGCCGAATGAACCTTTCGCCGCCTTCCTCGAATGAAATCAGGCATTTCTTTACGCTGAGGTAGGTTAGTAAAATGGGGACCTATTTTCTTGCGTCTACTCCTTCGGACGGTTGGGTCCCTAAAGAAGTGAAGGTGAATCTGGGGGTCGAGGCTTCTGATTATCCGAAAAAGAAGAGCTTTATATGGGGATTCCCCACATCCAACAAGTTCTGGAAGAACAGTTGGTTTTTTACTAGCGGGGCTCTCGGGCTCGACGTCATTGTTCGATCTGGGGATTCCCGAATGGTGTTGAATATTCCCCGCTTCTTCTGTTCCCCCGAACCCTGGAACAAGAAAACAATTGATTATAACGATTCGGAGCTGAAGAGGCTGACCCGGGCAGCTATCCGAACTCTGGAAAAGAGAAGCAAGAGCTATCTTTTCAAAGAGGACGACTTGATCAAGCTCGGCTTCTTTAGACAGGTTTCGGGCCATCGCAGGCGTTGTAAGTAATCCAGCGCTCTTTCTGCTGTGTTCCTCTGTTTTTCCATTTCCTTTTCTAACCTTTTTTTTTTTAGTGTTCGATACGGACGTTGTCTGCGATCTTCAGGCTCGTCAGGTGAAGGCGATTCTTCAAGCGAGTAGGAAGGAGGCTTCCCGTCAGGGTAATGAGGGTATTGCTCCACCAGAGCCTGATGAGGAAATTGATATTGCTGAGCAAATTCCCGAGTGCGTTGATCAGGGTGCTCAACCTTCTGCTCAGGATCTCGCTGGTTCAAGTGGCCAAGGTGAGCTGACTGTGACACAACTGCCTAAAAATAGGGAGAGGCAGTGTGAGAGTCCAAGTGAAGAGCCTGTTGAACTATAAAAAGCTGGCGATGATGGCAACGTCTTGACGGATCAAATGCCTGTCATTTCCGAGTTTTTGAGTCTTTTCGGGATGATTTACTGGAAGATCCTGCTGCTGATCTCTTCCACCGTTCTCTGGGTGAGAAGCGAAAGGCAGTTAGTTCGCCTCCTCGTCCTCTCAAAGTTCCTCGGGTAGTCACATTTATTGACTCCAGCGATGAAGATGTTGCGGATGAGATTGCCCCGAGTGTAGGTGCTGGAGTATCGGCAAATGAAGTCACTTCAGGTCCAAGTAGGGCCTCTTTTACCCACGAGGTTGGAGATATGGGGGCCGAACCTTCGGCGGTTCCCTCTCCATCCCTAGAGCCAAATAGAGCTTCTCCTGTCCCCGAGTCTGGAGATCTGGGAACTCAACCCACGGGGGTTCCCTTATCCCTTTCTTCAAAAGATATGCTCCAGGAGATGTCCTCTGGTCGGGCTTATATCGAGGAAGACCACTGGAGCGGTTTTAGAGATGGTTCACTGCCCGAACGTCTCCAAAATGTTTTCAACGGCGCATCTTATGTAAGTTTAACTAACTTTGACTCCTTTACTGTTTTGCCTTTGTTGGATTTCTAAGTATATTCTTTTACAGATGGTGACCGAATTTAGTGAGCTTGTTCAGACGCAGCAATGTCAGGCTGATCGGATAAAGCGTCTGAAGGCTCAGCTGAAGGCGAGTGAGGAGGGTCGTGCTCGAGCTGAGCATGCTTACCAGCAGGAGGTCGGTTCCGTGCAGATATTTGCCGACAATTGCCTGGCTAAGCAGGTTCAAGCTGAAGACAAGGCATCTTTGGCAGAGGAGAAGGTTGCTTCACTTCAAAACCTTCTTTCTTCTACTGAAGAGTCTATGCTCAAGGCCGAGCAGGAGACGGAGCAGGCGAAGTCGGCGTACGTCCAAAAAATTGAAGATTTGGAGCGCGAAGTGTTGACAGTTGAATCCCTTTCCCGAGAGGCCAGGTTGGAGCTGGAAGTCCAAGGGGTGGATCGTTTTAAAAGATTCCCTGCTTACGATGCCCTACTTCTTCGGGAATTTCAACGTGGGCTAGTTTCGGCCAACGAATTCTTCAAAGTAAAGAGTAGGGCAATCGATAAGGCCCGTGCTAACTGGGAGCTGTCAATCAAACACCACGTGGACCGGTCCTTGGAATCTCTTCAGATTTAGATGAAGGAATGGATAGCCTACTGCCGTAGTCAAGGTAAGGAGCCCCATCCTATACATTTAGAGATTCCGTCCGAGCACTCTCTCTCTACCTTTTACGCAAGTTGAGAGTCTGTCGAGGGTGTAATCCCTGATGTTGGGCCAACCCCGGGTAATGATTACAGCCACTGGAGGGATGATATTGTTGATGATTTCACTTGACCGTCTAATGAGAGCCTGCTTCGTGAATACGAGATGGTGCAATACCCGAGTATTGGCAAAGGCTCGAAATCCTCGCAACCTTGATTTTGTAGATTTGTAGAAGATTCTGATTCTGATTCTTTATTTTTTACTTGTGAAGAATCATTTCTTTGAACTGTAACCATCCTTTTTAAGAGCAATAGAATTCGATTTTCTGAGTTGAATGGTTTCAGTCTTTATTTTTGTTGCCGGAGGTGGTATTAGACTGGCTGATGGTCGGATAACTTAACCGAGTATCTTATTAAACCGGTTGTTATCCGAATAACTTCAATTGTCAAGTATCTTATCAAACTGGCTGGTGGTCGGGTAACTTAACCGAGTATCTTATTAAACCGGTTATTACCTGAATAACTTCAATTGCCAAGTATCTTATTAAACTGGCTGGTGGTCGGGTAACTTAACCGAGTGTCTTATTAAACCGGTTGTTACCCGAATAACTTCAATTGCCAAGTATCTTATTAAACTGGCTGGTGGTCGGGTAACTTAACCGAGTGTCTTATTAAACCGGTTGTTACCCGAATAACTTCAATTGCCAAGTATCTTATTAAACTGGCTGGTGGTCGGGTAACTTAACCGAGTATCTTATTAAACCGGTTGTTACCTGAATAACTTCAATTGCCAAGTATCTTATTAAACTGACTTCTTTATTATTAACCGAGTCATCTTGAAACAGGAAAGTTTGCACTTATGTTTCATACCCGGTTGCTACCCGAACTTTATATCAAGGCTCACCATGATTATACGTTTGAGTCCTTACGCAATACCAATGACGTCTCCCTAGTTTTTATGTGCAAGGGTTTGCCGAATCATTGAGCTCTTTTTTAAAAAGTTGCTTCAACACAGCTACGCCATTTCACCGGAATTTCTCCCAATAGCGTCCCAAGCATTTTTCCAGTCCGGTGCATCATGTTTGCCTTTTTGCGAAGGTCATTTTGATCCTGCTCGGCTGGCATGCTCCTACGAGCTTCTCCGCCCTTTCGGGATTCGATGGTCCCGAGAATTCTATTTGCATGCTCTTATTATCATGCTCTTATTATCATGCTCTTCTTCCATTTGTTATTATCATATGCTTTTTTGGAAATCTCGAGTTAGGTGCTTTCCTTTTGGAAATTCCCAGTTTTATTTATTACTGCGAAAAATCATCAAAGATTAATATTACAGTTTTAATATTTATTAAGACTAGAAAAAGAATAAAATATTTAATATAAATATATATTTTAAGGATAGAAAATCTTTAGATATTGGACATTGCACGGTCGGGGTAACACCCCTCCATTGGGTCGAACAATCCAATAAGCCCCATGGCCAGCTATCCCCTCGATCTTGTATGGACCTTCCCATTTGTCAGTCAGGGATCCCGCGGCTCTATTCTTTATGTTTAGTGACACCTTCCTGAGCACTAGGTCTCCTAACTTAAATTTCCTGATCCGAACACGAGAGTTGTAGTGGCGAGCCACTCTTTGTTAATAAGCTGTATTTCTTATTCGGGACTTTTCCCTTTTTTCTTCTAACTCATCCAAACTTTGTAGCAGTGTATCAATATTTTTTTCTTCATCGTATAGCCTGACCCTGGGGGATGCATACGATGTTTCTATAGGGATGACAGCTTCTGTTCCGAATGCTAGGCTGAACGGAGTTTCTCCTGTTGAAGTCCTTGCTGTCGTCCGATATGCCCACAACACTTCATGAAGCTTTTCAACCCAGCTTCCTTTTTTGTCATCTAATTTTGCTTTGATAGTGTGCTTGATAATTTTATTTACTGCTTCTACTTGCCCGTTTGTTTGTGGATGAGCTGGTGTTGCATAGTAGTTAGCAATATGATACTTCTCGTACAATTGTCTGAACCTTTGGTTATCAAACTGAGTGCCATTGTCGGTGATTATAGTGTCCGGAATTCCAAACCTGTAAAGTATGTTTTTCTTTACAAAATTTGTGGTGTTGGCTTCCGTGATATGCACCAACGCTTCAGCTTCGACCCATTTTGTGAAATAATCGACAGCTACTATGGCGTGCTTCGCTCCACCCCCTGTTCCAACTGGCATTGGCCCGATCAGGTCTAGGCCCCACATGGCGAATGGCCACGGGACAGTGAGATTTCTGAGCTTTTCTAGGGGTTGTCGGATATCGTTGGCAATTCTTTGACAGGTATTGCAACTTTCCGACCATTGCTGTGCATCTGAGAAAAGTGTAGGCCAATAATAGCCTTGCCTGAGTACCTTATGCGCCAGACTCCTACCCCCAGTGTGGTTCCCGTAAACTCCTCCGTGGATCTCTTGAAGTACTCGATGTGCATCTTCTTCCGGTATACATCTCTGAAGAGCTCGAGAAAACCCCATTCTGTATAATTCTCCTCCGATCATGGTATACATAGTCGACCGATACCTGATGCGCTTTGCTAATACCGGATCTTCCGGGAGTATGCCCTCTTCTAGGAACCTTCTCAGCTGGACCATCCAACCGTCTTGCGGTGTTCGGATTTCTAAAATTTCCAAATGCTTAAGTTCAGCCGTACACGGTTTAAGGAGGTGTGCAACTGGAATGGTTTTTGGTCTGATTGAGGCTGTTGCTGATGCTAATTTAGATAAAGCGTCTGCCTTTTCATTTTCTTCTCTTGGGATCTGAGCGATCTTGTATTCTTTAAATTTTTGGAGGAGCTGTTTTGAGATGTCACGGTAGGCGACCATTCCTTCATCTTTAGCCTGGTATTCATCCATGACCTGGTTGACAACTACCTGTGAATCGCTGAATATCTCCACTTCATCTGCCCCAAGAGCTATGCAGACTCTGAGTCCAACTAACAATGCCTCGTATTCGGCCTGATTATTGGTTGCTTTGAAATCAAATCTCATGGCACATTCAACATCATCACCTTCTGGGGTGCGAACTACGATCCCTGCCCCGCTGCCATAAGTGTTTGAAGAACCATCAACATATAATTTCCATGGGAAATTTTTGTCCAACAATCTTTTTGCTTCCAGGTTCGGTTCTGTGAACTCGGCTATGAAGTCTGTCACCGCTTGTCCTTTGAGGGAAGTTCTGGGGATATAATGAATATCGAATTCACTCAACTCGATTGCCCATTCAGTAAGTCTTCCTGATATCTCTGGTTTTTGTAAGATTTGTCTTAATGGGCAATTGGTGAGAACCTGGATCGTATGAGCCTGAAAGTATGGTCTCAGCTTTTTTTGCTGCTGAAACCAATACTAAGGCTATCTTCTCTGCCTGTGAGTATCTGGTCTCGGCCGGTAGGAGTGCCTTGCTTGTATAATACACTGGTTTCTGCACTCCATCTTCTGTCCTAACTAGAACTGAACTTGCTGTGAGCTCGGTTATTGATAGATACAGTTGAAGTATTTCCCCTTTTTATGGTTTTGAGAGGATGAGAGCTTGCCCCAAGTATTCTTTTATTTTTAAGAATGCCTGCTCGCACTCTTTATTCCACTCCAGGCCTTTCCCTATTTTGATTACTTTGAAGAAAGGCGCGCACCTGTCTGTAGCCTTTGAGATGAATCTTCCCAAGGAGGCTAAACACCCTGTTAAGCGCTGTACCTCTTTCAGTGTTTTAGGTGAAGTCATTTGTTGCAAAGCCTGGATTTTCTCTGGATTAACTTCGATTCCTCTTTGATGGACTTGAAAACCCAAGAATCTTCCCGAGTGGACTCCGAATAAACATTTGCTTGGGTTTAATTTCATATGATATCTTCTTAATACATCAAATGTCTCTCGGAGGTCGCGGGCATGGTCATCTGCTGAGACGCTTTTAGTCAACATGTCATCAATGTACACTTCCATGTTCCTTCCTATTTGCCGAGTGAAGATCTTTTTGACCAACCTTTGGTACGTGGCTCCTGCATTTTTTAAACCGAAGGGCATTACTGTGTAGCAATATAAACCCTGATCTGTTGTGAAAGTTGTTTTTTCTTTATCAGCTTTATTCATCCGGATCTGATTGTATCCCAAGTAAGCATCCATGAAGCTGAGCAGTTCATGACCTGCTGTGGCATCCACCAGCTGATCTATTCTTGGGAGTGGGAAGCTGTCCTTTGGACATGCCTTGTTTAGATCCGTGAAATCTACGCACATCCTCCATTGTCCATTTTTCTTCTGGACGAGAACTACGTTGGCGACCCACTGGGGGTAGCTGACTTCTCTGATTGATCCCGTCGCTAGTAGCTTTTTCACCTCTTGTTTGATTGCTTGGCTTCTTTCAGGATTGAACGATCTTCTCTTTTGTACTACCGGTTTGGCATTCGGGCTAACTGCGAGGTGGTGGGATATTATTCGGGCTAACTGCGAGGTGGTGGGATATTATTCGGACATCTATTCCGATCATATATTCATGACTCTAGGCGAATACATATTTGTATTATCTGAGCAAATTGGTCAATTCTCGCTTGATTTTTTCTTCCAAGTTGGCCCCGATCTTGACTTTCCTGTCCGGTTTGTCTTCTTCGAGTAGTATTTCGACAACTTCTGTCTTGTATTCATTCGAGCCCTCCCTTGGATCTAGTTCGAATGATAAGGATTCTTCACTCTCATTTGGCTGCATTATAGTGCACACTTGTTCGGTATCATACTTGTCTCTGTATACCGAGAGGTTTGCTCTTCGGGCCATCTCTTGGGATCCCTTGACTATCCCAACCCCTTGTTCTGTTGGGAACTTGATCATTAATGCATAAGTGGCCGTCACGGCTCTTGTTTTATTCAGGAATGGCCGACCCAATAACGCATTATACGGCCAATTATCCAAATCAACTACCACGAAGTCGAGCAGGACAGTCATCTGGCATGGTGCCGTTCCGATCTTCACAGGTAATTTGACCGTCCTGAGTGACCTGACCTCTATTCCCCCAAATCCTCTTAATGGAGTATGGAAATGCTGTAAATCTTTTCGGTCCAATCTTAGCTGGTCGTATACGGCCACGCTTAAGATGTCTGTTGAACTTCCATTATCTATTAAAATTCTCCGGACTTCCTTATGGCCAATCCGGGCACTTATAACCAAAGCGTCATTAGGTCGAACATCGACGCCGTGGGAATCTGCCTCTGTGAAGACTATCGGGTCCCATCATTCCTTTACCCTCTTCAGGTCTGGTTCAACCGAATTCACGTCGAAGTTATTCCTAGCTTCTACTGCTTCTCGGACTTCCTGAGTCCGTTCTAGGTTGCTCCTCCCAGTAGAAGGTCCTCCGAGTAGAAGGTCCTCCGAATATTGTATGTATTACTTGATTGGCTTCGGGGCTGGCTCTTCGGTTTTGACCAGGGTTGTGATCAGCCTTGGCTTTATTGACTTCTAATCTCTCGTCTTTTTTTAAGATTACATCCCGCAGGTGCCCTTCCCGAATAAGGGTTTCTATGTAATCTCTGAGCTGAAAACACTTCAAAGTTTCATGTCCGGTCTCTTTATAAAACCTGCAATACTTGGTTGTATCTCTCCGTACGAACTGTGATTGTCGCCGCGGTTCTTGCACCATATTCTTTTCTTCCAGGATGGCTAGAATTTCTTCTTGTTTCTTCCGAAGAGGGGTGTAATTGGTATATCTGCCGCGGTATTTCTCTGAGGACCGTTCGGCGTTGAGCCCATTACCCCCATCCTTATTTTTCTCCTTGCTGTTCCCTTTCTGTTTTTCTTTTTGATTCTGCCCCTTGGATTCGGTATTCCTCTGTTCGGGCTTTCCTCCATGCATATAGTTTCCTCCTGTAGCTAACTCTTCTTCCTCGGCCAGAGTGTATCCTCCCGCCATATCCATCATGTCGGCATACCTTGTCAGCCGTGCTCTTCTCAAATCGAAGGATAATCGTCCATTCTGCAAGTTATTGGTGAAGGCAGCAATAATGGCTTCATCATTAGCGCTGCCAATCTCTGATACTGCTTGGCCAAACCGGCCCAAGTATTTTTTTAATGACTCGTCCTTCCCCTGTTTTATTCGAGAGAGGTAGGCCACCGACTTCTTTCTGTTAACGTTGCTCAGGAATTGCCTTGAGAAGCTCCTGCTCAACTCGCTGAAATTTTCGATGCTTGCCGGGGGTAGTCTTTTCCAACCATCTTGAGCCTGTGTCCCAAAGTGTTTGTGGAAAGTTGAGACACAATAGGGGGTCACTGCGGGCATATTGAGCCATGGTACTTTTATAGCGTCTAACGTGCTCCTTTGGATCTGTATCTTTTTTGAATTGTTCCACATGCGGCATCCTGAATCTTTCCGAGAAAGGGGTCGGTAAAATTTCCCTGGTAAATGGACTGTCGGAGTCATCGTCGGATAGATAAGTGCAACCGTAACGTCTGACAAGTGCCTCAATCTGTCGCCTATTATTCTCTACTTCTCGAGTTAGGCTCTGGATTATAATATCTCTGTCTCTTACCGGGCTTCCTTGACTGTTGAACCGTTGGGTGACTGTTATTCTTTCCTCAGATTCTTCACTCTGATGCCGGAACCCTCGTGTGACTCCATGATGACGTTTACGATGATGTTGATCACTGTCTTCTGATGATGATCTTTCTCTGCGCCGATCGTATTTACGATGTCTGGCACATACTGTTTGATTGCGATCCAGCTTTTGATGATTCTCCTCCTCTAGTGTTTTCTGTCCAACTGGATTGATTGGGGAAGAGTTCCTTCTGGTTTCTGGCATAGTTATTCATGGTCCTACCACCATTGAACGGAGCCTCGCGGGTGGAGGATTGAGAGTATGTGCTCCTGCGGCCAGTAGGTCAATCCCTTCCTTTGCTGCGTCTGTCACCAATTGCTGCAGAGCATCTTGGAAACGCAGCGTAAGATCTCTGCTGGTTGGAGGAACTTGCTGGATCCCTGCTAGGTGCGTAGGTTGGTTTTCTCTGTTTGCTGCAGGATTTTGTGACGTATTGCCAGTATGGAAATCGCCTGGTGATCTTTGGCCATTCCCTGAACTACTTCTGCTTCCAACCATTGCTTTCTAACAAGTTCGAAGGTTCAACGCCCCTCCTTCTAGCGCCAATTGTTGACGTCGTTTTCTGGATTATGCCAGAAAAGCCAACAAGGACTGGATTTTGGCTATTGATTCAAAGAGAAAGAGAAAGAGATGCAGAGAGAGTAACAAAGACAAGTTTTACGTGGTAAAACTCCGATGGTCGGAGAAACATCCACGGGTGGTTGAAAGATCAACCAAGCCAAAATCCACTAAGAGAATAAGATGTTTTTACAAGCTCTCGATCTCCCCTTTTCTCTCTGTAATACTTGTGATTACTGTATGCTATATTGCCTATATCTTTTTTAACCAGATTATGTGTCTATTTATATGCTTATAGAACCCTAATCCGCTTTGTACAAGTAATACAAGATATTTGTATTTAATTGTGATTTGGTTACTTGCTTTAGGTTGATTTGTCTTCTTTCTTGTTTCGGAGTCTCTTATAGAAATCGAGTGGGATTCTAGTAGTGTAGTTCAATTTGACTTGTTTCCTTATAAGAATGTAGTATTCGAAAAGGAATCAAGTTGTTTCCTGATTGGGGGACTCTAACTTAAAGGTCCATTATTTGGGATTCCTTCATGACGAATATCTTCGCGTATTTAATGACTTTAACCCGTATGATAAGTTCTTATTCGGGTTGTATTTACTCCCGAGTAAGAATGATACCTGATGGTCCCGAGTAGTGCCGTTTGAGCCCGAGTGGAAGCGTTGTTTTAACCAGTCCCGAATGTTGTTAACTGATCCCGAGTAGGGCTTTATTCAGTATATGCTTACTCGGGCTTTCTCCTATTTAATGACGCCTCGTAGGATATTTCCCGGATGCCCATTTAAGCATCCACCTGGCTATTTTTTTTCTTACTGTCAATGACGTGTATGCTTGGTAAAATTTACATACAACAACCTTAAATTGTCCAATTTATTTATTCAAATTTATATTTAAACGTTATATATAGTATATGCCTTCCAAATATTGTATATATATCATACAATGACATATTAAGTTGGTATAACTTATATACCAAATTATTTGAATATATAATCTAAGCAAATTAACATATGTTTTAAGAGGTAGTAGACACAATATAATTCAAGTAAAAATAAATAACAAATAACAAATAAATATAATTGACACATCATTTCTTAACAGAATAGGTAGTGTACTTCCTTTTCATATAAATTGTGAGGGGTTCAAATCTCACAATGTATATATTACAAGTATGTGTGAGAAGTTTTTTTTTTCGAATTATAAAAATAGTTATCTTCTATTATAAGAGTAAATATCCGGACCGTTTATATATTGTTTGATCTCGATATATTTCGACAGTTCTATGGTAATAATTCTTATAATAATTAAAAAAACAAATAAACATGATTGTTTTTGTTTATATATATATATATATTGCAAAACGGGTTCGTGGGTCGGGTTGGACCAAACGTGTCGGGTCAACCCATTTATTAAATAAGTTGAATTTCTCAAACCCGATCCAACCATTTAATAAACGTATAACCCAACCCGACCCGACCCGTTTAACACGTTTATAATATGTTTGGTTTTTTTCTATATTAATAATTATTAAAAATATAAGATAAATCTAAACTAAAAATATCCTTAAAAACCAGACATAATAACCAACTAAACCACATCTCAATTTAGACGAACCATAAAAAGACTATAAAATTTATAAAATTCACAATTGATAGAATATATAAATAAAAAATCAAACAATTAAAACTAATAAAAATGATAAATAAAGACCGATAGTTCAACTGTTGAGGTCTTCAAACTTCGTATTCTGTAACTATTAGTAATTGCAAGATGAAATTTAAAATAATATAAAAATTATTTATTTATCATTGAACCATATTGTTGTTGCAAGTATTCCCCCAATTAATTTTAAGTTACACATTTTTTCCAAACTAATCGTGTCAACCCGTCAACTCGTTTATAAAATCCAACCCAACCCGTTTATTAAACGGGTTAAACGAGTCAACCCATTTACCAACCCAAACCCATTTAGCTCCACTCAACCCAATCCAACCTAACCCAACCCAACCCAACCCAACCCGAAATTCATTGGGTTCGTGTCGACCCGTCGTGTCGTGATTAGAGGTGTCCATGGTTAGATTAAACCGTTCGAAACCGAACCGAACCGAAACCGCCCTCTCAAAACCTTAACCGAAGTCGTAACTGAAACCGTCGGTTACAAAACCGATTGGAAACCGGTTCTCGACGGTTCGGTTACGGTTAGGCTATCTGAAAAACCGTCAAAAAACCGCCGGTTAAACCACCGGTTTCGATATATTAAAAAAAAAATCAAATTGTGCCAATTCTTACTGTTTAAAAAAAAAGCATTTGTATGTATGCACTTATACGGTGCAAGTGAGTTTTGTCTAAAAAAAAATAAAAAAAAATTATGCAACAACTAATTAAATTCTGACACGTGGTAATATATATGGAAAAAAAAACCGGACCAAACCGAAACCGAACCGAAAACCGAATCCAACCGTTCTGTTTCACAAACCGAAACCGAACCGTAACCGAAAAACCACCGTAACCGAAACCGTCTCAAACCGTCTCATTCCGGTAACGATTACGGTTGCGGTTACGGTTTGACCTCTCTACGGAACCGGAATCGACCGTTCGTAACCGAAATCGAACCGTAGACATCATTAGTCGTGATCCAAATTACTAGATCTAAATGTTTCCAACAATGGACGTGTGCCGTCGTGGTAGTGTGGTAGTGTGGTAGAGAGCAGAGAGTCCAGTATAAAAATGAATAAAAGAACAGAAAATGAGGGCAAAAAAGGGATATAGAAAAATGTGGGAAACGATAATCAAGGTGGGAGAGTGGGGTTGCGCAAATGATGACTGGTGACTGGAGAGAGACATGATTTTGTCATTTAGCAGGTCGAAGATTAGACAAGTCTAATGTTTATACCACTCTACAGTCGTAAAACCTAACGGCTATATGTTGTTTTTGACTAATAGTCACGACAAAAAAAATCGTGTATTATCGTTTAGTCCCTAAATATTCGTCTTCCATCTTCTCGATCGTTATTGTTGGACCGGTGTTAATACAACAATATTATAAGATGAAAATTGTTTGGATACTGACTGGAATACTGATCAACTAATGGTTGGTTGCAACGTAATCTAAAACAAAGAGAAAATGATAAAAAATTAAAGAGTTTTTACCACGTGGCAACACCCCATTGGAAGATCAGTATAGCTGGGTACTGAAACTTTTTCCTTATAAGATTACAGGGTTTTCCTTTAAAATAAAATATCCTTAATTTATTATGTAATAATGTATGTAATACTTAAAAAAAAAAAACTATTATAAATCGATCAGGTTTACTAATCTACTAATCAGTTATGAAATTCAAGTTTTATTGAAAATGAACCTGATTTGTTTGTGATACTTGTGTATTATGATTCCTGAACAATATAATCACTTATCAATTATTAAGTTATCTTTCATAGCATAAGATTTTCCAATCAGTAAAGGTGTGCTGGACTTAAACCTAACAAGGTTAATCAATAAAAAAAAAACACCACAAATTTTCTTACAATGAAAAAAGGAAAATAAAAGGGTCTAAATTAGTATTCAAATGTGTCTAATTTACCAAATCTAAACATGTATCCATATTTATTTATTCTTTTTATCTTCTTACAATTTTAGACACATATTTCAATTTAATCGGTTAAATATTGAAACACTGTTTGAGGGTCGTAATTTGAATAAAATAAAAGTAGCAAGTCTGTCTCACTGCCACTTATGATTTTATAAACAAATTTATTAATCTAACTTTGTCATACAGTGAACAACTACTAAAGTTGAGTGGACTACTCAAAGCATGTTTGATGACTAAGTTGCTTAATCATTTGCTACAACACATAATTATAGTAGGTCTGCTTTTTTGCAATTAAAAATCTTTGTTCAACATATATTCTATAAGATGAGAGTATCCCACTTCCACCGATTTAAAGATTAATTTTAGCGTCGTGGTTAATCTAGCGTCGTGGTTAGATCCAATTTGATATTTTATGTCATTCTTTAGGAAAAACAAACTTTTTACCGTATAAAATTTAAAAGGATTATGCAACAATTTGAAATGTAAAACTATATATATAAAAACTAATACTAGTCGAAATAAATGAGAGGATGCAGTTCCCCTTTCATGTTAGCTAGTAATTTCATTTTTAATGTCGTAAAAATAGATAGGGTTATTAGCACTAGTCCATCTGAACTTTATACGGTTTTGTATTTTATCTCTTGAATATTTTTTTAAGCATTAAACGTTTTGAACCCTCATTTATTATCAAACAGTTTGGTTTTTTGTCTCTGAACACCTATTTGGTGGGCATTTACAATTAGTTTTTGTCAATAAATGAAAGTTGAAGGGTTTAATGTCTAATAAAAAAATTCAAGAGGTAAAATACAAACCCTCGTGAAGTTAAGGGGGACTACTACCAGTAACCCAAATAGACATATACTACTTACGGTGACAACAATTCGAACACGAGATATTATCAAACTGAATGAACTTATTTCACCGTCAAGCCATTGATACAGAGTATTTATATATTACATAGTAACTAAAAAATATATTAAACATGTAATGATGTAAAATTGTAAATAAAGTTGATTGGGTAAACCGAAATTGAAATAGAATAAATATATATTTTATATATATAAATTTGAAAAAAATATTATAATTTTTTTTAAAAAATAAAAATGATTGTAACCGACGGTTCTATAATCGGAACCGAACCGGTTCGGTTCCGATATTTTAAAAGGAACCGGAGCTGGAACCTTAAAGCTCACAGTTTCAGAACCAGAATCTCGGTACCGATTCTAATGTTTGAACCGATCCGTAATCATGTCTAGAGATGCACATTTGGGGAATGGGGAATGGGGAATGGGGATGGTTCCCCCATCTCATCCCCACTTCCCAGACCATTTCCCTATCCTCCATTTCCCCATCCTCCATTTCCCCACTTGGGAAAATGGAGATGAAGAATTTTGGAGGGAGGTATATCCATCTCTAACCCCACTTTCCCATTTTTTCTGTTTTTTCCTGTTTCCCCCGGTTCCCCATTTTCCCATAAATTACAAATTAACCTAAAAAAACATTTCATTACAACTACACAATAAAATCCATAATGCAATACAAATACAAAATAAATTATCTCAAATATTTCAATTTTACGTTTTAGGTTTTGAAGGTAAAAATAGTAAATGTGTATATATACTTAGGGTTTTAAAGAATAACAAAAAAATAAAAATATATATTATAATTATATTTATACATGTTTAGGGGAAATTGGGAAATGAAGAAATGGGGATGAGGGACCTCCTCCCATCCTATCCCCATTTCAATATTTGAGAATTTAATTCATATGAGAAGGTGTAAGTGAAATAAATTATAAATCATTATTAATATATATCAAATTACATGTTGTTCAAATATATATATATATATATATATATATATAGGGAACCCTAACCGCCGCTGAGATGATAACATTTTGAACCCTAGCCGCCGCTGAGAAAAGTAAAGAAATCCTAGTCGCCGCAGCTCATCGTTCGTCAGTCGCTGACTTCGCCTACATCACCAGTTGAACGCCAGTTGTCAGACCTTAGCCGCCGCAGATCCGAGATCGATCGAAGACCTAGTTTCGTCACACGATCCAGTTCTGTCGCCGACACATCCCAGTTCTATCACCGACTTCGCATCGTCAGTCTGCCGTAGATCCGAGATCGTTCGAAGACCCTGCTCCGTCGCACAATCCAGATCTGTCGCCGACCTCGCTCGCACCCCGTCGATCTACTGTCACGTCGTCCGGTCGCCGCTGTCACCTTTTTTTCTGGTCCCCGCTGCCATCCGCTTACCTAGCCAGATCCCGATCTTGTTTTCTTTGCTGGGAAGAAATTTGATTTATAAATCTTGAATAATTTTTTAATTATTTTTATTGTGGTTTAAACTTACGGCCATTATGAAGGTATCGGATCTATTTCCAAAACTTGAATTGCGAACTAGAGTCCCTTCAATCCAAAAAGACTTTCGAATCCCAAGCAAGTAATGAAATCTTGTGCCCAAGCAATCTCATCCTCCATTGCTCCAGTGTCTTCGGCTCCAAAGAAAAAAAGGTGATTATGTTGCAATTAAAGTCAACCCAAAAGCTTATGAAGAACGGTTGAAACTTTACAGTTATTCTCTTATTGGTCCAGTCATTTTGTCAAAGGGAGATGAACCATGGAAGGTATTGGCTCTTAAAGAAAAACTTCAATCTTTTTGAAAATTGAACTCTCAATGGCGTCTTATCTCTCTTGGGCGGGGGTTCTTCCAGATTCTTTTGAATTTTGAGAAAGATAAAGCAAAAGTTTGGGGCATCGGACCTCTGCATTTGAAGCCTGGAACTCTAAGGCTTCAGCCATGGACTTAGAATTTTAATCCCAACACACAGCGCACAACGAATGCCCAAATATGGGTACGGTTTTATGATCTACCTTGGGAGTTTGGCACCCCCAAATCCTTTCAGACATGGCATGTGGGATCAGAATTACTCTAAAATTCGATAGAGCTACCCTAGAGGGTGATTATGGCCACTTCGCTCGCATGCTGATTGATGTTGATCTTTCCAAGCCTTTGCCTGATTCCATTATGATAGAGGTAGGGGATGACTGTTTGTTTTCGACTTTTTTCTTTGAGAATGTACCGAGTTTTTGCTCAGTTTGTTGCTCTATTGGTCATTCGGTTGTTTCATGTCACCATGCGACTAGATTTACAGGGAATATCACTGCTGAGCCAAATGATAAGATTCCGAAAAGAGGAAGATCCAAAATTAGACAAGAGTATAGACCGAAACACAAGTCAAGAGATGTCCCGACCTCTCGAGTCTTTGAGACTATCAAATCGGGGTATTGATGTCATTGTGAATAAACCTATTACCTCTCATCCAAACAGGGCAATTTTAGATCTGACATCCTTTTCTCGTTCACTTAGGCCAATCATTCCCAATGGACATGGGGAGACCTTGAAAAATGATGCTTATTTGGATGATTCCACAAACACATTACACACTGAGCATGTGGATATAGATCCCACGTCATATCCTGTTATTACTGATATGGAGGCCTTAATTGATCCTCCCAGGGTAGAACCACATTTGCACAATCCTGAGGGTGAAGCTAGCTCTGATACTGATAATGAAGGCACTGAATCTGACTTCAGCCACCCCACAGCTTTAGACATCACAAGTGTTCAAGGAGGAGTATCTTGGGCAGATCAATCGGAAGATTCAGGTTGGAAGGAGGTTACCACCAAAAAAGGTAAGAAAAATAATAAACAGGTTTCCAATGTGGTTTCGCCCAAAACTAGGGCTGCTAAAAATAAATTAGTACATAAATGATCGTCCTTTATTGGAACTGTAGAGGTATTGCAAACAGTGATACTCAACATACTTTGAAAGATTTTTGTTCTCGTCATAGACCGAATTTTGTTTGCCTTGCTGAACCATTGTGTGCATTTGATTCTATTTCTCCTACTTTTTGGCGCTCTATGGGGTTACACTTTATTGGTTATAATGCCAGAAGTACTCATAGTATATGGATTTTTGGGTCTACTGCCTTTCAGAATGCTACTATTGTCCTGTCTCACTCTCAACATGTTACGATTTCTGCTACTTTTTTATAGGAAAGTACATAAGATCTCTTTTATTTATGCCAGTGTAAACTACATCACTCGCAGATCTCTTTGGAGCTCCCTCATTGAAATTGCTGGTTCGGACATTCCATGGCTTGTTATTGGGGATTTTAACTTGGTTATAGGAGCTCATGAGATTACTGGTAACATTTCTACTATTTCTTGTGATGATTTTCGTGTTGCTTTAACGGTCTGTGATCTTGTTGACATTGAAACAAAAGGAGTTTTTCATACCCGGATTGGTCAAGGCAGGCGAGGTATGGTTCTTTCACGTTTAGACAGAGCTGTATGTTCCCACTCATTTCTGACATCTTGGTCTCAAATCGCCTGTGTTACCCTACCTAGATCTCATTTAGATCATCACCCGTTATTGGTTTCTTGTTCTACAAGTGTATCGTTATGTCCACGACCCTTCAAGTTTCAAGGTTTGTGAGTTTCTCATCCCTCATTTCTTAATTTGGTTAAATCGGTTTGGTTATCCTCTTTCACTGGAAGTGGCACTGGGATTGTTGTTCAGAAATTGAAGCTTTTGAAAAAGGCTTTGAGGAAGTGGAATTGGGAGGTGTTTGGGGATATTACATTGAATGTCACTAAGGCTAATGAGAATGTGATGCTTATTCAGAGCAGGATTGGTTTTGAAGGTTTTTCAAATGATCTTTTTCGTCTTGAGACCGCCACTTTAGCTGATCTGGATAGTGCTTTAAAACAACAAGAAAATTTTCTAAACGAGAATAGTAGAGTCAGGTGGCTTGCTGAGGGAGATCGGAATTCTAATTTTTTTCACTCTCTATTGAATCGTAGAAGGGGAAACAAGACTCTTTCCTCCATTCAAATTGGTGAACATATTTCTAATAATCCTGTGGATATTAGTGAGCATGTTTTCTCTTTTTATCAGCATATATTTTCGGATCCTGTCAATAATAGTTTAGACCTCTCTATAATTAGAGAGCACGTGCCTTCATTGGTTATTGTTGATGAAAATACTTCAATTCTCCGGGTTCCCTCTTTTGATGAAGTGAGGAATACAGTTTTTGCCATGGAACCTCTGAGTGCTTCTGGTCCTGATGGTTTCTCGGACAGATTTTATTCTCATTGTTGGGAAATTGTGGGTTATGATGTGGTTTTGGCCGTGCAGAATTTTTTTAACTCTGGTCCATTTTTTTTGGGTTTGAATTCTAATTTCTTGGTCCTTATTCCAAAGACTCTGAACGCTCTTTTGGTCGAACAGTTTCGCCCAATTGCCCTAGGTAATTTTCTGTTTAAGGTTATCACTAAGATTATTGCTGATCGCTTGGCCAAAATTTGCTCCCGTATTATATATCCAAATCAATTTGGTTTCATTAGGGGTCGTCAAATCGGAGACTATATTACTGGTGCTTCTGAATGTTTTAATGTGTTAAATAACTGTAGTCGCGGTGGACACTTGGCCTTAAAAATAGACATTCGAAAGGCTTTTGACTCTATCAGTTGACGTTTTATCTTCGAAGTCCTTCAGTGTTTTGGCTTCTCTGAGAGTTATATTGATTGGGTTGCATCTATTTTTAGTTCTGCTAGGATCTCAGTTCTTATTAATGGATCCCCTCAAGGTTATTTTCCCTATTCGCGTGGAGTTCGGCAAGGTGATCCTCTTTCCCCTCTCCTCTTTTGTTTGGCGGAAGATTTTTTGAGCAGATGCCTTACGCATCATGTAGACTCGGGCACTATGACTTCTATCTCTTCTCCAGTTGGGATTCGTGCCCCTTCGCATTTTGTATATGCTGATGATGTTATTCTCTTCTGCCGGGCTTCTCCTCAGAATTTACAAATAATTTTAGATGCTTTTACTCTTTATGGCTCTTTCTCGGGTCATCAAGTTAATTGGGAAAAATCTTCCATTTTTTTTGGTAAAGTCATATCTGGGCCTCGTATTGCTAACTTTCTTTCAATGTCCGAGATGCGTAAGGGCGGAGATTCGATGACGTATCTAGGGGTCCCTCTTTTCATTAGGGCGCCTAAGCGTCGGTGGCTGATCCCATAGGCTGATAAAATTAAAAGTAAATTGGAATCATGGAAGGGTTTCTCTTTTTCAATGGCAGGTAGGTTATGTCTTATTGATTCAGTGATTACATGTGCCTTTTTGCATTCCTTTCAAGCTTATCGTTGGCCTTCATCTCTTTTAAAAAATTTAAATGCTGCTATTCGGAATTTTTTTTGGACTGGTTCGATTGACGATCGTAAATCTGTCCAAGTTGTTTGGAAATCTTGTTGTAGACCTAAGGATGGTGGTGGTCTTGGTGTTAAAGACCTTGGTATTCTTAACAAGGCCATGCTTAAGAAATTCACTTGGAGGATGTTGACTGAGGAGTCCCTCGTTTTCACATATCTTCGGGCTCGATTTTTTACCTAGGATCACAAACCTAGAACGTGGTATGTTGCTTCTTTTGTTTGGCCAGGTCTAAAATTGCATTATACTCCCCTGATGATTGAGTCTAGATGGTTGGTTGGTTGTCATTCTAAGGTCCGTTTTTGGTCGGATAACTGGTTGAGATATCCTTTGATTGACTTGGTTGAGGATAGGTCTTCATTATATCCTCCGCTGGATTCTGTTGTGGGTGATATTTACTCAGATACTGCGGGTTGGAATATTCCTACTTCTTTTAAAGCTTCCTACCCAGATGTTGCTTATGAGATTGAGAATGTGGTGGTTAGCACTGATCCAGACTCGTTAGTTTGGACATGTTCCTTGGATGGTTCTGTTTCCTGTAAATCTGCTTATACCTCTCTCTCTAAGGTTAGGAGTTCTGTGTTTTGGGGTAAGCAGATATGGGCATCTTTCATTCCTCTTTCTCGCTCTGTCCTCATTTGGCGGCTGTTTTATGGTAAGATTCCCACAGACATTGCGTTGCGTGCCAGAGGTTATATTCTTCCATCTCGTTGTCGATTTTGATGTGCTGCAGATGAGGACTTAAGGCATCTTTTTCTTGACTGTCCTTTTGTTCATGGATTGTGGGATGCTGTATCCTCTACTTTTGGCCAAAAACTTAAGTTAGATGGTACTTGTTTGGACCTTTGGCAGGAGGCAATGAGAGTTGTATTTAGCACTTAACTGAAAACTCTTTGGCGGGTTTCTATCATTATGGTTTTCTGGGTGGTGTGGTTCTTCTAGAACCAAGCTACTTTTGAGGATGGCAAGATTGTCTTTGCTGATGCTCTTTCATTACTTTGTCGTTCTATTCGCGAGGCAGACTCTCTTCAGTCTGTCACTATGAAGAATTCAGTGGATGATCTTCAGATTCTTCAATGGCTCCATGTCTCTGGTTGCCTTACAAAGGCTCCTTGTATTTGAGAGGTTAATTGGCATCCTCCCCCGTCGGGTTGTCTTAAGGTTAACACAGACAGGGCCGCTTTTGGTAGTCCTGGTCTTGCTGGTTGTACAGGGGTTTTTCGCACATTCAGGGGTTTCGTTAAAAGTTGTTTTGCTATTCCTCTTGGTGCCTGTTTTGCTTTTGAGGCTGAATTGGCTGCTGCCGTTTACGCTATTGATTATGCTTGGACTTTTGGCTGGCGTCGGCTATGGTTGGAGAGCGACTCTACTTTTGTAGTGGATATCCTTCGTTCTAGGTCTCGTAAGGTTTCTTGGCGTTGGCGCACAGCTTGGGATAGGTGTTTAGGTTTAATCTCTCAAATGGATTTTGCTGTGACTCATATTTATGGAGAAGGTAATCAAATTGCAGATATTTTAGCTTCCAGGAGCCCAAGTATTGTCTCTCCTACATGGAGGTGGAATGCTCCGAACTTTTACAACCCTTTTATTTTCAATGATTTTTGTAGCAGACCTTCTTTTAGATTCTGTTGATCTGTTTTATTCTTTAGTTTTTTGTTATGTTTTGTTTGCTTTCTTTTTTCTTTAATAAAATGTTAGGTTAGCACCTCCACAACTTTTTTTTTTTAAAAAAAAATAGGAAAATGAAAAAATGAGGATGTAAAAATGGACTTGCCTGGCCCATTAGGCACGGCCTGGCCAGTCCATTTTTGGAAACAGGCCTGGCTGGGCCTGGCACACGACGTTGTCGCATGCCGGCCCGGCCCGACCTGTTTCCGAAACATGAGACCCTGCACGGCACGCCGGCCTGCCTCAGGCGGGCCAAGCCTGGCGAGTTTTTTATTAAAAAAAAAAATTAGGGTTGATGGGAGGGACCGGTCGGCTAGCCCGATAGGCCGGTCCAGGGGCCTGGCACTCTGGCTTGGCGGGCAGTGGCGGGCCGGCCTGCCGGGCTCATACCAGCAGCCCGGCACGGGCCTGTCACGGGCCGGGCAGCCGACCTGGCTCTCTTCCTTCACCACCCGTGCCAAGCACGGCCCGTTGGCTTCTTGGACCGGCCTGTCTCGGGCCGGCCCATAATTACAAACCCATTCCCATTTCAATTTGGGGATGCTTTTCATCCCAATCCCCTCTCTATTTTCTTTTTTTTTTTCTAAAAAAAAATTCCCAAATGAGAATAGGAATACGGAAAATTGAAATCTAAAAAAAAAAAAAAAACTGTATATCTACTGATGTATAATACAAAACGACGCATGAGTTTATAGAAAAGAGACATAGGGCAGGAAAGAGCATGCAATGGCGCCGATTAAGGCAACAAAAAGTAGAACAGTTTCATAAATCATAATCTGAAAAATCTGCTGGATGCCGCACGCTTACGATGCTTTTCTCTTTTCATAATGTCCACGCGCTTTCGGCTATTTACCTATTTCTTCACCAACTCTCACCCAATCTTCCATTTCACATTCAAATACTATTACAAATGTATCATTAATTTTCTTTTCTAATCATTTCATTTATTGTTATTGCATATTCTGCAACTCTTGTGTATTTTAATTTGCCAAGTCTAGTCTACTTGTGAAGATGTTTGAAATATTTGTTACGTATATGAACTCAGATTATTGGTTTAGTGTTTGAAAATCGGAAAAAAATATAGTACTTTTGTCCTATTTGGTCAATTTTGCATGAGAAAAAAACTAACCACTACTTATTGAATTTAATGTCTATAATATTAGGCTAATTTAATGTCTATAATATTAGGCTATTTTCCAATTTTCCAAGAAAATTGGATTTTCTTTTTCAATTAGTGAAGTACTTTTGAATTGACAAATGCTCATATAGGTTTTGGTCTTCTTTTTGACCAGAAATGTAAATTAGTTGTGGAAATAGCGAGATCAGTGATCCATGAAAAAGCTATGGGGATTAGGGATTAGTATCTAAAAGTAATTAAGTGCAAGTTAATCAACACATTGACTTGTAATCGAGGTAAAAGATTGTAAACAAGAAAAAAAAAAAAGATCTCTGAAGACAGGCAACACTGCCTCCTTGTTTTAAATGTGTTGATCACAGATTAGTAGACATGGCAAGAACACAAGTTTTGCTTCAAGAACCAGAAAACGAGTGAAGAGTGAAGAGTGAAGAGTAACGAGTGAAGATGAATTGGGTGACAAGAAAAGGTACGTACAATTGAAACTTAATGTTCTATTAGAATATTAGAAGATGAGATATAAAGACAAATAAAGAGTCGTGGTAAAAAATTTGAGAAATAAAAGGTTACATGTAAATATGTAATTAACAAATCGATGAGTAACGTCATGCGATGTCTCTTTATAGATGAGATAAATCATTATTAATATCATATATATATCGATTTAGTATATATATAGTGAGTCTTCCATAAGAAATCCTAAATTTTAATTTCAATAGGGACTTTGATGAAATTCTATCGATTTTTATGAATTTTGATCTAAATTTTTTGTGGATGATAAGTTCAATTACATGTAATTATATATAAATAAAATTTGATTTTTTTTCAAGCATTAAAACTATTTATCCCGAGTTTATTAAATATGAAGATATCGGCAAAAAGGACGAAGTATTGGAAAATTCAAGAAAAATAGTTCTGGTGCTTGAAGTTCTCAAATTTTATTCATAAATATATTTCAAAGAACTTATCATTTATAAAAGAAATCCGGATCAAAATTCATAAGAATCGATATGAAACCATCAAGACCCATACCTAAATTAAAATAAAAAATCTCTTATTCATAAGTATATGTATGTATGCAGGACCGACCCATATGGGTAGCAAGCCCAACATTTTGTTGGGGCCCCCAAATGGTCTAATCCGTTTATTCTTCTTTTAGGGTCTCAGATCCAATTTATTTTAGTATAAGCAGGGTCCAATTTTAAACATTTTTTTTTTTGTTTTTTTTTAATAAAGTTCAATTATATATATCTAGTTCAATTTAATAGAAATAAACATCAATGCCCAATTGATTCATCATATCAAACTTAGTTTTACATCATTTGAGAGTCCAATTAAATAGCTACATTTATTTGCTAACCTAGTCAAAATTGTAACTCACTCACTTCGTGACTCCGTCGTAGTCCACTTTATTTACGAACCTAGTCCAATTAAATTGCTAACCTTTCTTTAATGATAATAATTTTTTAGAACAATACTCGGATACTGACCCGTCAGCACTCAATTTGTGAAAAAAATGTAAAAAGTAAATAAAAAAAAAAGACTCGTGTTACACTCCCATTGGTGGTGTCAGTATTTTGGATACTGACTGACATTATTCTAATTTTTATATGAGACCTAAATTTTTATTAATATCATTAAATGACTCGAGCCATAAAATGTTTAGAGACGGTCTTGTATATATGTTAGGGTTAGAGTGCTACCGTATATGATTTAACTTGTCCAATATTGTGGTATCCGGCTCACATGGATAAATCTAATGGGGATGTGTAGAATGAAAAAGAAAAGCGTAAATCTTTTAAGAGAATATATATTTAGCTTTATTCATTATTGATTCCTGTGGTGTCAATTTCCCATCCATGTTAGTGGTGTCGGTTCAAATCATACATTCTTACCTTATATAAATTTGTAATATTTGTGGAGAGTTTTCCCCTCCTACGGTGAGAGTAGATATTTAAAAAAATAAAAATAAAAAGTTGAGAATTATTCGAGAGGAGGGCCATCATCTCCTCCCTTTTAGAGTCTAATATGCCCCATGTGCATTTCTTTTCACTTTCTTGCACTTGTTTCAGATTCAATTTCAGCACCATAGAATGCACACTTTGAGAGGAAGAGATCAACCCTAATCATTATTAATAGGAAATTGTACTATGATATATATGAAAAATCAAGCCACTTATATATAGAATATACTTATTGTTCTCTCACTTCTCAGTGGCCTCCTCTTGCTCTACCTATAATAATATTTGTATATTTGCAGGCTGCCATTATATACTTGCACAAAACACAGTGTCCACTACCTTGTTATCTCAACAATACCACCTTGAAGATATTTATATTACTTCTTTTTTGGTTTTCTCCCAAAGGGAATCTCAGTTCATCCCTACGCAGGAATGATGCCACATTAATAAAATTTTAAATGAAAATTCACGAAAGAATATGATTTTGATGTTACAAGAAAGGAAAGAGTAAGAAAAATTGAATGGATAGAATTGAGCAAGCATATTTCAACTTTCAAATGTATGATCAATGATGTATATAATAAAACATAATGATATGTGTGAATGAGTGTGTAGTCTTGACTGGTGTGTACAAAGTGAGAAAGTTCCCATCCAGCTACTCACTGTTTTGTTGTGAAAATGTGAGTACTTGCACATGGTGACATGGGAGATCATTTCATTTCCCAAACCCAACAAAAAAGCTTTGCTAAGTTGATAGCTGTCTTCTATATATATTAATTAATTTCTTACCATGTACTTTGCACCTAATCTAAGCTTTCTTTTTTAATAGAAACAAAAGTTTGATGGCCACGTTGCTGTTCATGTTAATAATTGTAGTCAATAAATTAAAGAAGACACCACATTTAGTCACAATTTACGAAAAAGAAATGCCACCCTCAATTGAATTAAGTGAGAATAATAGTAGCTCAAGAAGGCGAATAAAAATGGAGACAAACAAACAAGAATCAATAAACGTTTTCAGTGTTGCTTAAAGTGACGGTGGCATAGGGTGGGTTAAATTGAAGTATTGAACCACAACATTTACTGTACTCGGATGTGTAGATTATCCTAAATGCGTGGTCAAATTTAGTTTCAATTTAAGGATCCATCCTGTAAGCGTTTTTCAGTTGCTATTTTTCGAAAATAAAAACAGTGTTTTTAGTTTCAGTTTCGAATTTTGAAAACGTTTATAGTAGCATATACTGAAAACTGTATTTTGAAAATGAAAACGGAAAAAACGCGTCTGGTATGTTAACCGAAAACTATCAAAAAATTGAAATATCATTTTGATATTTTGTTTAATATTATTACAACTATAAACAAATTGATTACATAATTAACCAATATAATTTTTGTATTGTAATTTTTTAATTAAATAAAAGTAACACATCAAAAGTTAATTCAAAATAACATATCAAAAAATGAATTAATCAAAACTGAACTCTTAAATTATAAATAAATAATTATAATATATATATTAATAATTAATAAATATATATACATATTATAGTAATATATAAAATATATATTAAATACTATTACATATATTATAATTTATATTATAATATTATATATTATATTATATTTAAATATATAATATTTGATATATATATATATATATATATATATATATATGTTGACGTCGATTTCTCGATGGATGAGAAAGTCAACAAGATTGGATTTAGTTGTGATCTGTCAAATAGAAAGAGAAAAAGAATGTGATTTGAAGGGAACAAGACACGAGTTTACGTGTTAAAACTTCGGTGATCGGAAAAACGTCCACGGGTGGTTGAATAAACAACTGAGCCAAATCCACTATTGAAACAAAGAATTACACCACTCGATCTCTTTTTTCTCTCTCTGCTAGTAATTTTGTGTACTTTTTGTTCTCTATCCCCTAACAATGAGATTACGAGTCTATTTATATATGCATAGAACCCTAATACTTGTTGTACAAGTAGAATTCGTATTTAATTACAATTGGTTGCTTGTTGGAGTCGTCTTTAACTTCGTTCCTATTGCGGAGATTGCATGAAGATCGCATGGGACTCTGGTGATGTAGTCTGTTTAGGACTTATTTTCTTATAAATGTGCAGTCTTCTCGAAGTAGAGTTGTTGCCTGATTTGGAACCTATTTCTTGTTTGGTATTTTATTCTTCTAGAAATTCTTCTTGATATGGATGTTTTGCGTATTTGAGCATGACTCTTGGTTCACCCACGTGTAAATCATGTACTAAATTTCTTTATTCGGGTTTCTCGTATCTGTCCCGAGTATGACATCCCTTGGTCCCGAGCAGGTTATGACTTTTCTGAATATTTGTATTCTCACTTACTCGGGTTTCTATTCCTTTACGATGTCTTGAAGGGTACTTTTTGGATGACTATTCGGATATCTACCTGACAATTTTAAAGGACTATCCACCTTATCAGTGACGTGTACATTTGACAAAAGTATACATATAACAATACCCCTTAAAATATTTTTGCCGAGTAGGAATTGGTTCTTGACAAAAGTATTTTAATCGACTCTTTAATCTATTATGCCTCATTAATACTAGAATAATAATCTGTAAACAGTGCCTTGCAGTAATGTCGTGTCTTAATGGCTACTACGTAAATGCAATTTGCCTCTTCGCGCGAAATCTCAATGATTGCGACGTTTTGAAATTCTAACGGCTTGGTCAGTTTTTTCCTTGACACGTGTCTTCGAACCATTTCATCTCCCTAGTAGCATTTATGAGAAGCAACTTATGGGTCACCCGATAAGCTGCATACATCATCGAATCCTGATTTTCCCGCTTTTTGAGATTCTAGGGTGTCGTGTTTTTGTTTTTGAATAACTTAAAAAAGGCGAAATGGAACTATCATGGTTCATTTTTTGTAGAAGTCAATATTCAACCCAGATTTTCTTGCCCAGATATTTCATCTCAACTCTCCGTTGAAGCTTTTTCAGGTTTCTTTACATTTACTTTAAAGGTTAGTTTCGATGGAGCCAGCTTCCTGCCATCGCCTTTTTATTATAGCTTTCGAAGTGCTTGAACGCGGAGACCTTCAATTGGTTTCCTGTGTTCGTAGATTATTGGGGAAAATTCCTCCTGACGAGCCTCCTTTTTTGGATGTTAATGTTTCTGGGCTTTATCTTGACGCTCACTTTAGTTTAGCTCTGAATCTTCTATTTCTGATCATCACAAGGTTCTTTTGAGATCAATGATGGGAAAACATCAGAGTAAACGTGTAGTTCACAAACATGGCTAAAGCAGTTTTCAAATCGGGAGACAAATAATTGACGAAAAAGATGTTGAGAAGGAATATAGTGCATCTCGTATCCTTTTTTCTCTTGATCGTCCGAGTGGATATGATGCCGAGCCAAATGTGGTCAGGGAAGATGAAATCGAGAAGTATCGTGCTCGGTTTGACCTAGATGACTCGGTTGTGATGACTCATGTTGGAGATAGAGCCGCATGGAACCCACCTCCAGGCATGGTGGCGATATATGGGTCCATGCTCTGCTGTGGTGTAACTCTTCCTTTCCAGTCGTTCATCGCTTGGTTCCTTACCGAGGCAGGGAAATCTCAGGCCTAACTTGCCCCGAACAGCTATAGAATACTAATGTGTATGTAGCACATGTGGAGTCGAATGAACTTGTCGCTACCCTTACCCCGCGAGATCAGGCATTTTTTCACACTAAGGCAATCTGGTCGGAGTGGAACTTATTTTCTTATGTCCAACCCACCAGATTGCTGGGTCCTTGAGGGGACGAAAGCGAACCGGGAAGTTGATATTTCTTCTGATGACAAGAAGAAAGGCTTTGTGTAAGGATTCCCTTCTTCGAACAAGCATTGGAATAATAGCTGGTTCTTTACCGGGGGAAACTTGGGACTTGAGGTCAATCTCTCAACTGGGAAAAATTAGGAGGTACTAAGGGTTCCCCATTTTTTCTATTCTCCTGACTTCTGGAATAAAAAGAAACTTATTTTCACTGACTCCTAGTTAACTAGGCTCGCTCGGGCGGCTGTGCGTACCTTAGAAAAGAGGAGCAGATCCTATCTTTTTGACGAGAAGAAAATGATTAACCTTGGCTTCTTTAATTTGATCTCAGATTATCGCAAGCAATGTAAGTAGAATCTCTCATTTCTATTTTACTTACTACGCTATTATTTCTGACTTTGTTTTTCTCTAACTTGTACAGTATATGACTTAGATATCGTCTGCGTTGTTCAAGCTCGCCAGGTGAAATCGATTATTCAGGCGAGCCAAAAAGAAGCTTCTCACCAAAACAGGGAAGGTATTGCTCCACATGATGAATCGAAGGAAGAGTTTGATGAGGCTGATAAGAAAATTCCTAAGTATGTTTATGAAAAGATCATTCAGCCGACCGTGGGGAAATCTAGCGGTCTGAGTGGCCCTGTTGAAACTGCCAATGTCTAGAAGTTGCCTGAAGATAAAGGTGGACAAGGAGGTCATCTTAGTGGCGAGGTGTTTGGTGAGCCAAACTCCCCGATTAATGAGGTTTCCGCCGAGCAGTTTTTTGTCTGGGATGGAGATGGAATTATGAGGCCCTTAGATGAACAAGTAAATCTTGATTCTGGTATTTTCGGAGCCTTCCAAGATGTTGATCAAGAACCTACAGCTGACCTCAGCTTCAATCGTATTCGGGCTAAGAAAAGGAAGATGGCTGACTCTCCCGTTCGTCCTCATAAAGTCTCTCGGGTGGTATCATTTATTGAGTCGAGTGATGATGATACCGAGGTTAGAGTTTCCCCAAGCATTCAAGTTGAAGCGTCTGTGGGAAGAGCGGAAACTTCAAACCTGAATAGGGATTCTTTACCTCCTAAGATTGACGCAAGTGCGGAATCCTCGGGAGAACCTTCTTATCCTACTCCCCAGGATATGCTAAGGGTGATGTCCTCTGGTCGGGACTTTATTGGGGATGATTATTGGAGCCGCTTCAGGGATGGTTCTCCAACAGATCATCTTCAAAATATTTTCAATAGTGCGTCCTATGTAAGTCTTTTATTCTAACTGTTATTTTAACGCCTGTTAGATTTTTAACTCACTCTTCCTAGCAGGTGGTGGCCGAGTTTGCTGAGTTAGTTCAAACGTAACAACATCACGTTGATCGGATAAGGCGTATTGAAGCTCAGCTAAAGGAGAGTGAGGATAACCGTGCTCTGGTTGAGGCGATTTATCAAAGGGATGTGAGTTCTACCCAAGAATTCGCCGATCATTGCTTGGCCAAGCAAATAGAGGCTGAGGAGAGAGCTTTCGTGGCAGAAGAGAAGGTTGTGTCCTTCCAAAATTTATTATCTGCTGCCTAGGAGTCGATGCTCATGGCTGAACAGACCATGTCATCTTATGAGCAGAAAATTGAAGATTTGGAACGCCAAGCCTTGACGGTAGAATCCCTTTCAAAGGAGGTTAGGCTGGAACTCGAGATCCAAGGGGTTGATTGTTTCAAGGTCTCCCGCTTATGATGCTCTTCTCCTTTAGGAATTTCAGCGAGGGTTAGTTTCAGCTGGCGAATTCTTTAAGGTTAAAAATCGGACAACTGATAAAGCTCGAACCAACTGGGAGCTGTCGATCAAAAATCATGTGGACCGGTCCTTGGAGTTTCCTCAGACTTAAAGAACCCCATCCTATGCATTTGGAGGTCCCATCAGAGCATTCTCTCTCGACCTTCTATGCCAGTCAGGAATCTGGTGTGGATGGTTTGACGCCTGATGTTGGTCCAATCCCCGGAGCAGGTTATAGCGAGTGGATGGATGATTTGGTTGACACAATCGTTTGTCCTTCAAATGAAAGTCTCCTTCATGAGTATGAGATGCTGCCTGACCCGAGCATCAGTAAGAGTTCTAAATCCTCATCCCAGCCTTAGTCATTTTTGTAAAATTTCTGCTTTGTAAAAATTTTGATCAACGAAGTTTTATATTTGTCAATTGCTTTGGTCGGAATGCCAAGTATTTAAACTGGCTAACTTATTGCCCGAGTGACTTCACCGAGTATCTTATTTAACTTTGTTTTGTTACAATTTCTAACGCCAAGTATCTTATTATATTGGCTAGCTCTGTTGCCAGAGTAACTTTACCGAGTATCTTATTTAACTTTGTTTTGTTACAATTTCTAACGCTAAGTATCTTATTAAACTGGCTAGCTCTGTTGCCCGAGTAACTTTACCGAGTATCTTATTTAACTTGGTTTTGTTACTCGAAACAATTTATACTCGACAAGTATCTTATTTAACTGACTAACTTATTGCCCGAGTAACTTCACAGAGTATCTTATTTAACTTAGTTTCGTTACTCGAATAATTTCTAATGCCAAATTTCTTATTTAACTGGATAATATTAACCGAGTCATCTCGAAACAGGCAAGCGAATTTATGCTTGTGCTTCATACTCGGTTGCTACCCAAACGTTACATCGAGGCTCACCACGATCATACGTTCAGGTTCTTATGCAAGTCACTGAGGACATCTCCAAGTTTTGTTTGCGCAAGGGTTTGCCGAATCGTTTAAGCTTTTAAATTGCTTAACACAGCTGCGCATCTCACCGGGTTTATTCGCGATGCGCCCCGAGCCATTTTCCAGAATCTGGTGCATCGGGTTTACCTTTTGGCTAAGGTGATTGAGCTTGCTCGGCTGGCTTGCTCCTTCGAGCTTCTCCGCCCATTCGGGAATTTTGTCAAATTAATAGTCCCGAGCATTTTATTTTTTATTGCATATTCTTATTATCATGCTCGTCTTTCATGTAATATGCTTAGATTTCTGAAATCCCATGTTGGGTCTTTATTTATAACTGTAAAATTAACAATGATAAAATCTTAAAACTAAAAAATATCCTGACTAACAAAATTGTTCTTACTAAAAAGGAAACAAATTTCAAGGATAAAAAATCTTCAAATATTAAGCATTGCATGGCCGGGGTAAAACCCCTCCATTTGGTCAGGCAATCCAATATGCTCCATGACCAGCTATTCCTTCAATCTTGTATGAGCCTTCCCATTTGTCGTCAAAAGAGCCTGCAACTTTGTTTTTTGTGTTCAGCGACACTTTTCTGAGTACCAGGTCTCCTAGTTGGAATTTCCTGATCCGAACATGAGAGTTGTAGTGTCGGGCCACTCTTTGCTGATATGCCATATTTCGTACTCGGGATTTTTCCCTTTTCTCTTCCAGCTCATCTAAGCTTTGTAACAACATATCAACATTCTAGTCTTCATCATATAGCCTGACCCTAGGTGATGTGTACGATGTTTCTACCAAGATAACAACTTCTGTTCCGAATGCCAAAGAGAACGAAGTTTCTCAAGTAGAAGTTCTTGATGTCGTCCGATATGCCCATAACACCTCAGGAAGTTTTTCAACCCAACTACCTTTCTTGGCATCTAGCTTTGCTTTGAGTGTGTGCTTGCTGATTTTGTTTACTGCTTCAGCTTGCCCATTGGTTTGAGGGTGGGCAGGTGTGTCATAATAATTTATAATTTGGTACTCGTTGCACAACTCTCTGAATTTTTGGTTGTTGAACTGAGTGACGTTGTCAGTAATAAGAGTACTCGGGACTTCAAATCTATAAAGTATGTTTTTATGTACAAAGTTTGTGGTATTTTCCCTCATGATGTGTACTAACGCTTCTAATTCCACCCACTTCATGAAATAATCAACGGCTACTATCGCATGCTTTGCTCCACCCCCTGTTCCTGCCAGCATTGGGCCAATTAAGTCCAGGTCCCACATGGCAAATGACCATAGGGATGTGAGGCTTCTAAGTTGTTTAGGAGGATGTCGGATATCATTGGCTATCCTTTGGCATGCATTACAACTTTCTGAACATCTCTGTGCATCCGAGAACAAAGAGGGCCAATAATAACCTTGCCTCAGTACCTTGTGTGCTAAAATTTTACCCCCAGTATGGTTTCCGCATACTCCACCGTGGAATTTTCCTGTAGTATCCAATATGCATCTTCCTCTGATACACATCTTTGGAATGTTCGGGAAAACCCCCTTCTGTACAGTTCTCATCCAATCAATATGTATTTTGCTGACCAGTACCTGATGCGCTTGGCTTCTAGGGGATCTTCCGGGAGCACGACTTCTTCCACGTATCTTTTTAATTGAGTCATCCAACCTTCTAACGCGTTCAGATTTATGAGATTTCAAAGTTTTTTAGCTCAACTATACTCAGTCTGAGGAGATGCGCGACTGGAATAGTTTTTGGCCTGATGGTGGTTGTTGATGATGCTAGTTTGGACAAAGCGTCTGTCTTTTCATTCTCTTCCCTGGGAATCTGTACAATCTTATATTCCTTGAATTTTTAAAGAAGTTGTTTTGCTATGCCTCGATAAGCTATCATACCTTCATCTCTAGCTTGGTATTCTTCTAGGGTTTGGTTGACGATTACCTACGAGTCACTGAATATCTCGACCGCATCTGCTCCGAGGGCTATGTATACTCTGAGTCTAGCTAGTAATGTCTCATACTCGTCTTGGTTATTTGTTATTTTAAAGTCGAATCTCATGGTACATTCAACATCATCTCCTTTCGAGGCACATACTACGATCACTGTCCTGCTGCCATGAGTGTTCGAGGAATCATCAACATATAACCTCCACGAGAAATTCTTTCCCAGCATCCTTTTCGCTTCCAGGTTTGGTTCTGTGTATTCTGCTATGAAATCTGCCACTGCTTGGCCTTTTTAAGAGATGTCCTGGGGACGTACTGAATATTGAACTCACTCAGCTCGATTTCCCATTTAGTTAATCTCCCTGAAATTTCTGGCTTCTGTAAGATTTGTTTAAGTGGGCAATCGGTGAAAACCTGGATTGTATGAGCCTGAAAGTATGGCCTCAGCTTCCTTGCTGCCTAAACCAATGCTAGAGCCATTTTTTCTGCCTGTGAATACCTGGTTTCAGTCCGAAGAAGAGTCTTGCTGGTATAGTATATTGGCCTCTGTACCCCATCTTCTGTTCTGACTAGAACCGAGCTTGCTGCTAATTTCGTAATTGATAAGTACAAATATAGTATTTCCCCTATTTTAAGTTATGAAAGGATGAGAGCCTGCCCTAAGTACTCTTTGATTTTCAGGAATGCTTGCTTGCATTCTTCATTCCATTCAAACCCTTTTCCTTTTTTGATTACTTTAAAAAAGGGAGCACATCTATCTGTGACCTTTGAAATAAATCTGCCTAAGGAAGCTAAGCATCCTGTCAAACGTTGTACTTCTTTTAGCGTCCTTGGTGAAGTCATTTTTTGAAGGGCTTGGATCTTCTCAGGGTTCACTTCGATTCCCTTCTGGTGAACTTGGAAACCTAGGAATCTTCCTAAAGGAACCCCAAATAGGCATTTGTTCAAGTTCAACTTCATCTGATATCTCCTCAAGACATCGAATGTTTCCCGCAGGTCTGAAGCATGTTCGTCTGCCAAGATGCTTTTGGTTAACATGTCGTCTATGTAAACTTCCATGTTTATACCTATTTGGCGAGCAAAGATCCTATTGACCAATCTCTGGTATGTTGCTCCAGCGTTTTTCAGTCCAAAAGGCATTACTGTGTAACAGTATAAGCCTTTTACACAGTAAAGCCTTGATCGATCGTAAATGTTATTTTTTCTTCATCAGCCTTATTCTTCTTCCGGATTTGATTATATCCCGAGTAAACGTCCATGAAACTGAGTAACTCATGGCCTGATGTAGTATCGACCAGTTGGTCTATTCTTAGGAGTGAAAAACTATCATTTGGGCAAGCCTTGTTCAGGTCCGTGAAGTCTATGCACAATCTCCACTGACCGTTTTTATTCTGGACTAGGACCTCATTTGCTACACACTGAGGGTAACTGATTTCTCTGATTGATCCTACAGCGAGTAACTTCTCCACTTCTTGCTTTGTTGTCCGACTTCTTTCAAGTTTGAATGACCTTCTTTTTTGTTTTACTTGTCTTGCGTTTGGATCTACCGGCAAGTGATGTGATATAACTCGAGCGTCTATTCCTACTATTTCTTCATGGCTCTTGGCAAATACCTCATTGTATTCTTTAAGTAAATTAATAAGGTCTTGCCTAACATTTTCTTCTAAATTGGCCCCGATTTTGATCTTCTTATCTGGTTCATCTTCCTTTAAGACTATTTCTGTTGAGGTTTTGCCCTAAGCAGGTAATTTGTAAATGGATTTATGAAGTAAATAAATAAAAAAATTCAATTCATTCTTGTTATGTTATTTATTTTATAAATTTGTGCACGTATTAACAACCTGGATTGTCCGATGTAATCTCGAACTGTATATATGAGTGTCATATACGGATGGATAAGTAAAAGATATACAATCTAAAGAGTCCATAGATAACAAATAAAGCTGAGTACTTTATTTGTGGTTAATCTATAGTTGCGGTCTATTCCGTAATGTACAGTAATTCTATCCTGAATCATTCATATGAGATATGGGAATGGAGGCATCTTGTATGATGTGATCATATAGGACTGGGCCATGATCTATATGAATATCACACCAAGATCCGTTTACCGATGAGATTCATATATATCAACTAATGATGACTATATGTTGGTGATCTTAATCTTGAGTATCTTATCGACTCCTTCAGATTAGATCTTGGTCTTTGATATACCATGGGTGAGGTCAGATGCATTTCCTGATCAATATACTCCGTATGTTGGGATTACGGTTTGGCATTTCCTAATCAATATACTCTGTATGTTGGGATTGCGGTTTGGCATGTGGCTGAGAATGTTTGTACACAATAGTGGAATCCACTCCTTCTTGTGAGAAGTAGATGGTAGTTCCCTTAATTCAATTGAATAAAATGACAATTATGATAATTAAATAATGAGATTATTTGATAGTGTAATTAGTCATGAATGGAGGGATTCAATTGTTATTTATTTTTTAATAATGATGATTATCTCATTTATTAAATAAAATAAATTATATATATTTGAATTTGAGTTGTTTAAATTTAAATATATATATAATATCTTATTTGATAAATAAAATATAGATTTTATTTTTAAATAAAGATTTGATCAGTTTTTTTTAAAATTAAATATTTTTGTGATATATATTATTTTTGATAAAAACAGAATCAATATCGTTTTTTTTTCAAAAGAAACAAAAAATATATATATGATATATAAATGTTTCTTACAAGAAAAGATAGAGGGCTGATTGCTACAATTTTTTTAATAGGCAAGTGTGCGTGAACGCACAAAAAGACAAAATGTTGATTTTGTTTTAAAAAGATGAAATTGCATGAGATGCAATTGTTTTGTGGCGTGAGAAATAGATACCTAATCACTACCAAAAAGACAAAAAAAAAAAAAAAAAGAGAAAGTTTTAAGTGCATGAGATGCAAACAATGTAAGTGTTGGATAGAGAAAATTAAGAAAGAGTTTCTTAATTTTTCTACATCCTCCATTCTAAGATCATGAGACCGTGACACGTTCACACGCAGTTACCAGTCTCGAGATATAGTAAAAAAGATCAATGATACAGACCATGAGCATATCATAAAGTGAAGGAGCCTCCAAACGTTGGTATGGTTCGGTTTTCTTATTTTTATTTTATTGATTTCAATTTCCTATATATACATATATTTTATTATTATAGTAATTATATATATATTAGTTCCAAAAATAGTTACGATCCAAGTTCACTGATTCCAGATACAGATTACGATATGTATAATTTTTTTTAAAACCCGTTTCTGCTGCGTTACCGGTGAACGGGGTTCCAACAATTGGTATCAGAGCCAATTTTATTTTCGGAACAAGAAATTGTTTTCGATGCTCCTGTATGTATGCTTGTGTATGCACGATTTAAATTGACTGTATGATGTTTTGTATGTATATTAAATTTTTTAACTTACAAAAACATTATTGATCGTTAATTATATGGTACTGTGGATTTAGGGTTTATGTGTTGTATTATTATTATCATTATTTTGTTTATATATATATTTTACTGTTATTGTATTGCAATAAAAAAATTTAACATGTATTGAAGACCTGGAAAAATCGCGAATAAGGATTCATGAGATGAATCGGAGTGACTTGAAAAGATTGGAAGACTCGAAAATTACAAGAAGACCAAAGAATGCCTTGGGGGTATTTTTGTAATTTTAGATTCCATTTTTTTTTAGGTTAAATAATCCACAGTACTCGGTCAATTCATGTATGCTTTATATTATGTGATGATAAAAACATTGTCATACATACGTATGTCATTTAGATTAGATGTGCCTACACAAATATATTTGATATGTCATACATGCATCATAGCCTAATATTTTATGTATTTTTTTAACGTGATTAAAATGAGTAAATACATAATTGACTATGAAAATGAGATTATTTTATAATAGTTAAAAACTTTGTAATTCTCATTAATTATTAATCTAGTTATTAAAGTGTTTAATAAGTTAGTTACTAAAGTGTTTAATAAGTTAGATTAATAGGCTCATTTATTAGGATTAACTTGATTAATAACCTAATAATAAATTATCCGAATAAAGTGTTAGAGTTTTAATAGTTAAAACTTGGTAAACACTTTAATAATAAACTGACCTTAGTAAATAGTTTACTAAAGCTTAGATTATTGACTAATATATTAGATTTTTAATAGTGAAAAATCATTAATAATTTATTATTTAATTAGAATTTGATTATATTTAGTTAATGCGCTAGATAACTTGATTAAAGTTAGCCGTTTGATCTATGAGAGTCTAGGTGCATTAACGGATAATAGAAAACCCTAATTTTGAAATAGTGAGTGGGAGAGGGATATATGACATATATATATCCCGCGGTCTCCATCATTAGTTCAACACCGTGAGATCCGAGTGGGGCCTCGTGATAACTTTGCTTTCGTGCTCCTTAAAGAGGGTTTCCACAAAGGTCAATACCAAGATTGACTACCTAACGGTTAGTTTTCTGAGCGTATTTCGGGATTGACCGACCCTAAGGTGACAATTCTCGAGTTAAGCTCGTGAGATCTGAATGGTGGGTTACACTCACGAAGGTTTTGATTAAGTTTGTTAATTAAAAACCTGACTGAATAAACGATGGTTGAATGATATGGAATAAGAGTTATTCTAGAATATCATTTGACTGAGAATGTCTCGGTCTAACATGCAAAGAATTGACTCCCAAGGCGGCACTTCTTTGTGGTATGTTGGATTGTCGTTGTATAGTAACTATTTTCAAGGTAGTTCTAGTTCGTTAAACATGTTCATGCATCATGTTTAAATTTATATCAAAGCACTCACACTTGTTTTAAATAAATGACTGAATGAATATTTTATTTATTTCAGCAATGTCTTATGCATTATTTCAAATTCTCGCAAATGACAGATTAACTGGTAATAACTACATTAAGTGGAAACTTAATATTAATGCAATTTTGGTCACCAAAGACCTCAAGTTTGTGCTTACGGAGGAATGTCCTCCAGCGCCTACTGCCAATGCCACACGAACTGTTCGTGAGGCATACCAGCGATGGGTCTCATCTGATGAGAAGGCCCAAACGTATATGTTGGCTCAATGATAGGCGTGCTTGTCACAAAGCACGAAGCAATGACTTCAACATTTGAAATCATGGAGTCATTGCAAGTTATGTTCAGGCAGCCCTCCGAACAAAAGCGACACGAAATTGTTCGTTCCACTATGCTCGCTCGTATGAAGAAAGGAACGTCAATTCGGGAACATGTCGTGAGCATGATGTCCTACTTCAGCACGACAGAAGTCAATGACGGGGACATTGATGAACCCAGTCAAGTGAGCATCATACTTACGACTCTTTTGAAGAGATTCGTCCAGTTTAAGAATAACTACAAGATGAACAAGTTAAGGTTCAGTCTCACATAGTTACTCAATGAGCTCACTACCCTTGAGTCCTTGACTAAGGACTGCAAGGGCAAGACCGGTAAGGCAAATGTTGCCAAACCATCTTCCTTCAATAATAAGAAAAGGAAAAGGTAAATATGATTTACTTGTTCTTGAGTCATGTTTAGTGGAAGATGATTCTTCACCCTGGATAGTTGATTCGGGGGCCACTAACCATGTTTGTTCTCATTTGCAATGGACTGATTCTTAGACACAGCTAGATGAGGGAGCCTTCTCAATACGTGTGGGGTTAGATGATGTCGTGTTGGCACGAGCAGTGGGCGTAATTAGATTACGTTTTTGTAATAATTATATATTGTTGGACAATGTATTTTATATTGCTGGATTTACACGGAATTTGATTTCTGTTTCTAAGTTGTTAGAACAAAAATATTATGTTTCTTTTAATAATAATTCTGTTATTATTAGAAAGAATGGTCTGAATATTTGTTCAGAAATTAATGAAAATAATTTATATGTGTTAAGACCGTTAATACATACTACACTGCTCAACACCAAAATGTTTAAGGTTGAAAAACCAAAAACTAAACGACATAAGATTTCTCCAGATAATGACATGTATCTTTGGCATATAAGGCTTGGTCATATCAACCTTGACCGGATAGACAGACTAGTAAAAATCGGACCTTTAAGTGAGTTAAAGGTTGGCACCTTACCTGTCTGCGAATCTTGTCTGGAAGGTAAGATGACTAAGAGACCTTTTACTGGAAAAGGACTTAGAGCTAAAGAACCCTAGAGCTAAAGAATCGCTAGAGCTAAAGAATCGCTAGAGCTTATACATACAAACGTCTACGGACCGATGAATGTTAAAGCTAAGTTATGAGTATTATGTCACCTTTATAGATGACTACTCAAGATACAGATAAGTCTACCTGATGCAATAAAAGTCGAAAACATTTGAAAAGTTTAAAGAATTTCGAGCTGAAGTTGAGAATCAATTAGGTAGGACTATCAAGTCATTACGATCGGATCGTGGAGGTGAGTACCTTGACCAAGAGTTGGAAGACTTCATGGTCGAGCATGAGATAGTTTCCCAACTCACAGCTCCCGGTACACCTCAGCAAAATGTTGTAGCGGAGAGGAGAAATAGAACCCTGATGGAAACGGTGAGAACTATGATTAGTTTCTCATAATTACCAAATTCTTTTTGGGGATATGCGTTACAAACAGCGGCATACATTTTGAATGTAGTGCCATCCAAATCTGTTCCTGAGACTCCCCTAGAGTTGTGGAATGGTCGTAAATCTAGTTTGCGACATTTTCGGATATGGGGGTATCCAGCACACGCGCTGAAGAACAAAATTGGAAAGCTAGACTCCAAGTCTGTTGTCTGTCTATTTGTAGGATACTTCAAGGAGACCAGAGGTGGACACTTATATAGTCCCGAAGAAAACAAATGCATTGTTTCTTAAGGATAATTATATTAGTGACCATAAACCTCGTTTTAAGATTGTATTGAATGAGTTGGAGCCTGGTTAGGCTAGTGCTTCATCAACAAGAGTTCTTGATCCACAAACATCTGAGAGTCAGATGGTTCCTGATCAGGATACACTACCACCTAGACGTAGTGAGAGGGTTGTGAGATAATTAAATAATGACAATTATGATGGAAGATCCTGATAAAGAGGAATGGCTTAAAGCCGTGAATCTCGAGATGAAGTTCATATACTCTAACTCAGTCTAGGATCTTATAGACTTACCGGATGGGGTAAAACCCATAGGGTGTAAGTGGATCTACAAGAGAAAGAGAGGAGTTGACGGGAAGGTAGAGAGACCTTCAAGGCAAGGCTAGTGGCCAAGGATCGATTATGAAGAGACCTTTTTGCCAGTAGCCATGTTTAAGTCTATTATGATTCTTTTATCCATTGCTTCCTATTTCGATTATGAAATTTGGCAAATGGAAGTCAAGACTGCATTCTTGAATGACAATCTTGATGAGAGCATCTATATAATGCAACCAGAAGGATTTGTGTCTCCAGATCAAGAGCAAAAGGTTTGCAAGCTACAAAGGTCCATCTATGGACTTAAGCAAGCATCTAGATCTTGAAACATTAGATTTGATGATGTGATCAGAACCTATGGCTTTGAGCAGAACGTCGATAAGCCTTGTGTCTACAAGCGCATCATTGATAAGAAAGTTGTTTTCTTGGTCCTATACATAGATGATATCCTACTAATTGGGAATGATGTGAGAGTTTTGTCTGATGTAAAAGGCAGGCTAAGTGCCAATTCCAAATGAAAGATTTTGGAGAGGCAAGTTATGTTCCAGGGATCCAACTTATAAGGGATCGTAAGAACAAACTTATAGCACTGTCTCAGGCATCATATATCGACAAGATTCTTATGCGATTTTTGATGCAGAACTCCAAGAAAGGTAATTTACCTTCTATACATGGAGTTCACTTGTCTAAGGAACAGTGTCCTAAGACACCTCAAGAAGTTGAGGATATGAGAAGTGTACCCTATGCATCGGCAGTAGGTAGTCTCATGTATGCTATGTTATACACGAGACCGGACATCTGCTATGCAGTGGGAGTAGTCAGCAGATACCGGTTCAACCCAGGATTGGATCATTAGGTTGTTGTCAAGACTATTCTCAAGTATCTTCGGAGAACGAGAAATTATATGCTAGTGTATTCCGGACAGGATTTTATCCCGTTAGGATACCCGAATTCTGATTTCCAGTCAGACAGGGATTCTAGAAAATCCACGTCTGGATCAGTTTTTACCTTGGGTGGTGGAGCCATTGTGTGGAGAAGTATCAAGCAATCTTGCATTGCTGACTCCACCATGGAAGCCGAATATGTAGCTGCTAAAGAGGCTGTTTGGCTTCGTAAGTTCTTGAGTGATCTGAAAGTTGTTCTAGACTTAGATAAGCCCATCACACTTTATTGTGAAAACAATGGTGTTGTGGCTAATTCCAAAGAACCAAGAAGCCATAAAAGAGGGAAGCATATAGAGAAAAAGTATCATCTCATCAGAGAGATAGTGCAGAGAAAAGATGTGATCGTCACAAAGATAGCCTCACAACACAATCATGCTGATCCATTTACGAAGACCTTACCTGCTAAAGTGTTTTTGGGTCACCTAAATGATCTAGGGTTACGAGACATGCCTCACATGCTTTAGTGCAAGTGGGAGATTGTTGAGGTTTATACCCTAAGCATATAATTTATAAATGGATTTATGAATTTGAATTGTTTATATATATAATATCTTATTTGATAAATAAAATATAGATTTTATTTTTAAATAAAGATATGATATGTTTTTAAAAATTTAAATATTTTTGTGATATATATTATTTTTGATAAAAACCGAATCAATATCGTTTTTTTAAATAAATATATATGATATATAAATGTTTCTTAAAAGAAAAGATAGAGGACTGATTGCTACAATTTTTTTTAATAGGTAAGAGTGCGTGAACACACAAAAGACAAAATGTTGATTTTGTTTTAAAAAGGTGAAATTGCATGAGATGCAATTGTTTTGTGGTATGAGAAATAGATACCTGATCACTAACAAAAAGACAAAAAAAAAAAGTTTTAAGTGCATGAGATACAAACAATGCAAGTGTTGTATAGAGAAAATTAAGAAAGAGTTTCTTAGTTTTTCTACATCCTCCATTCTAAGTTCCTGAGACCGTGACACGTCCACACACAGTTACCAGTTTTGGGATATAGTAAGAAGGATCAGTGGTACAGACCATGAGCATATCGTAAAGTGAATGAGCCTCCAAACATTGGTATGGTTCAGTTTTCTTATTTTTATTTTATTGATTTCAATTTCCTGTATATATACATATATTTTATTATTATTATAATTTTGAATATATTAGTTTCGAAAATAATTACGATCCCAAATTCACTGGTCCCAGATACAAATTACGATATGTATAAAATATTTTAAAACCCATTTCCGCTGCGTTACCGGTGAACGGGGTTCCAATAATTTCCTCTATTGGTTCACCTTTAGACACCTTCGGCTCTTCCCATGGATCGAACTCAAATAATAGTGATTCTTTCTCGGTCTGATCTGATCGTGTTATGGTGCACACTTGCTTACTATTGTCTCTGTCTTTGTAAACCGAGAGATTAGCTCTTCTGGCCATCTTCTGAGATCCCTTGACTACTCATACCTCCCGTTCAATTGAGAATTTGGTTCACCTTATAATGCGTTATTAGGCCAGTTGTCCATGTCTACCACTACAAAGTCGAGTAACACTGTTCTCTGATAAGGTGCTACTCTGATTTTCACGGTCAGCTTAGCTGTCCCGAGAGATCTGACCTCGACTCCCCCGAATCCTCTGAGTGGGATATGGTAATATTGTAAATCCTTTCGGTCCAACATAAGCTAATCGTAGACAGCCACATTGAGAATGTCTACCGAACTGCCATTGTCTACTAAAATCCTTATGACTTCCTTGTGGCCAATCTGGGCACTTATGGCGAGGGGGTCATTTGGTTGAACATCAACCCCATGTGAATCGGCCTATATGAATATTATCGGGTCTCATCATTCATTTATTCTTTTCGGGTCTGGTTCGACGGAGCTGACATCAAAATTCTGCCTTGCCTCAATTGCTTCTCGAATTTCCTAAGTCCGCTCTCGGTTATTTCTCCTAGTTGATGGTCCTCCGAAGATGGTTTGTATTACTTCATTCACCTCGGGACTGGCCCTTTTGTTCCGACCAAAATTATGATCGGCCTTAGTTTTTTTCTTTACTTCTGACTTCTTATCTTTCTTCAGGATTATATCTTGGAGGTGTCCTTCCCGAATGAGGGTCTCTATATAGTCTCTAAGCTGGTAACATTTGGAGGTCTCATGATCGATTTCCTTATGGAATCTACGGTATTTTGTTGTGTCTCTCCGAGCAAATTGAGACTGTCGTCGTGGCTCTTTTACCAGATTCTTTTCTTCTAATATTGACAGGATTTCTTTCTATTTTTTCCGAGAGGGGTGTAGTTTGTGTATTTTCCTCAGAACTTCTCCGTGGTGTGGTCAGTATTATGCCTGCTTTCGCCATCCCTGCTCTTCTATTTGCTATTTCCTTTTTGTTTTCCTTTGTGGCTCTGCACCTTCGACTAGGCTACTTTTGTTCAGGCCTTCCTCCATGCATGTAGCAACCTCCTGTTGCTAACTCTTCTCCCTCAGCTAATGCATATCCTCCAGTCATATCGATCATATTTGCATATCTGGTTAGACGAGCCCTTCTTAGGTCAAAAGACAACCGTCTATTCTGTAGGTTGTTTATAAATGCAGTGATTATTGCTTCATCATTTGCACTGCCGATTTCTAAGACCGCCTAGTCGAATCTTCCCAGTTATTTTTTCAGTGACTCGTACTTCCCTTGCTTTAGTTGAGAGAGGTAAGCGACTGAATTTTTCCTCTGCACATTGCCTAGGAACTGTCTCGAAAACCTTATGCTCAACTCGTCGAAACTCTCGATACTTGCCGGAGGTAATCTCCAGAACCATCTTGAGCCTATGTCACCCAGAGTTTGTGAAAAATTGAGACACAATAAAGGGTCGCTGTGGGAATACTGAGCCATTGCACTTTTATACCGTCTGACGTGTTCCTTAGGATCTGTATCTTTCTTGAACTATTCCACGTGTGGCATCCTGAACCTTTCTGGGAAGACGGTTAGTAGGATGTCCCTGGTAAAAGGATTGTCAGAATCATCATCAGACAATTCGTTATATCCATATCGCCTAATCAACGTGTCTATTTGACGCCTGTTGTTTTGGACTTCCGAGGTTAGGCTCTGAATCACGACATCTCTGTCCCCCACCGGTTCTCCATAACGGTTAAGCCATCGGGTGATCGCCATACCTGTTTTCGGCTCATCTTCATCATGATCCCGAGTCTCATGGGCTAATCCTTACAGGCGTATCGTTCCGTGACGACGTTTGCGATGGTGCCGATCGTTGTCCTGAGATGACGATGACCGATCCCTGCACCAGTCATATTTACGGTGCCTATCATAGGCCACCTGACCGTGACTCCTCCTTTGGTGTGGTCATTCTTCTTCCGACGTTTCCTGGTCCTTGTCCTGGTTGCGCGTTATACCCCAAACCTGATTAATTTGACCTGAGTTCCTACCAGCTTCTGGTATGTCTGGTTCCAACCCAATTATAACCGAACGGAGCCTTGTAGAATGAGGGTTTGGAGGACGTGCCTCTTCCGTAACTAATAGATCTACTCCTTATCTTGTCACGTCCGCTAGTAGCTGTTGAAGTGCCTCACGGAACGACGTGCTATGTTCTCAATGGTATGAGGGATTTGTTGGATACTAGTCAGGGATACTGGTTGGTTCTCGGTGGTTGTGGCAGGATCTCGTAAACTCCCGCCTATATGAGCATTATCTGGAGACTTTTGGATATCCCCAGAACTATTTCTGCTTCCAACCGTTACTTAATCAGATCGAAGGTTCATGCCCACCTTCCTTCTAGCGCCAATTGTTGACGTTGATTTCTCGATGAATGAGAAAGTCAATAAGATTGGATTTAGTTGTGACCTGTCAAAGAGAAAGAGAAAAAGAATTTGAAGGGAACAAGACACGAGTTTATGTGGTAAAACTCTGGTGATCAGAGAAACGACAACGGGTGGTTGAATAAACAACCGAATCAAATCCACTATTGAAATAAAGAATTACACCACTCGATCTCTTTTTTCTCTCTCTGCTAGTAATTTTGTGTACTTTTTGTTCTCTATCCCCTAACAATGAGATTACGAGTCTATTTATATATCCATAAAACCCTAATCCTTGTTGTACAAGTAGAATTCATATTTAATTACAATTGGTTGCTTGTTGTAGTCGTCTTTAACTTCTTTCCTATTGCGGAGATTGCATGAAGATCGAATGGGACTCTGGGGATGTAGTCTGTTTAGGACTTATTTTCTTATAAATGTGCAGTCTTCTCAAAGTAGAGTTGTTGCCTGATTTGGAACCTATTTCCTGTTTGGTATTTTATTCTTCTAGAAATTCTTCTAGAAATTCTTCTTGATATGGATGTCTTGCGTATTTGAGCATGACTCTTGGTTCACCCACGTGTAAATCATGTACTGGATTTCTTTATTCGGGTTTCTCGTATCTGTCCTGAGTATGACATCACTTGGTCCCGAGCAGGTTATGACTTTTCCGAATACTTGTATTCTCACTTACTCGGGTTCCTATTCTTTTGCGATGTCTTTAAGGGTATTTTCTGGATGACTATTCGGATATCTACCTGACAATTTTAAAGGACTATCCACCTTATCAGTGACGTGTACATTTGATAAAAGTATACATATAACAATATATATATTATAATATTATATATTATTACATATATATATATTATATAAATATTTAATTTTATTATATACAATAATATATTATATAATAGTATATAATATTAATATAATAATATATAATATTATAATATATATATATAATAGGGACACTTTGGTCATTTGAAAATCTTGTCTCGTCTTGTCCTAGCCATATCAAACGTATAACAGTACAATTAATAGTTTATAAAAAATGATTTTTTTAGATAAAAAAAGTGAAAAACAAAAATAAAAACAAAAAATAAATATTTTGTGCTTTTCAAATCTTTCACTTTTAACACTGATTTAATCTTTCATTTTTTTTTCAAAAATAAAATGAAAAATGATTTACGAACGCGTTTTTGAAATCGTTTTTTAAAAATAAAAATGAAAACAGACTGAAAACCAACCGCAATACGGGGCCTAAGAGTTCTTCAAAGAACAGGTAAAGAATTTAACACTTGTCTACGATTTTCAAAGGATATCTACATAACTATATTGATACTATATAAACAAACTACTCAAAATAAATAGAGAGAACCGGGCTGAGTGGTTAAGATTTGTGCTTGCATAAGTTTTTACAATCTTTTTTTTTTTTTTTTTTTTTCCAAATAAGAAAATGTAGAAGCACTGAAGCAGGTAGCCACTGCTTGGCGATTCTTGCAAGACCTGGATAGCTAGGCAGGCTTTTTGTTCAATCATCATAAACTTTGTGGTATCTGTTATTGCAAAAAGATTAGCCGAGAAAGAAATAAAAATGCTTTCGAGTAACAAGTTACTGAAAACCTATCACTTTGAAGAGAAAAACCTACGAGACCGTCAATGTAATCATATTATTTAACATAATTTGCTTTGGAAGAAAATATTTTGAAACTTTAAAATTCATTCAAGTGATTAAGATTGTTGAATACAAAATTTTCTTCATGTTTCCCCAAATTCAGTGTGATCTACCACTTTTAACCATTCATACGGATGAAACTCATTGATTTCATATACAACTAGCTAGCCCTGCATTCATAATTCATAATACTATAATCGGCACAACAGGAGGATGAGTACCAAAGATTGCATAAATTGACCATCTAGTAGTGTTTTTCCTTTTTCTAGTTTAAGATTTATTATCCATATTGCTTCTCCCTTAATTTATTTCACATCTCTATCGTGTTAAAATGGTATCCGAACTATTTTTATCCAAAATAAAAATATTTCAAAATTTATAGAAGTAGAAAACAGAAGAGCAGGGCGAGAGAGAAAGAGAACTAAACAAACGGTAGATGATTATGGCTACATTTTCACATAGCACAGTTGAAGTATTAACATTCAAAATCCAAGTAACATCCATTTGATTTTTTTAATAACAAAGAATCTGACAGGATTAACAGAAACCAAAAGAGTATCAACAGGAACTCAAATCTTCAACTTCAAACCTGCACCACATGGCGTAAAGTTAACCCAACAACTCGCCTGTTCAAAGGCTCTAGTGGCCGTACTTCTGAAACTCCCACTCACTGTTATCTGCAAAAATGTGAAACGCATATAATACACGAAATGGGTCAACAGCCTGAGGAAGAAATGGAGGAAGCAAGAAGTCATGTGGAATGAAGCATACCCAATGGACAAACTTGTCGAGTCTTGAGCCATCGACTGATGCAATGGAAGTGAAATGCATGGTTGCAAACCCCTATGGACACAAAAACCGACGTTCTTCAAAATGATAGGAGAATGGCTATTGCATGCAGTCATTGGCCTTATAATTATGAACAATGAAAATTAAATTGACAGGTAGACATTGTATGCATACACAGACAGAATGGTTTCAGTCACGATATTACATATGTGACAATATTTCTTTCCCTTCCAGACAATTTCTGACATACAGTTCAATCTAAAAGAACAAATCGACTTAGTAACAAATCCTGGAAAGAAATAGAATGATGGTCTAGAATAAGGTTCTCCTGTTTTGATTAGAAAACGCAAAAGAAAAATAACAATCTAAATAAATACGATGAAATAAAGATCTATTCAAGCCTATTTACTCGAAAAGTATAGACAAAAATAGGATAACATTTTTTTTTCCATTCTTTGGGGTATTTTACACTAACAGGAAAGAATTTATGTTCTTTCCCTAGAAAAACAGGAACAGGGTTACAAAATACCATACCATACATCTATAGGTAAAAAATAACTGCAGTAAGCATACTAAGGTGTTGAGAAATAGTATTGAAACCAAAAATCAAAACCACAGTAAACTTACAAAACCTAACAAACTTACAATTCCCAAAATCTAAAATAAGTAATAAAATGTATTGTGAATTTATGTACTGAATTTTTAATAAGATGACACGAAAAATAAGGTGACAAATAAAACAAAGGATACCCACAACAGGCAGGCACCAAATTTACATGGTTCTAATAACTTACACCAATGTCCAGGAAAAGTGATGGAATATACAACAATATTTGCAAGTTTAAACTGTTCCAAGTTAATTTATGTTTTTTGCTTCAAAAAAAAAAAGAGTAAATTTTATTTTATTTTTAATAAAATGTATTGTGAATTTATGTACTGAATTTTTAATAAGATGACACGAAAAATAAGGTGACAAATAAAACAAAGGATACCCACAACAGGCAGGCACCAAATTTACATGGTTCTAATAACTTACACCAATGTCCAGGAAAAGTGATGGAATATACAACAATATTTGCAAGTTTAAACTGTTCCAAGTTAATTTATGTTTTTTGCTTCAAAAAAAAGAGTAAATTTTATTTTATTTTTAGCTAAAGCAGTCAAACCCGTGAGAGACCTCAATTTCTTTACGGTCTCTCTTTTCCCTCTCCTTGCATCTATACTCTTATTCATTATTCAAAAAACTAGGAAACACCGATTCGGATACGGGTACGGGTACAGATACGTCAATACGGTGTTTTCCAAAAAATAAGATACGAATACGTTTAGGATATATATATATATATATATATATATATGAGTTAGCATCTTTAAATAACAACTGTTCCTAAAAATATTTTCATAGATAAAACATAAAATTTAAAACGGTACCAGTCTAACAACAAAAATAAACATAAAATACTATAACATCTTAAGACGTAACTGTCTCAACTTCATTTGTTAGACTTAGGGTGTGTTTGGTATGGCTTTTCAAGTAAAGCTTCTAGAGTAGATCTTGTTGTAGTAGCGTTCTAACAAAAAAAAACTTTTGGTTGTGTAAAGTACAAAAAGGGTGATGACAATGTATTTAATGAAAGAATTGTATGGTGGAATATTTAAAATTTATAAAGGGTAGTCATGACAATTCACGTGTTTTAAAAAAACTCACAAAAAAACTTTTTGAAAAAGCCTAAATTTTAGGCTTCTCCAAGTAGACATAAAATGGCTTTTATAAAGGGTAATTGAGACAATTCATACATTAAAAAAACTGTTATGAGTTTGCCAAACAACTAAAAAAAACCTCAACATAGCTTCTAGCTTAAAAAAGCGCTTTTGATCCTCACGAAAGCCATGCCAAACAAACACTTACACTAAACACAGCATTTTCTGTTCTGTTTTTTATGCTCGTTTAATTGCTCTTTTTATTCTTTAAAACACTAATATTTTTTTCTTTCAAAGCAAGGAGCATCTCCAATGCAGTACTAAATTAATGTGCCAATGCTAAAATTTAGCATAGAGTACAAAAGTCTTCCTTCAATGTAGTGCCAAATACTGTACTAAATTTGGCATATGCTATATTGTGTGCCAAATTTGGCACAACAATAAATGCACCTTTTTAATTACAAAAATACCATTATATATATTTTTTAAATATTTAAAATAATTTAAATTTAATGTACATTAATGATATTTCAATCAAAATCTATTTCATCCATCCATTCTTCAGTATTTTAATGAATGCATTAATGGTAAATGTTGACTTTTATAATTTTGATTAATAAAATAATAAATATAACATGTTAAATACAACTATGCATTGGAGCGCAATGTTAAATTGTTGTGATAAATATAGCATTTTACACTTTTTTGTATCAAATTCGACATTGGCAATAAGACATGCATTCGAGATGGCCTAATATACAAAGCATGCAATACAAAGTCAGAGAATTTGCCTTTTCAAGGTGAAAATATTTATTAATTCTTATTTTATTTGAATTTGAATTATCAAATAAATCAATAATTGAAGAGTTTTCAATCACCGGCTATTAATTGAGAATTTACAATTTACTTTCTCAATTTTCAACGACTAATATACAAAACATGCAATACAAAGTTAGAGAATTTGCCTTCCCAAAGTGAAAATATTTATTAATTCTTATCTTACTGACAACAATTTCACAAAAAAAAAAAAAAAATCCCATCAGATGAATATTAGACACGTGTCAAAGTGTATCAGAAACAAATCCAATAAGTATCCGAAATACAAAAAATTAAAAAAAAACATCAAAATACCTCAAAAAAGCGTATCGGACACGTATCGGGGTGTATCGGACACGTATCGGTATCCGACAAGCTCTGATACGCAATTCATTGGCCTCTTTGAAGTATCCGTGCTTCATAGTTCAAAAAAAATCATGGGTGCCAAAGTGGCAAAGCATTTGACAAATGAGAATTGTATTTGATGCCTACAATTTGTTTTGATTGCCACCACAATAGGGATGACATGTTCAACGAATAATATTTATTCTTAATTTCTTATCGACTCAAGTCACTCAACATTCATAAAAAGCTTGCAAGTAAACCAATCAACTTCTTAATGCCTAAAACTGAGACAATTAATTTGATTGCCACCACATACATTGAGGTTGCTTTTAGATACTCTTTTGCACTCCATATAATAAATTAATAACATTGTATCATTTATTATATGTAGTTCAAAACATGTTAGTAGCTTAAAAAACATGTTTCACAGCCAAGCAAGCATCACTTGAAGCCAGGAAATCTTGAGCCAACAATTGTGATAGGCAGCCATTATTGGGGGCATGACCTATGTGTCATTTGTCCACAGTTGTCCGACTAGGCGCACGTCTAGTCGATAGGCGAGGCAGGGCGAGGGGTTTGCGACTCGAGTGTGGTCAGGCGCTACCCCTTCAATTAGGCACGAGCTTTGTGAGCTTAAGCGTAGAAGCGACATGCGTAAAAAGGCGACGTTTAAGCGCCCGTTTCAACTTTTTTTTTCAATGTCGTTTTGTGAGTTTCTCATTTAACAACAACAGAACCATTCGTTTTTTAAAACAAAAAAAGAAAAAAGAAACCTAGAAACAATAGAAGCAGTCGACAGCTGATTCTCTCCTCCAATCCTCTCCAATCAGCTGATTCTCCTTTCCTCCTCTCCATTCGAAGTGAAGATTGAAGAGGAAGTTGAAGACTTGAAGACTTTAACTCTTGAAAACCAGCCGACCAGCACCACGTACATTTTTTTCATTATTGTTTTTTTTTTTTAATTCAATTTTTCTCACCATTCTCTCCTTCTCTATCCTTCTAGCCCCCAAATATAAGCCATTATGCTGCCTGATTTTTTATTTTTAGTCTCCGGTTAATCTATTAAGTATTATCTATTTAGTTTTGTTTTGAAAAATTGAATGAATGTAATATCTATAATCTATATGATTAATATTTTGCGTGATGAGTTGAAGTTTACAAAATTTGGTTGATGTTGGCAGTGTTGATGAACTTGAATATTGATGTTTATGAAATGTTTAAAGATCAAATGTTGTGATGTTGCCTTACTATTGTCATGCTTGGTTCATTGATAGTGTTTGCTTTTAAGCAAAAATTGTCATGATTGTTAGCTATTACTGCATTTATTAGTTGATGGTTATTAGCCATTAACCAATTAATTTTGCTTGTACTTTTTTGTGATTATAGGTTACAAATTCTGAATGTCGACATAAGATGCGAGCCAAACATCAAACCTAAAAAAGGATCCCGCATGGTACTATTTCAGTTGCCCTAACCCTAACGACACAAATACCACAAAATGCAATTTTTGTGGTAAACAGTCGAAAGGAGGGGTATTTTTCGGGGTTACCAACATTTAGCTGCATGTTCTAGGAATGTCACAGCTTGTGCCAAACTTCCAGCACAAGTCGAAGAGATCATAACTTATATGCAGAAGAAAAAGAACGAAAAAGAACAAAAAAATTTAGCACCTAAAGATAATTTTGATTATGGTGAAGGAGATGATGATTTGCCGATGCTTTCTAGTAATCCTACTCAAAAACGACCAAGTGGAAGTGGAAGTGAAAGCAATAATGAAAGCATCAACCTATTTAAAAAGCCAAAACAGAAGGGTCCACTTGATTTGTTTTACAACAAGACCCCTTCAAGTTCAAGGCAATCGAAGTTAGGTGAAAGTGATGAGTTTTTACTTTTAAAAGTATTTTTAATTACATTTTACATTATAATATAAATATTCTTATTTTGTAAGCATAACTATTGTTGCTTCATACCAAAAGAGGAAATAGACTTACTCAAGGTCATTTAAATGACTTAGTGTTCGTAAAATACAATAGAGCATTGAAGCGTCGATATGATGTGCGTGACACCAATGATCCCATCTATTTGAATGAAATTGATGACATCAATAAATGGTTGGCTGGGAGTTTGGATGATGAGAATGTTGGAGATGATGAACTTGTTTTTACATAAGAAGATAATTTGACATGGACTGTTGTTGCTACAACTACTAGTGTTGGGGAGCCTAGTTATTGATTTAGAATTTGATTTCGAATTTGATTTCGATGCATGATCTTGTTTTTATTAGAATTGTGATGATTTTTTTTTTGCAACTTTAAGTCTATTTTAAACTATGAATTATGATGGCAATTGCTTTTTATTTAATTATCAAGTGTTGTGGCCCTTGTGGGTAGTTTTTAAAGTAGTTACTAAAAAAATGTGGATAAATTAGCTATACAGGTTTTCATAAAATAGGTTCGCCTCGCTTTCAGTCGGGTGTGTGCCGTGCCTGGTGCCTAGCGCCTCAAGCAATAGAGGACCATGTCGCCTTGAGTTGCTTAACGCTTCTGACAACTATGCATCTGTCAACAGCAAAAATATCTAAACATATCACCAGCATCCAAATCATTGAAAAGATAGAAGAAAAATGTGTACAGGCTCTGTTTTAAAATGCGGTTTGAGGCAGCCGCCTCACGACAAAAATGCACTTAGGCGTCTGCACAAGCGTGAATGGGTTGAAATCCCGCCCTCACAGCCGCTTTGACTAGACTTGGCTGAGTGAGAACAGAGGGGCTTGTAAAACGCAGCGTTTAACAAGAATATAAAAGGTAGGATGGGAGTGGGATCCAACATTGAGAAATGGACAAGGATTGACGTGAGAAAAAAAAAAGTATAAGAGGTGGGAGTGGGATCCAGCCTGTTGCTGTCCCCCCAAAAAATTAAAAAACTAAAAAATATAAACAAAAAAGTAGAAACGGCTAGCAACACAATGAGTGAGACAAATTAATATATATCAGTCTCTTGCATGTGGACCATTGGATTTAAATGCTTCGACTTGGCTGTATGCACTTGTCAAAGCATCTTTTAAATCCAATGGTCCACATCCAAGGAACTGATATATTTTATGTTAGTTCGAACTGACAATAGAAACACTATATATATATATATATGTATATATATATATATATATATATATATATATATATATCCTAAATGTATCCTATTTTTTTAGAAAATTTTCGTATCCTTATCATATCCGTATCCGAATCAGTACTTCATAGCAAGTACCTCCAATACAAATTCTGCGATAAAATTTTGAAGGGATCGAATCATATTACTTATTTATGAATATTATTGTATATTTTCTAATTTATTAATTTTTTATAATTTTTTTTTTAAATTCCCATTTTCCGGCTGAGGCGACCGCCTCAATCACCTCGAGGCACCCACCTTCCGAGTTTAAAACTATGTGTACAGGGTTTTATAGAGATTCATTAGGCTCAAGGTTAAACCTATAATCCTATATAAACACCAATGTGCAATGACAACGCGATGGAGATGCATTTTCTAAAAAGCATAACAACATTCAACTAACGTTAATCAAATTAGATCTAGTAACTCCTCATACAACACTATTACATAGAGTCCAATAGACAAAAAACTTATACCCTAAGTAAAAAAACCTGAATATCCAAAATCTCGACCCATAATCCAAATTTTTAACTCGCAGACTGTTTGTGTAGCTTGCAAAAGTCAAGGACCCAAAATGTCTCTATTATAAACAATTATACACCGACATTTGGATATGAACTAACTCTCCATCTCGGTAATAGCCAAAAAATATAAAGGTAATCAGATATACAATTGCATTCAAGACTTCTAATACGCAATATTATCCAATACAAATATAAGATTAGTAGCGAATATCATGCACCAGATGAACTTATGAAAGAAAATACAGAAAAATCATAATACCTTATACAAGTGTACATTCCAGACACCTTTAACCACTGTTGTATTTGTAATCGTTACAAAATTCCAGTTCAATAATACAATTACATATTATTGTGATATAGGTAAGAACCATTATTATTTTCTTTCTGGCGCCAAAATAATAAAACATGCACATCTACAGCAGTATTTATAACCCAAATCAAAGTTTTTCCGATAATACTAATAAATAAAATAAAATAAAATCATACCCCAAGCTACAGTGCACTCCTCGCTGGTGGCGCTAGCCTGGTTTGCCTGACACTCGATGCCTAATCACCAAAATCGAAACAAAAATCAGATAACATAAAACAGCACAAAAAAAAGCACAAGATAAAATAAGAGAAGATAACTCACAGAGATCCATGATATGGTTTCTACAAATAGCACAATTATCGACAACAATATCTGCAACAATGGATCAAACGGACATCAATCAACGAGTTTCCAAATTAATAGACGAAAATCATAAAAGAAAAAAAAAATTAGGTTTAGGGTTATAAAGAGATTACCCCAAGCCCAGAGTGCGACAGCGCTCCACTTTTTGATCTCAAAACGTTTGGGCTTCTTGGAAGAAGAAGAAGGACCAGCGCTGCTGGATGCCTCGCCGACCGGAATCATCGGCACGTCGGAGTCCAAAGTTGTCATTGTTTTGTCGAACGGAATAATATGGAAAACAAACGCTTGCTTCGATCTCTCACAGAGAAAACAAGCTAATGGCATCCTATAAGCAATTGGGGACCTTTGTACAAATAAATCTCTCTGAAGGTTTGTGGGTATGGGCTTTGGATTGGGCTTTATTAATTGCCTTGGTTGTCCCGTATTTATGAAATTTTTTGGGTTATTATCATTAAAGTCCCTATTTTTCACGAATTATCACATTTTTAAACGTGTTTAACATATTAGTCACTTTAATCCTCTAATTTTTCAAAATACATCACTTTAGTCTATTTAACAAAAAAAAAAAAAAACTAACTGTCAACTACAAAAAAATGTGTAAAAACAAAATTTTACCATTTATTGTTATATTAAAAAAAAAATCATTTAATCTCTCTAGTTTCAATAATAGTTGTTCCCTGAAAAAATTAAAAGACCTCTAACCAATTGAGCTGCTCTACCTCATTGCTCAAGGCTTGTTGATTTAAATGTATATATAATTTGTTTAAACTAATTAAAATATGTTTATATAATTTAAAATAAACTCATATATATATTTTAAAATAAAATAATATATAAAAATATTTTTATAAAAATGAAAAAGAAAATAACAAAACCAGAAAATCCAAAAAATAAAAACTCGTAATTTTTTTCTTTCTTTTTTAATTTTTTTTCCTTTTTTAAAAAAAATATTATTTCAATTTGATAACAAAAATCCCAAAAATCAAAGCCTATAAATTAAAAAAGGGAAAAAAAATCAACAAAAAAAGAAAATAATAAAACAAATTTACAAATTTATTATTATTTTTCTTTTTTGTTGTTGATTTTTTTTCTTTTTCAATTTGTGAGCTTTTGCTAGGTTTTTTTTATCAAATTGAAATAATATATTTTTTTAAAAGGAAAAAAATTCCAAAAATAAAAAGAAAAAAAATTTGTTTGATTTTTTGGATTTTCTAGATTTTCTTTTGTTTTGCTATTTTCTTTTCATTTTTATAAATATATTTTTATATATTATTATTATTATTACTATTAGATATGATTTTATTTTAAAGTGTGTGTATATATATATGTGTGTGTGTGTGTGTGAGTTTAATTTAAATTATATAAACAGATTTAAATTAGTTTAAATAAATTATATAACTATATATATATATATATATATATATATATATATATATATATATCTAAATCAACAAACCTTTAGCAATGAGCTAGAGTAATTTAGTTTGTTAGATCTGGTTCTATCCCTGCTTGAGCCTTATTAATTTTTTACAGGGGTTGATCGACTATTATTGAAACTAGGGGTGCGTTTGACAAGGACATGGAACAAGAAAAGGTGGGACGAAATGAGACAGGATATGATAGGTTGTTCTATATTGTATTTGATAGGTCTGGGACAGAACTGTTCACTGTACTGTTTTACGTTTGGTATGACTGAGACATGATGGGACATGAGGTTTAAATGACCAGAATGTCTTATTGTGCTGTCCAATGTTTGTTACCATATAATAGTGACATATGGGACATGACAAGTCAGTATTTATTTTATTTTATTAAATAAATATTTTTATATATCATATTTAATAAAAATAATAGTATTGTAATTGAAAAATAATTTAATTAATAATTGTTTGGAAGACATGTTAGTTTTTTTTTCCAAATAATAATAATAATATTATGGTCATTCCCTCAATTTTTTTAATAATATCAATTAATAATATTATGGTCATTCTCTCAATTTTCTTAAATAATATTATTATTAAATTTTACATGCTCGTAATTGTGAATAATGGAAAATATATATATATTTTAGATACATGTAATTAGTAATTACATGTAAATCATACTCATGACCTACAATTTCAAATTTTTAATTATTTAACCACACATATTTTCTTTTTGTATAATAATAGTAAATTATTAATAATACTTAATAACATGATTTAACAAAAATGTTAATGTACTATAATTGTTCACGAACCAAATAACAAAATCTATGATACAAACATGTTCACAATTCCATCAAAATATAAGTTTCAAACATGTTCACTCCACTAGAATTGCCTTTACAAATTGCCTTCACAAAATTAAATCTGGATTGGTCACAAAATCAAACATGTTCACCATTCGTTCATAGTTTGAGAATGGTCTATTAGCTGTATAATTCTTATTGGAATGTTTCTATCACAACAACCAATTATATGTTAGAACAATAAAATTATTATTATTATTATTTGTCGTATGTAAATTTTATCAGATATACACGTCATTGACAAAGAGGAGGATAAAATTGTCAGGTGGACATCCGAATATGCATTCAGAAAATATCCTACAAGACATCACCAAAGAAGAGAAGCCCGAATAAACAAGTATTGAACAAGACCTGCTCGGGGTCAACTGACGCCATATACCACTCTGGGTCAGTTAAACATACTCGGGGCTAATTGGTGACATTTTCTACTCGGAATCAGATGATGTCACTTGGGACCAGCTGATATCATTTCCTACTCGGGACAAACATGAAGAAAAATAAAAAGCCCTGCGTGTAGCTCACACGAAACGAGTCATTAAAATTTATGAATATATCCACATCAAAGAGGAATTTCAAGAAGAGTAGAATTATCAAGCAGAGGGTTCCTAATCAGGAAACAATTTTACTTATTCAAAAAGACTACGCTCTTATAAGGAAATAAGTCTTAATTGGACTACATTACTAGAGTCCCATTCGATCTCAATACAAGTCTCCGAAACAGGAAAGAAGACAAACTACTTCGAACAAGTAATCAATCATAATTAAATACAAAGATCTTTTATTGCTTGTACAAATAAGATTAGGGTTCTATGGACATATAAATAGACCCATAATCTCGTCACACAAGATAGATACAACAATCATAGAAAAATACAGAGAAGAAAGAGAGATTGAGAATTGTAATTATATTATTTCATAGTGGATTTTGGCTTGATTGATCATTCAACCACCCGTGGACGTTTCTCCGGTCATCGGAGTTTTACCACGTAAAAAAACTTGCGTCCGATTACTTTCTCCTTCTCTTTCTCTTTAAAATCATAGCTAAAATCCAATCCTTGTTGGCATTTCTCATACATCCAGAAATCGACGTGTCAACAATTGGCGCTAGAGGGAGGGGCTTGAACTTCCGATTTAATTAAAGATAATGGCAGGAAGCAGAAGCAGTTCTGGGGATGTCCAAAAATCTCTAAATAACTTCCATGTCGGCAGTAGCTCGTGAGATCTCGCTGCAACCACAAAGAACCAGCCTACATTCATGGTGGGAATCCAACAAGTTCCTCCGACCAGCAAAGACCTGACACAACGCTTCCGAGATGCGTTGCAACAATCGGTGGTAGATGTAACAAATGAAGGAGTTGATCTACTAGCTGCAGAAGAAGCACAAACTCCTAACCTCCCACCTGCGAGGCTTCGTTCGGTTGTAGTAGAGCCAAAACTAAATGCACCGGAAGCTGAAAGAAACTCTGCTCCAATCAATCAGGCTGGACGTGAAACACCTGAAGAGGAATGATCACGCCAGAAGCAGAACCAGGATCAGATAGCCCGTGCTAGACACCGTAAACATGAACGGTATAGGGATCGGTCGTCATTAGAAGATAACAATCGGCACCATCGCAAGCATCATCACGGAATCATACGTGAAACCCGGCATCAAAGTGAAGAGCTAGAAAGAGGAATGACAATCACCTTGCGGTTCAACCATCAGGGAAGTCCGGTGGGAGACAGAGACCTCGTAATCCAGAGCCTAACTCGAGAAGTCAAGAATAATAGGCGTCAAATAGACGCATTGGTCAGACGATATGGGTACAACAATTTATCTGACGAGGATTCTGACAGCCCATTCACAAGGGACATCCTGCGGACTTCATTCCCAAAAAGATTCAGGATGCCACACGTGGAGCAGTTCAAGAAGGATACAGACCCAAAAGAACATGTCAGACACTATAAAAGTGCTATGGCCCAGTATGCCTATAGTGATCCCTTACTATGCCTCAATTTTCCACAAACTCTAGGAGACATGGGCTCAAGATGGTTCGAGAGATTGCCCCCAGCAAGCATCGAAAATTTCAGTGAACTGAGCATGAGTTTCTCAAGGCAGTTTCTGAGCAATGTTCACAGGAAAAAATTAGTGGCTTACCTTTCTCAAATAAAACAAGGGAAAGATGAGTCACTGAAGAAATACCTGGGGAGATTCGGTTAAGCGATATCAGAAATCGACAGTGCAAAATATGAAGCGATAATTGTTGCATTCATCAACAACCTACAGAATGGACGTTTGTCTTTTGACCTAAGAAGAGCCCGTCTGACCAGATATGCAGATATGATGGACATGGCAGGAGGATATACACTAGCCAAAGATGAAGAGTTAGCCACGGGAGGATGCTACATGCATGGAGGAAAACCCGAAAAGGACGCTGAGTCTAAGGTGTAGAACCAAAGGGGGTAGCCGAAAGGAAACAGTAAAGAAAAGAGCAAGGACGGGGGAAACGGGAGTAATGCCTAACAGACCATGGAGAAATACCGAGGTAGATACACCAACTACACCCCTCTTCGAAAAAAGCAGGAGAAAATCCTAGCCATACTGGAAGCAAAGAATCTGGTACAAGAGCCACGACGACAGTCTCAGTTCGCCTGGCGGGATACAACCAAATACTGCAGATTCCACTAGAAAACCGGTCATGAGACTTCCAAGTGTTACCAGTTCATAGATTACATAGAAACCCTCATTCGGGAAGGACATCTAAAGGATGTAATCCAGAAAAGGGATGAGAAATCAGAAACAAAGAAAGAGATCAGGGCCGATCACAACTCTGGTCGAAATCAAAGAGCCAGTCCAGAGGCCAATCAAGTAATACATACGATCTTTGGAGGACCATCCACTGGGAGAAGTAACCGAGAGCGAACACAGGAAATCAGAGAAACAGTAGAAGCAAGACATAACTTTGACATGAACTCAGTGGAGCCAGACCCGAAAAGGGTAAAGGAAGAATGAGACCCAATAATATTCACAAAAGCAGACTCGTATGGGGTCGTCGTTCAACCAAATGACGCCTTAGTCATAAGTTCTCGGATTGGTCACCGGGAAGTTAGGAGAATCTTGATAGATAATGGAAGTTTGATAGACATTCTCAATGTAGCCGTCTACGATCAACTCAGGTTGGACCGAAAGGATCTACAACCTTTCCATACTCCACTCAGAGGATTCGGGGGAATTGAGGTCAGGTCACTAGGGACAGTAAAGCTACCCGTAAAGATCGGAGTGGCATCATGTCAGAGAATTGTATTGCTCAACTTCGTGGTAGTAAACTTAGACAATTGGCCGTATAATGCATTGTTGGGTCGGTCATTCTTAAATAAAACTAAGGCCGTAACAGCCACTTATGCCTTAATGATCAAGTTCCCGACCGAACAGGGGGTCGATATAGTCAAGGGATCCCAAGAGATGGCCCAAAGAGCTAACTTGTCAGTATACAAAGATAAAAATGATGAACATGTTTGCACTATAATGTAGCCGAGTCAGAACAAAAAGTCACTATCATTCGAATTCGATCCAAGGGAAGAGTCGAATGAATCCAAAACTGAACCGGTCGAAGAAATTATCTTGAAAGAAGATGAACCAGATAAGAGGATCAAAATTGGGGCCAACCTGGAGGAAAAGTCAAACAAAGCCCCACTGATCTGCTCAAAGAATATAGGGATGTGTTCGCTTGGAGTCATGAAGACATGGTCGGGATAGATGCCCGAATAATATCTCACCATCTCACAGTAGACCTAAATGTAAAACCGGTGATACAAAAGAGAAGATCATTCAATCTCGAGAGAAGTCAGGCAATCAAACAGGAAGTGGAGAAGCTACTCGTTGTAGGGTCGATTAGAGAGGTCAACTACCCTCAATGGGTAGCTAATGTAGTCCTCGTCTAAAAGAAAAAGGCACAGCGGAGAATGTGTGTAGATTTCACAGATTTGAACAAGGCATGCCCAAAAGACAGCTTTCCACTTTATTGGATAGATCAGTTGGTGGACGCCACATCAGGCCATGAGTTGCTCAGTTTCATGGACGCCTACTCGGGATATAACCAAATCCGGATGAACAAGGCTGACGAAGAAAAAACAGTATTCACAACTGATCAGGGTTTGTACTGTTACACAGTAATGCCTTTTCGGGTTAAAAATTGCAGGGGCAACATATCAAAGGCTGGTCAACAGAATCTTCGCACGGTAAATAGGAAGGAACATGAAAGTATACATTGATGACATACTGACCAAGAGCATCACGGCAGACAAGCATACTTCAGACCTGCGAGAGACATTTGATGTTTTGAGAAGATACCAAATGAAGCTAAATCCGAACAAGTGTTTATTCGGAGTTCCACTAGGAAGATTCCTGGGTTTTCAAGTTCACCAAAGAGGAATCGAAGTCAACCCTGAAAAGATCCAGGCCCTGTAGAAAATGACTTCACCAAGGACACTAAAAGAAGTATAGCGCCTAATAGGATGCTTAGCTTCCTTGGGTAGATTCATCTCAAAGGCCACGGACAGATGCACACCCTTTTTCAAAGTAATTAAAAAAAGAAAAGGACTCGAATGGAATGAAGAGTGTGATCAGGCTTTTGTAAAAATCAAGGAATACCTAGGGCAGGCTCTCATCCTTTCAAAACCACAGATGGGAGAGACACTCTATTTGTACTTATCAATTACACAACTAGAAGCAAGCTCAGTCCTAGTTAGAACAGAAGATGGAGTACAGAAGCCAGTGTACTATACCAGCAAGACACTTCTACTAGCCGAGACCAGGTATTCACAGGCAGAGAAAATGACCCTAGCATTGGTTTCAGCAGCAAGGAAGCTAAGGCCATATTTTTAGGCTCATAAAATCCAGGTTCTCACCGACTGCCCATTAAAGCAAATTCTACAGAAGCCAGAGATTTCAGGAAGACTGACCAAATGGGTTATCGAGCTAAGTGAATTCGATATCCACTACGTCCCCAGGACATCCCTCAAAGGGCAAGCAGTGGCAGATTTTATAGCAGAGTTCACAAAGCCAAACCTGGAAGCAAAAAGGATGTTGGGAAAAAATTTCCCATGGAAATTGTATGTTGATGGCTCTTCAAACACTCATGGCAGCGGGGCAGGGATCGTAGTATGCACTCCAGAAGGAGATGATGTCGAATGTGCCATGAGGTTTGATTTCAAAACAACCAACAATCAAGCCGAGTACGAGGCGCTACTAGCTGGACTCAGAGTCTGTATAGCTCTTGGGGCAGATGAAATCGAGATATTCAGCGATTCACATGTAGTTGTCAACCAAGTCCTGGATGAATACCAAGCCAAGGATGAAGGTATGATAGCCTACCGTGACATTGCAAAACAGCTCCTCCAGAAATTTAAAGAATACAAGATTGCCCAGATCCCAGGGAAGAGAATGAAAAGGCAGACACATTGTCCAAACTAGCATCAGCAACAACCACAATCAGGCCAAAGACTATTCCAGTTGCACATCTCCTCAAACCGAGCACAGTTGAACTGAGAAACTTAGAAATTTTAGAAATCTGATAACTGCCAGACGGTTGGATGACTCAGCTAAAAAGGTTCCTGAAAGAAGGCATGCTTCCAGAAGATCCTTTACAAGCAAAACGTATCAGGTATCGATCAGCAAGGTACACATTGGTTGGAGGAGAACTATATAGAAGGGGGTATTCCTGAACACTCCAAAGATGTGTGTCAGAGGAGGATGCATATCGGATATTACAGGAAATCCACAGAGGAGTTTGCGAAAACCACACTAGGGGTAAAAGTTTAGCACACAATGTACTCATGCAAGGCTATTATTGGCCTACTCTATTCTCAGATGCACAACAATGTTCGGAGGGTTGCAATACTTGTCAAAGAATTGCTAATGATATCCGACAACCCCCTGAACAACTCAGAAACCTTACATCCCCATGGCCATTTTCCATGTGGGGTTTGGATTTAATCGGCCCAATGCTAACTGGGACAGGGGTGGAGCAAAGTATGCCATAGTAGCTGTTGACTATTTCACGAAGTGGGCAGAAGTTGAAGCATTGGTGCATATCATAGAAGCAAACACTATAAATTTCATGAAAAAGAATATACTTTATAGGTTTGGAGTCCCAAACACTATAATCACTGACAACGGCACCCAGTTCGATAACCTGAAATTCAGACAGCTATGCAAAGAGTACCGGATTGCCAATTACTATGCCACACCTGCCCACCCTCAAACAAATGGGTAGGTTGAAGCAGTGAACAAACTCATCAAGCACACAATCAAAGCAAAGCTAGATGCCAAGAAAAAAAACTCATCAAACAAATGCCACACCTGCCCACCCTCAAACAAATGGGTAGGTTGAAGCAGTGAACAAACTCATCAAGCACACAATCAAAGCAAAGCTAAATGCCAAGAAAAAAAGCTGGGTTGAAAAGCATCCCGAAGTATTATGGGCATATCGGACAACAGCAAGAACGTCTACAGGAGAGACTCCATTCACTTTAGCGTTTGTAACAGAAGTTGTTATCCCAATAGAAACGTCATATGCATCACCTCGGGTCAGGTTATATGATGAAGAATAGAATGCTGATCTGCTATTACAAAGTCTAGATGAGCTAGAAGAGAAAAGGGAGAAGTCCCGAATACGAAATAAGGCATATCAGCAAATAGTAGCTCACCACTACAACTAGGGGTGGGCATTAAGTTGTGATTCGAACCGATTCGAACCAAATCGAACCGAAAAAAGGGTATTCGATTCGATTGATAAGGGTAATTCGGTTTAAACCGGTTTAAAAATTGAAAATCGAATTTTTATTTGATTTTCTTAAAACCGGTTTGAACCGAATAAACCGAGTATATAAGTAAAAAAAAACCTAATATATTTAATATATTTAAGGGTAATATGTTTTTAACTGATTAAATATATTTTTTATATTTTTATGTTAGGTTTGATTTGGGTTTTTTTAGCTATTATAATGTCCAAAATTAGTATCCAACAACCCATTAATGTTAAAAAAAATTCAAAAAACCCATTTAACTAGCCGGCCCATTAGGCCCAAAACCAAATTGAATCGAACCGAACCGAATCGATTAAAATAGGTTCAATTCAATTCGGTTTCTACTTCTTATTAGGTTTAAACCGATTCAATTTTGGATGAATCGAAATATTTTAGGTTCAATTGGGTTTGACCTAAAATCGAATCGAATCGAATCGAACTATGCCCACCCCTAACTACAACTCTCATGTTCGGGTTAGGAAATTCTAGCTAGGAGACCTGGTACTCAGGAAGGTGTCATTGAACACAAAAAAATAAAGCTGCAGGTTCCCTGGCTGACAAGTGGGAAGGCCCGTACAAAGTCGAAGGAATAGTTGGTCATGGAGCATATTGGATTACACGACCCAATGAAGGGGTTTTACCTCGACCATGCAATGCCCAATATCTGAAGATTTTCTATCCTTAAATTATTTTTTGTTTTTTTTAGTCAGGACAATTTTAGTTAGATTAGATACTAGCTGTGGAATTTAAATCTTTGTTGATTTTGCAGTTATAAATAAAAATCAAACTCGGGATTTCCGAAAGAAAGCATATGATAATAAGAACATATAGAAGACAAACATGATAATAAGAACATGCAAATAGAATACTCGGGACCATTGATACCCGAATGGGCGAAGAAGCTCGAAGGAGCATGCCAGCCGAGCAAGGTCAATTGACCTTAGCAAAAAGGCAAACCCGATGCACCAGATTCTGGAGAAAGGCTCGGGACGCTATCGAAAAATTCCTGTGAAATGTGTAGCTGTGTTAAACTATTCAAAAAGCTTAACGATTCGGCAAACCCTTGCGTATAAAAACTGGGGAGACGTCCTCGGTAACGCGTAAGGACTCGAACATATGATCATGGTGAGCCTTGATGTAATATTTGGGTATCAACCGTGTATGAAACACAAGTATAAACCTACTTGCCTGTTTTAAGATGACTCGGTTAATAATACTAGCCAGTTTAATAAGATACTTGATGATAAAAATTATTCGGGGAATGAAACCGGTTTAATAAGATACTCGGTACCGAACATCAGAAATAGCCGGTTTAATAAGATACTTGGCATGAAGATTGCAACAGCCAGTTTAGAAGATACTTGATGTTAAAAATTATTCGGGGAACGAAACCGGTTTAATAAGATACTCAGTTAAGTTACCCGAACATCAGAAATAGCCGGTTTAATAAGATACTTGGCATGAAGATTGCAACAGCCAGTTTAATATGATACTTGGCGTTAAAAATTATTCAGGGAACGAAACCGGTTTAATAAGATACTCGGTTAAGTTACCTGAACATCAGAAATAGCCGGTTTAATAAGATACTTGGCATGAAGATTACAACAGCCAGTTTAATATGATACTTGGCGTTAAAAATTATTCAGGGAACGAAACCGGTTTAATAAGATACTCGGTTAAGTTACCCGAACATCAGAAATAGCTGGTTTAATAAGATACTTGGCATGAAGATTACAACACCCAGTTTAATAAGATACTTGGCGTTAAAAATTATTCAGGGAATGAAACCGGTTTAATAAGATACTCGGTTAAGTTACCCGAACATCAGAAATAACTGGTTTAATAAGATACTCGGCAACAAGAGTCAAGGTGAATGTGAAATTCCTTGAAGCAATAAATCAGATCAAGACCACTCGGTTCAGAAGATAAACTCGGGATTTTATTAATCTCTCCAAAGAATTCTTTACAAAAGAATTGTTACAAAGAATTTCTACAAAAAACTTATGAAAATTCTACAACAATTAAGGTTGTGAGGATTTTGACCTCTTGCCAATACTCGGGTCGGGCACAATCTCGTACTCGCGGAGCAGAATTTCATTGGAAGGCCAAGCAATCCTATCGACAGAATCGTCCATCCACTGGCTGTAATCTTCTCATGGGATTAGTCCGACATCAAGGACCACACCCTCCACGACCAACTCCTGACTGGCATAAAAAGTCGAGAGGGAGTGCTCGGATGGAACCTCTAGATGCATAGGATGGGGCTCTTTGCCTTGGCTACGGCAATAAGCTCTCTACTCCTTCATCCGAGTCTGAAGAGATTCCAAGGACCGATCTACATGATTATTGATCGATAACTCCCAGTTGGTTCGGGCTTTCTTAGTTGTCCGATTCTTAACCTTGAAGAACTCGCCAGCTGAAACCAACCCACGCTGAAACTCCCGAAGGAAAAAGGCATCGTAGACGGGGGATCTCTGGAAATGATCTACCTCTTGCAATCGAGTTCCAGCCTAGCCTCCTTAGATAGGGACTCGACCGTCAGAGCCTGGCGTTCCAAGTTTTCGATCTTCTGCTTATACGCCGACTTAGACTGCTCCGTTTCTTGCTCAGCCCTAAGCATTGATTCTTGGGCAGAAGACAATATAATTTGAAGTGACTCAACTTTCTCTTCTGCCAAAGAAGCCCTTTCCTCGACCTCCATCTGCTTCGCCAAGCAGTGGTCGGCAAATACTTGGGCAGAGCCAACCTCTTGTTGATAAGCCGATTCGACCCCGAGTACGGTTATCCTCACTTTCCTTCAACTGAGCCTTGAGACGCCTTATTCTATCAGTTTGATGTTGCTGCGTCTGAACCAGCTCAGCGAACTCGGCCATCGTCTACAAAGAAGTTCAATTAAAAATCTGGTGAAAAAACAAAACAATTGATGAAGTTAAGGATAACTTACGTAAAATGCACCGTTAAAAACGTTCTGAAAACAGTCTGTCAGGGAGCCATCCCAAAAACAACTCCAGTGGTCATCCATGATGAAAGCCCGACCGGATGACATCTCCCGCAACATATCCTGAGGAGAAGGATATGAAGGAACCCCGAGGATTCAGCCCTTTGATCTTCAACCTCGGGGGAAGGGGAACCCCTATTCAGTTCCGAAGTCTCCGCATCCGCCGATGCATCAACAACGCTTGGGGGAATCTCAGCCCAGTATCTTCATCACTGGAGTCAAAGAATGAGACCACCTGAGGGACCTTGAGAGGGCGAGTAGGAAAGCCGACCGCCGACCGCCTTCCTCTTCTCAGCCCGAGAACGATGGAAGCTGAGATCAGCTGCGGGATCTTTCTGAGCATCATCCCGAAAAGATTCAAAAAATTCAGCACCTATAGGTACTTTTTCCGCGGAGGTATTACCTTCATTACCAGTATCTGACCGCTCGACAGGCTATTCACCAGGACCCTCACTCTGCCTTTCCCTGTCACCAGGCAATTGAGTATCGGTCTGGCCACTTGGACCACTAGTCTCCTCAACGGTCGGCTGAACAACTTCCTCAGGGACATATTCAGGGATTTGCTCCTCGGTAACATCAGTTTCCTCGTTAGACTCAGGCGGGGCAATACCATCGTTGCTCTAATGAGAAGCTTCTTTTCGGCTCGCCTGAAGAATCAACTTCACTTGGCGAGCTTGAAGGTCGTAAACGATGTCTGTGTCATACACTTAGAAGAAAAAGAGGAACCGCGTCAGAATACAAAAAGCAAAAAATAGCAATAAAAAAGAAAAAAGAAAAAAGAAAAAAGAAAAAAGAAAAAAGAAAAGGGTTGCAAAGATCACTTACATCGCCTACGGTAAGCCGAAATCTGGCTGAAGAAGTCGAGCTCTATCATTTTTGTCTCGTTGAAAAGATAAGACCTGCTCATATTCTCCAGCGTGTGAACTTCTGTCTGAGCAAGTCTGGTCAGCTCAGCGTCGCTAAAATCAAGCTTCTTCTTGTTCCAAACCTTGGAAGAATAGAAGAAGCAGGGAACTTTCAGCACCCTCCGAGTTTCCCCAGCCGAGAGGGTGACTTCAAGACCCAGATTCCATCCGGTAAAAAACCAACTGTTTTTTCAGAACTTGTTGGAAGAAGGGAATCCCTATACAAACCCCCTCTTTTAGGGGTCATCAGAAGTACCGACTCCCTAATTCATCTTTGTCCCCTTGGGGACCCAGTAGTCTGGCGGATTAGAAATAAGGAAGTAAGTCCCTGTCTTACCAGTCGGCCTCAGCGTGAAGAAATGTCTAATCTCACTCGGGAAAGATGGCGACAAGTTCATCTGGTTGTACATGTGCCACATGCTTATCAATATCTTGTAGATGTTCGGGGCCAATTGATCTAGGGCAATCCCTGCTTCAGCCAAAAACCAGGCAATAAACGGCTGAAGAGGAAGTGTGACGCCGCAGCAGAGCATGGATCCATAGATTGCCACCATGCCTAGAGGAGGATTCCACGCAACTCTATCACCAGCGGGAATCAAAGTAACAGAATTGTCCAAATCGAATCGGGAACGATATGTCTCGACCTCATCCATCCCGACCATATTCCGCTCGGTGTCAAACCCACTCGGGCGATCAGCAGAGAAAGTGAGACGAGATACTCTGAACGTCTATTCAACATCGTTCTAGTTAACAGTCTGCTCCCTAATCTGAACGCCGCCTAAGCCATGCTTATGGACTTCACTTCTGCTTTGATGTTTTCCCATCCTTCACAGAGGTACCCTGTGCTTAGAAACGTTAGATTCAGAACTGGATACAGAAAATTGGACGTCAGGGTGAAGCCCAGAAACATCGACTTCTAAAAATGGAGGCTCATCAGAGGGGATTTCCCCCAATAATCTTCGAACGTAGGAAACTAGCTAGAAATCCTCACCATCGAGCGCTTCGAAAACGATAGTAAAAAGTCGTTGACAAGAGGATGGATTCATTAACACTAACCTTGAATGAAGAAATATGAACATAAAATCTTCTACGGAGAAATGGCGATTTGTTGCGCAAAGAAATCTAGGCTGGCAAAAATTTCTGGATTTCAAGTTTTTTAGAATGAACCAGCACAACCTTTCAGTGAAGAAGTTAAAGGGGTGATAGCACGAAACCCTAGGGTCTCAAGGCAGGAAAAATCTGTGACGAGACTTGATGATGTAGGCGGTGCACGTGGAGACGCGAATGTCGTTTCTCATAAATGGTATCGAAAAATGAAGAGGCAAAGGACACGTGTCAAGAAGAGAACTGGCTTTCGCTATCAGAATTCTAAAACATCGCTATCATTGAAGATCACGCGTGAGGGGACAAATCTAATTTACAGGGTCACCATTAAGACACATCATTACGATAAGACATTTACTCAGGCACAGAAATAAAAATTGAATTGATTAAAATACTTTTGCCTGAGACGAAATTCTATTCGGCAAAAATATTTTAAGGGGGTATTGTCGTATGTAAATTTTATCAGATATACACGTCATTGACAAAGAGGATAAAATTGCCAGGTGGACATCCGAATAGGCATTCGGAAAATATCCTACAAGACATCACCAAAGAAGAGAAGCCTGAATAAACAAGTATTGAACAAGACTTGCTCGGGGCCAACTGAAGCCATATACCACTCGGGGTCAGTTAAACATACTCGGGGCTAGTTGGTGACATTTTCTACTCGGGATCAGATGATATCACTCGGGACCAGTTGATATCGTTTCCTACTTAGAACAAACATGAAGAAAAATAAAAAGTCCAGCGCGTAGCTCACACGAATCGAGTCATATCAAAGAGGAATTTCAAGAAGAGCAGAATTATCAAGCAGAGGGTTCCTAATCAGGCAACCATTTTACTTCTTCAAAAAGACTACGCTCTTATAAAGAAATAAGTCCTAATTAGACTACAATATTATAGTCCCATTCGTCTCAATATAAGTCTCCGAAACAGGAAAGAAGACAAACTACTTCGAACAAGTAATCAATCATAATTAAATACAAAGATCTTTTATTACTTGTACAAAGAAGATTAGGGTTCTATGGACATATAAATAGACCTATAATCTCGTCACACAAGATAGATACAACAATCATAGAAAAATACAGAGAAAAAAGAGAGATCGAGAATTGTAATTATATTATTTCATAGTGGATTTTGGCTTTGTTGATCATTCAACCACCCGTCGACGTTTCTCCGGTCATCGGAGTTATACCACGTAAAAAAACTTACGTCCGATTACTTTCTCCTTCTCTTTCTCTTTAAAATCATAGCTAAAATCCAATCCTTGTTGGCTTTTCTCATACATCCAGAAATCGACGTCAACATTATTATTATTATTATTATTATTATACATGTTATAACAATAAAACTATTAATTGATTATATATGTAAAGAGAATTAATATAATCACTAAACCTTCAAGTATGCCTTTAGGATTTCAGGACCGTCGACAGTAACACATTTGTGAGTGCCATCTCAACCGAATCCACTTGTGTTGAGCATATCATAGGCCGCTGAATATTTATCTTTCAGTCATTTCATTTTGTTTTGCACATGTTTTGCCGTTATGTTAATATTTTCAAACTTTTCACGCATTTTTGAAGCGACATGTTCATAGGTACCAAACCTAAAGCTATCGGTATCACATCTACCACCATCAACAACAATCCCTCCGAGGATTGTAATAATTACATCCTCTTCTTCAAAAGTCCAGTTACGTCTATCAGACATATCTTCCTATCATTTAATAAAGTTGATTCAATCCAATTAATACTAAAAAAATATCCTGAGTATTGCATAAATAAAAACTTGAAATCCTAGTACAACAAAACAAGCATAAGAATAAATTTAAATCACATATAGAACCTGACCTACCTCATGTTTTATCTAAAAAATCAATTTGATTAACATACTAAATTAAAAGAGATAAAACTGATATCATCTATCATTCTTCCATAATTTAGTATTTAAAAAGAAAAGAAAATTAATACCATATTTAATTGATACGTTGTATTTCTATTGACCTTTTGCAGTCTAGAAAATGTTCTATGACCTAAATTTCTCCTTTCAGACCGCATTCTCTCATATTCAAAAAAATAAACCTGAATTGTAGCAAAACACACTAGCATGTATACGTAAAGCCTCCACACTTTAATGAGTAAAATCAAGCAATTGTCATGTCATCCATATCTTCAAATTTTACAAATTAAACAAAACAAGTATACATTTAGTAAAATTAATCTATGTATCTTGATAAAGCTAAATCAAGAATGCAAGGAGTGTCATAATCTTAAACAAATCAGTTGTAGCTAATTACATTCAATAAAGTACCTAATATCTAAGCACAATATAATACAACTTCGCACAATTAGTCTAAACAGAAAATTAAATCCACAGTAGAAAATCACAAGTCTATCTAATCAAAAACTCACAATCAAAACAAGAATTACTCAAATATAAGTAACAGTTCAATAACTTAACAAGTCAAGAAACAATATAACAATCTTGACAAATTGCAAAGGAAAGACATCCTATATAGGAAAGCAACTTGATGAGAATAAAATATATAGCTCAATCTAACGATCTTGACAAAATTCAAATGAAAGACATCAACCCATCTCATCTGAGGGACTGACACTCGTATAAATACTAACAATCCAACTAAAACATGATGCAACCAGTGACATGAAAAACTAAAGCAACAGCTACATAATATCAAAGTCCACAAACAATTCCTATAACAAAATGATTAAAAAAAATAACTTCTTTCTACATATCCAAAAATTCCCATCATGAAACCCCAAATAAGACAAGTACATGATATGATATAATTGTAAAATAAAGACACAACAAGAAGTCAACAATAAACACAAGAGTTATGCGGAAAAACCTACGAATCAAGTCGGGAGGATGGTACTTACCTTGACTTATTTCTGAATTGAAATTCAGATATTGGTTTCTCCTTCCTAAACAAAATACACAAAATATCAAATCACACCTAAAATGAAACCAAAACAAACAAATGTAAGAACCCTAAATCGAATTTTGAGCGATCGGAGATTTTTTACAGAGATTAGAGAGGATAAACAAATAAACAAAACTAAAGTTGTCTTTGATTACAAGAGATTTTTACAGAGATTAGAGAGAGGTTAAAAAATTAAAATAAACTAAGAAATTGCACAAACTTAGCAAAAATATCTAAACTATGAACCTGGCTTTGAAGAAAAGAGACAAGATGTGTTGCTGATGGCGAGTTCAAGCGACCCTAACGAGGATGGATCTGCGGCTGGTTGGTGTGAGAGATAGAGGGGAGAGGATCGGCTGCCGATGATATAGTGAAGATGGAAACCTAATTTCAAGATCAGTTTTTTTATTTTATAGTTGATATTTTTGTAATTTTTGGAACTTTTGAGGGTAAAATTGTCTTTTTAGCGGTTGCCCCATGCATGGGACAAGCCTAGCCTAGGGTCTGAGGTGGGACAAGATTTTATGGTTTTTTTCCCACCTTATCCTGTCTTGTCCCATTCCAATTGCACGCCAAATGCGGGGCAAGAGAAAGTTGTCTCACCTTATCCCGTCCCGTCCCACGTACCCAACGCACCTTATAAGGACTAAAAGAAAATAAAAAATAAAAATAACAATAAAGGGTTTAATTATATTTATACTCATTCTATTATAGTTGACCGTTAGCTTTTTGGTCAAATGGTCTAAAGTGATATATTTTTAAAAAACAAGGGACTAAAATGACTAATATGGTAAAGACGTTTAAAAATATGACAATTCGTGAAAAAGTAGAGACTTTAGTGATAATACCCATTTTCTTTTTAAAATCTGATAAGTGTCATGTCAACAAGTTTTATTGGAAAACGAATTAGGAAAAGAAACCCAAGTCATTGGGTGAGAGGGGGTGTCAATATCCTTTTTCAATATGAATTTAATTCCTGATATGTGCGAAAACACATGATTTAATTTCTAACTGATTTTAGTAAATATAGTAATCGCAAATCAATAATTAAGTTTCATTTCTCTAAATAAGATTCCTGATTAGTAACTGTGTTCTATAATGGCTGTTAGATATGAAGACAAAAATCTTATGTTGCATTTGATTTTTCGTCAATGAAATTGAAAACAGAATAATATACAATAATATTTTCACCGAAAACTGATAAGTGATAAGTTGTTTGTTTTTTAAGTTACAAATATCTGAAAATAAATACTTTTATATCCATACCCCTTTTACTATTATTTGTTATATATTTATATTTTAATATATTAAAGACAATTATAACATGTAATTTAATAATTCTGAAACAAAATTATTCACCTATTGTAGTCAATATGATATACAATTAATAAAGTCGTCGAGTTGGACACTAACAACCCTGTAAAATAAGAGAAAACAACGATGGTCGAACCACATGAGGAGTTTGTCTATTTGGGGACTCTCCAACGCTCTAGTCAGTATATTGTGTGAGATAAAACAAATAGAACTAAAGTAATAACAACGTCTTTTGTTGAGTCTAGTGTTTGATGCTAGTATCAAATAGTTCAATGTCGAGCAAACGCAAGGACTGCTATTAGCTTCATTCGATGGCTCGTCAATACTGGGCTCGACTTAGCTCTAAATGAATTAAATGAAAGAAGAGATTTGCAGAGCTATGGCTTCACGTGTATATATTGTGGAAAAACAAGACCCCCTCTTCTGAAGAGAGGTATGTTATTTGTAGTGTAGACATGGGACCTCTAACTTTCAACCCCTTTAAGTGGGGGCGTGGATCTCGGGCCATTAATCACCTGTTTTGATCCATATGGATCTAGTGATTTAAGGCAATTAAACTCATTGTCTGATGTTGAGCTTTAGGTAACATTTTATATGTTATTGAGGTGTGGTCAAGGCCATTTAACATCTCGTTTGACCACGTGTTTGAATTGACCAAACGCCTTAGTAGGCTGGGCCTGTTTTTGAGCCTGCTTTGTTTTCAAGCCTATCATGTGATGGGTGTTCTGGGTCTCTTTTTGGCCCTTTTATTGGTGGGCTTAATCACTAGGTCGTGTGCTAGTTTTTTGACCACTACAGTTATTAATATTATTTAAAATACATATAAATAATTTCTAAAATCAAATAATTTAATTTAAAAAGTTTTTAGTGAACTTTTTAATTTCATAACATGGAAATAAATAACTTATTGTTCTAAAAATGAGTGCATGTGGTTTCTCAATGCATTCATCAATAATGTATAACAGCTTAATTGAAGAGTTTAATAAATATAAACGGATCTATCAACACCACTGATAATGTAATTTGCAAATTAAAGAAAAGAGATGTACCCAAATTTTAAATAAAAGTAATAAAGCTAATTGTCAAATTATGGAAAAAAAAAGTCATTAACGAAATATGCTCTGAAATTGAAAACTGAAAACTGGATTCCAATGAAATTGTTAGAGTTTTGAAGCAACTATGTTAGATTTAAAGGCTACTAAAGTTTTTTAACTGTGAGAAGAAAACATAATAATATCAATATGGTTAAGTTTGTGAGAGAGAGAAAAATAAAAAAAAGTTAGATAAGTAAGGATGGTTTTAGAAGTAACAAATTGTTTTAAATTCAAACAAATACTGAATAACATTTATGTAAAAATCAAACAGACCATAAGTCTAAATGAGTCATTATACTAAAATTAAGGATTCAGGGGGCACTAAACGACCAAAGTTAAAAAAGTGATAAAATGTAGTGGTAAATTTATAATTTTTTCAAACCGATTAAAATTTTGAGGAAAGAAAGGTAATGACCCCTGAGTGCCATAGCTTTCTACCACTATACACTGTACGGATATTTACCTCATAATTGTGTCACTTTTTGAAACTAAATATTTAGATTGTGTTATAATAACAAATTATATTCGATTGTTAACTATAGTTGATTAGTTTCATTTAACATGCACAATAATAATAATAATATAAAACAATTGTTATAATTTCTTTTCTTTGCTTTTTTGAAAATAATAAGAACCTAAAAGTTAAAACAACCCAATATAGCTTTGCCAAGGTGGATCAAGTTCCATCCACCCTTTTAGTTCATACAACATCAGCAACGTCCATCTGTAAACCTCAGCTAATCACTAAAATGGATGGAATTAGATCCGCCCTTTTGAATCACAATTCACATCACACCTCATGACATTAAAAAAAATGTAATCCAAGAAAAAACCAGGGAGGAACAAAGTCAAAGCTAAGCAGCATACACAAACAAAGAAAAAACAAAGACCAATACCCAAACTTTGATGGTCGCCGACACCGCGTCTAACTGGTTTGTCTATGCTTTTGTCCCTTTGTTGGAGAAGCTAGTGAAACTCAATATGCATCACTCACAGAAAGACAAGCTAGTGATAGCATAGCTAAGGCTCAATTTTTCACAGGCCTTGTTGTTTGTACAACAGATGATGAAGCTCAGCGACATAGAGGAAAAATGTCAAGAATGCTTGAGAGAAGAAAAGTTAGTTTAGGTGGCTAGAGTGTTTTTCAAGTCTGTAAATCAAGTTGGTTACAGATGCTGATATGTCAGCATCTGATTGGTTCACTCTCCTGATTTTCAGGAGTTAGTTAGAAAAGTTTGTTAAAAGTTTTAGTAAATTGAACCGAAAATATATATGTATAAAAAGGCACACGTAAAGTGTTAGTTATCTCTCTGAAAATTGTTTTGACGCTCTTGAGAGCCATTAATGGCAATAATAAAAATTACAGTTCCTCTAAATGACTCTCCAACTCACTAAATTGGTCTACGATTGAACGCGCCTAGCGCGTGTGCTTGTTGGAAAGAATCTTAGCCCACGCGCCCCTGTATAGATCGCTCCTTGTGTTTTCTATGGCGGACATCTTCATGTTTGCTGCTCAATCGGAGGTATGGGATGATGACAAAGGAAAAGGGGAACCACCTGATCCCAAAATCAGTGTCAAGCGGGCTTGAGCTAATGATTTTGAAGATATTGGCAAGCTGAGGAAACCAGTAGGTGAGAGTTTCAAATCAAAGCTCTTAAGTACGTCTAGCCCGAATTTGTGGCAGGGTATTGGAACTGGAAAAGAGAAATTGAAGATCGAAGAAGGTGATATCACAATACTTGAGGGACCGAATGGTCCGACTATGAAGCTCTCGACAGAACTGAAACAACAATGTGTAAGCCTTGGGCAAATGCTTTGATTTTAAAGGTTATGGGGAGGATGCATGCTCTTAATTTCATGCAGGCAAAGCTTAGATAGAAATGGCAACTCATTGGGCAATGGCAGCTTACTGATTTAGAAGAAGGGTATTTCGTGGTGAGATTCCAGATGCTTGAAGATCTGGAGTATGTCCTAACTGAGGGTCCTTGGGTAATTGCCAATCAATACCTTGTTGTACAGAAATGGAGACCTAATTTCGTGCCTGGTGAAGATAAAATCCAGAAAATACCGGTTTGGGTAAGACTTTCTAAACTCCCTATGGAATGGATTGATGTGGATCTACTGCGAAGTATTGGTGGAATGCTGGGTACTACCTTCAAAGTGGATCCTATCACTGAATCACAGGCTAGGGGTAGATTCACCAGAATCTGTGTTGAAATAGATATTACAAAGCCCCTTAAGAGCATTTTAATTGTGGAGGATCGTGTTATCAAGGTGGAGTATGAAAGTTTGGGAGTGATATGTTTCAAATGTGGGAGAGTGGGTCATACTAAGGACTTATGTAGGGAAGAGGTAGTAGAACAAGATGAGGTAGAGAAGAATACTGAGTGTGAGAATAAGTCGGGTAGTGGAGTCAGTGATCCCTATGGACCATGGATGCAGGTTACTTATGGAAGAAATGGTAGAAATATGGGTGCTGGTTTTGCTGGGAAAAGAGGTAATATCCGAAGTAATGTTGGGGATGCAGGGTCTGGAGTGAAATATGGTAATGGCTTGGGCCAAAGAAGTGGCAGGAATGAAGGAAATGGTAAGACTGTAGCAGAAGTTGAAACTACTGGCACGAGTGAAGGAATTGGTAAGGATGTGACCAAGGTTGTGGTGGGAAATTCGAAGATAGCAGTTGATAAACTTGAGAGTAGGAAGACAATAACTAAGCTAGTGGAAAATTTGAAAATTACCTCTAAGTTAGTGAAGGATCTAGATTTGCAGTACTAAATGAGGAAGTTGATACTGATTCTTTCATAAAGACCACCCGAAATCGTAATATTCAGAGGGGCAAAATTCTCACTAAGAAAGTTCTGACTGAAATCTCCAATAGTAATTCTTCTGGTATGGTCCAGTTGAATACTACTGCCAGGAAAAACTTAGTTGAAACTCCTAGCACTTTCAACAAACCTTTTAAGGAAAATTTCAGAGAGATGTGGTCTAAGAATAATGGAAAGGGTCAAGTATTAAACTCCCAATTTGTAGCTAATAGCACCACTAGAGCCATGGAGGAGGATATTGAGGATGCTGAGGTCCTTCAGGCTTTACATAAGGAGGTTGTGGAGCGTGGAAATGTAGTTGGAATTTCTGGTCCTGAGCAAGTGAATGTAGCTGATGCTACTAACCTTGAAGAAGTTGCCTCCAAACTCAAAGAGGCAATGGAAATAGTCTTGGAGTAGGCTTCTGCCTGGTGTGTCTCCTTTTCCTTTCTCCGATGATTTGTTCGTGGAACGTTAGAGGAGTTGGTAAGAAGGGGTTTAGTAAAGTCATTTCTGACCTTAGAAATCTTTATCATTTTGATATTCTTGCAATCTTGGAACCAAGAATTGGTGGTGTTAATGCTTCCAAAGTGATTGATCGACTAGGGTTTTCTAATAAATTTGTTATTGAGGCTTCGGGCTTCTCAGGGGGTATTTGGCTTCTTTGGGAGGGCACTAAAGTCAAGCTTCGAGTGGTGGCCAACTCCAAGCATACTATCACTGCTGTTGTAGCAGAAGGGAATAATTTCTGGGTCTTTACCATTATGTATGCTAACCCAAATGCCATGCTTAGAAGATATATGTGGAATTACCTTATTCTTGTCAGGAGGTGCTTTAAAGGTCCCTGGTTAGTGCTAGGAGATTTTAATGAGATTACTAACTGCTTTGAAAAAAAAGGTGGAAGGAATGGTTATACCAAATCGGGGTTTGTTGAGTGGATCAATGACAATAAAATGATTGATATGGGGTTTGTTGGGCAGCAATTTACTTGGATGACTATAAGAGGTCTTAGAGAGGATATATGGGAAAGACTTGATAGAGCTCTCTGCTCTATGGAATGGAGAATGATGTTTGAAGAAGGTCATCTTAGGCACCTACTGAGAGTTTTTTTGGATCACTATCCCATTCTTTTAAACCTCCACAACTTGCATGTTCCTCAAAATTGCCTTAAACCTTTTAGGTTTCAAGCTATGTGGATGAAGTATGGAAACTTCAATAACTTGGTTAAGCAGGCTTGGGAGTCTCAAAGTGTTAACATTGTTAGTAAAATCCAATCACTGACCAGCTGTGTAAAGGAATGGAACAAAGTTACCTTTGGGTGTATTTTTAACAAGAAAAGAAGGTTACTTGCTAGACTCCAAGGTATTCAAAGAAGCCAAGGTGAAAGAGCTAATCAAGGTTTGGCTAAGCTGGAAGCTAAACTACAAGAGGAGTATAATCATTTAATTGAGCAAGAGGAGATTTACTGGCTTCAAAAATCTAGGTGTACCTGGCTGAAAGAAGATGACAAAAAAACCAAAATTTTCCATCTTGCCACTATGATCCGTATGAGATACAATAAATTGGAGGGCCTCAAAAGTGATGATGGTACTTGGCAAAGTGACAAATAAGGCATGAAGACCACTGCCATCTCCTACTTTCTGAACCTTTTCTCCTCTCATCCTACTATGGGCAGTTATGATAGCATGCCTCATTTTTTCCCTAGTCTGGATGATTCTACTATTGCTGAAATGTGTAGAGAAGTTATTGAAGATGAGGTTAAGGTGGGAATTTTTTAGATTGGCGGCCTGAAAGCCCCTGGACCAGATGGATACCTGCAGCTTTCTTTCACAACCAATAGAAAGTTTGTAGGAAAGATTTGATAAGTCTTGTGAGGGGTAGTTTTAGGGTTGGATCTTTTCCAGTGGAGCTGAACCAAACCCTAATTGCTCTTGTCCCTAAAGTGCCTAGTCCCCTTACCATGTCTCAGCTTAGGCCTATTAGCCTGTGTAACACTGCATATAAAACCATTAGCAAAGTTATAGTTCAAAGACTCAGAAGTCTGCTGCTTGAGATTATTAGCCTTAACCAAGTTGCTTTCATCCATGGTAGGCAAATCCAAGATAATATTGTGGTTGCCCAAGAGGTCATCCATAAGTTTAAGATGATGAGAGGGAAAAAAGGCTTCATGGCTTGGAAAATAGACTTAGCCAAAGCCTATGATAGAATCCAATGAAGCTTCATCAGACATGTTCTCATAGAGGTAGGTTTTGAAGGCAAGTTACTAGAGTTAATCATGTGGTGTATAACTAGTGTCCAATAGAAAGTGGTGTGAATAGGGAAGTTTCTGAGTCTTTTACGCCTGGATGTGGTATCAGACAAGGGGATCCCCTGTCCCCTTACATTTTTGTCATGTGCATGGAAAAGCTTTCTCACCTGATCATTCAGAGGTTGAATCTTGGTACGTGGAAATGTGTTCAAACCTCCAAGAGAGGCTCAAAGATATCTCATTTATTCTTTACAGATGATTTGATTTTATTTGGTCAAGCTAATGTTATTCAAGCTAGAACTATGAAGGAATGCCTGGACATTTTCTGTGACTTATCTGGGCAACAAATTAGTTATTCTAAATCTAGAGTTTTTTGCTCTAATAATGTTAAAGAGAGTAATGTCCGGTTAATTGCTAGGACTTGTGACTCTCCACTCACCAACGACCTTGGTAAGTATTTGGGAGTCCCCCTAATTCATGGTAGGATTAGTAGCAAGACTTATGAAGAGATTGTTGACAAGACCCAAAAAAGATTTACAGCCTGGAAGAGTGATTCTCTTTCACTTGTTGGTATGGCTACTCTTATTAAGGCTATGACCTTGGCTATTCCGATTTATGCTATGCAGTCCGTAAAGCTTCCTTCAGAGATTTGCAATAAATTAATTAAAATTAACAGAGACTTTCTGTGGGGTGGGGCCATACGTCTTCTAAGAGTGTTGTTTATCTTGTCAATTAGGACACAGTTTCTCTCCCTAAAAGAAATGGTGGTCTTGGAATCAAGAAGTCTAAGTGTATGAATCAAGCATTACTTGCAAAGGCTGGCTGGGGGCTTCTCCAAAATGATAATGGTATTTGGTGCCAACTTTTGAAGCATAAATACCTTCAAAATACTCTGTTCACAGATCCTAACCTCAACAAGAATAAGGTCTGCTCTAGCACTTGGAAGTCCATTTCTTTTGGTGCCAAACTCATATCTAAGGGGCTTAAATGGAGAGTTGGGAGTGGCACCCATATTAAATTCTGGGTTGATGACTGGGTTCCAGATATTGGTGTTCTTAAAAATCATGCTACTGTTAGAATTGGGAATGATGACTTGAAGTTACCGGTTGAGTCTTTCATGACAAATGGTGAGTGGCATTTGCCTCAACTAGCTACTGTGCTTCCTTGGAATATCGTGCATAAAATTATTAGCATTCATGCTGGCAAACCTCATAGTGGGTATGATAAGATTATTTGGTGGTGGAGCAATTATGGGGACTTTTCTGTGAAGTCAGCTTACCTGGGTTCTATTGAAATAGATAGGTCTCTTTTGTGGCCTTGAAGGTTCATTTGGAACCTAAAGATTCCTCAAAGAGTGATTTACTTCCTTTGGACCTTGCTTCATGAGAAAATTCTTACCAATCTTTAAAGATCTGTGCGTGGTATGACTACTGATCCTTCCAGTCCTAGATGAAATTATGGTATTGAAAGCATTGATCATCTTTTACGAGGGTGTAAAGAATCTATTGTTGTATGGGAAAATGTTTTTAAAGGTAGTACATCCTCTGCTGAATTTAAAGGTGACTTAGAAGGATGGCTTGCTGGCAATCTTCAAAGTGATAAGCTAGCTGTTGATAAATTGCCTAATTACCTTCATTTCTCAAGTGTGTTGTGGTTTATGTGGAAATGGAGATGTAACCGAGTTTTTGATCTGAATTTCTCTACCCCTCTATCCCCTAATCTAATTGTCAAAATATTTGCCAAAGACTGGTTGGATGCGAATTTTGGTACCACTAGCAGGGATGTTCCCAGCTGCCGATTACTTGGCTGGAACCCAATGAGAACTGGGTTAAGTTGAATATTGATGGGAGTAGAAACTTGAATACAGGTATCATAACAGCTGGTGGAGTTTTGCGTGATCACTGGAAAAACTGGTTGAAGGGGTTTGTGTTGAACAAAGGTATTGGAAGTGTTATTAAAGCTGAACTTTGGGGTCTATATGAAGGTCTCAAGATGGCTTGGGTGTCTGGTTGTAGGAAAGTAATTATTGAGTCTAACTCCTTTACCTTATTTCAATTAATCTACTCTGACACCAGGCATCACCACCATTTTTATAGTCTCATCCAGAATTGCAAGAGCCTTGTGGCAGCTGACTGGAATTACAGTATCACTCACATTTTTAGAGAAGGCAACAAGCTTGCTGATGGGCTTGCTCGCATGGGACACAACCTGAACACTGGTATTGATTTCTTTGAGGACCCTCCGCTAGAGATTAGGCCCATTCTCGATGCTGATTACAGAGGTGTAACCTGTCTTAGACAGTGCCCTGTCCCTTTTCCCTCTTAGTTCCTTTCTTTCTGGGCTAGGCCCTCCAGTGTACCAAAAAAAAAATTACAGTTCCTCTTTTGTGTTGACTTAGAACTTTCTTCAAATACCTTCATGCTTATGTCAAACACCTTTAAAACCTACACATCTGTTACTGTTTTTGTTACAATCTTCACATGGTATCAGAGCCATTTGACAAACGTCAATGGTTGACACTCAATCTGGTAGCACTTATTCAACCGAATCAAACATTAACACTTCTTCAATGGATAAGAGCATGGATTTCTCGTCACTAGAAAAAACACTAAGCCTAAACCTTACTCTGAAGCTTTATCAGACAAACTACATTTATTGGAGAGCTCAAATCTTGACCGCAATTGAAGCTCTTAACCTTGAAGGTTTCATTAATGGCAAGCGAACTCCTCCTTTAAGATTCGATATAACATCTTCAAATAATACTATAGAACAATAAGAAACTTTAGATTTTCTCACCTGGAAGAAGTCAGATAAACTTCTTATGAGCTGGATTTTTTCAACACTAACTCATAGTGTTCTAGGCCAGGTAACAAGTTCCAAGTCATCCTTTGAATTTTGGTCAAAGATAAAATGTATTTTTGCTCAGAGATCAATGGCAATAATTATGCAATTGAAGTAGCAATTGCAATCACTCAAGAAAGGTTCTAACTCAATCAACGATTTTGTTCTGAAACTCAAGGCGATCAGTGATGCTTTGACAGCAGCTGGAGAAGTAGTAAGTGATAAGAAATGATCATGATTCTCTTAAATGGAGTTAGTCATGAATATGATACATTTGTGACCTTGATTTCTTCACAGCAAAGCAGTATGTCTCTTGAAGATGCACAGTTTCTCTTTATGATGCACGAATAACGAATTGAACATCTTAGTGTGTCTGCTCATTCAAGTGTAATGAATCCATCTGCTCAATATGTGGCAAGTAGTTCTAACTTCAACAACAATTTCAATAACAACCGAAGGAATGGAAGAAGCAATTTTAATGGCTACTATAGAGGTGGAAATCATGGAAGAGACATATGATGCAGGTCTGGTGGAAGGTCAAGTCAGAGGCCTCACTGTCAACTATGTTCCAATCCAGGACATGGTGCTTGGTAGTGCTATAGACGGTTTGATCAAGGATTCCAAGGAGGTCCTAGTTAAGTGAATCAAGGAAATCAAGGATCTCAATTGAATCAAGGAAACAATCAGGCTTTTTTTGACCCAACAGCAACAGTTCAACTCATTTGATCAAGGAATTGTTGTCAATAGTCCAAGACCTTTCCATGAAAATCTACAGACAACACCAGTTGGTTCCTATCAAAATACAACCTACTATGCTACTCTTGAGACTGTGGCTGGCCAATCTTGGTATGTGGATACAGGAGCCACCAATCATGTGACCTCAAATCTCAACAATCTTACTATCAAATCTGACTACAGAGGTATGGACAAACTCTCTATTGGAAATGGTGATCAATTAGAAATTTCATATGTTCGTAACACTAGAATTATGTCACATTTTCCACCACAAACCGATTTACATCTCAAGCAAGTTCTTTGTATACCTGCTATTACTAAAAATTTACTTAGCATCTCTAGGTTCACCAGAGATAATAATGCTATTGCTGAATTTTCTTCTCTTGGCTGTGTCATTAAGGATCAGAGAACCAATAGAATTCTACTTCAAGGATAACTTAGAAATGACTTATATGAGTTAAAGCTTGTGGAAGCAACTCCTCAATGCTTCGAGCTGCTGAGATCTGTCTCAAAAACTGTTTCTAATGTACATAGTTCTAGTTCACAAAATAATGGAAATAAGACTAGTGCTTGTGTTATGCACAGTTCGAATAATTTGGTACCTTACAATGCTCTTGTTACAGCTAGGACCAGCTCTGTAATATGGCATGCCAAACTTGGGCATCTATCTTCTTTGGTACTCAAAAAGGTGTTAAATACATTGCATTTTCCTTTCAATATTCATAGCATTCCCTTTTGTGATTCTTGTAAACTTGGCAAGTTACACAAGCTACCATTTTAAAGAGCTGATATTACTGCCAAAGTTCCTCTAGAACTCATTTATAGTGATGTTTGGGGACCAGCTCCTATGCTATTAGGTGAAGGCTATAGGTATTACATAGTGTTTGTAGATGCCTGCACAAGATTCACATGGATTTTTCCACTAAAGCTAAAGTAAGATGTTTTTCAAGTTTTTGTCAAATTCAAAAAATCCATAGAGTTACAACTAGATAGAAAGATTAAATGTTTTCAAGCTGATATGGGAGGTAAATTTCAACCACTTGTTGCTTACTTGACTGAGTTAAGAGTTCAAGTTAGATTCTCATGTACATATACTCACCAACAAAATGGGATTCCTAGGAGGAAGCATCGAAGCATAGTTGAGACGGGTCTAACAATGCTTGCTCATGCTGATTTGCCTTTGAAATACTGGTATGAGGCTTTCTACAGCTGTGATGTTGATCAATAATCTTCCCACACCCATGTTACAATTTATGTCACCATTTGAATACTTATTTCACAAGAAGCTTAACTATAGCTATCTAAAGGTTTTTGGCTGCTCATATTTCCTTATCTTAGAGATTATTCAAGACACAAGTTGGACTTCCATACACAAAAATGTGTTTTTATTGGGTACAGTCTATGTCACAAAAGGTATAAGTGTCTTAGTTCTAATGGAAAGGATGTATGTTTCAAGAAATGTTATCTTCAATGAACAAGAATTTCCATATAAAGAATTGTTTAAAGCCAACTTTGCCTCTGATGCAGCAATATGTCCCTCTAAGAATAGCAATGAAAGCTTTGTCAATTCACTACCAAGCCTTTTTCAGATGTTTGATGCTGCTCATTCATTAAAGCCTTCACTTGATTTGTCTTTAGCCGAGCATTCACAGTCTTCACGTGATCAACTCGTAGTAGATCATCAAAATTGGTCACCTAGAAGTGGCAACCATTCCAACTCCTCTAATTCTTTTACATCTTCAAGAACTGATACACAATAGTAGTCTGCAAGACCTGCCGTTGTGGCTAATCAAAATAAAGTGAATCAACACAACTTTCATAGAATGGTGACAAGAAGCATGACATGATCTTTAAAGCCTCGAGTGTTTGTATTTGAGTGTAATTTTCCTTCAGCTTTTGTATTAGAAATTGAGCCAAGATCAGTATAAGAAGCCTTAGCTGACTCATGTTGGACTGCAGCTATTAGAGATAAGTTTCAAGCTTTACAAAATAACCAAACATGGTCTCATGTTCTGCTACTTCAGATATGAATATAGTATGTAGCAAATTGGTGTTCAGAATCAAGTTCAAGACTGATGGATCAATATTAAAGCATAAAGCAAGATTGGTTGCTAAAGGCTTCCATTAAATAGTTGGTTTAGATTACTTTGATACTTTTAGTCCAGTTGTTAAACCTTCAACTATAAGAGTGATTTTTACCTTGGCTATGCATTTCCACTGGGATATACAACAAGTAGACATCAATAATGCATTTTTGAGTGGGGATTTGAAGAAGCTAGTTTTTTATGTGCCAGCCTGAAGGCTTTGTTGATCAGAGATTTCCTTCACATGTTTGCAAGCTTCACAAGGCACTATATGGTCTCAAGTAGACTCCTAGGTCATGGTTTCACAAACTAAGGTCTGCTCTTTTACAGTTGTTGGGAATCTTGGTCGACTCAAGATCCCAACTGAAACCTGTCAAAAAATAACTTGCAAGAAATTGGCAAACAAAAATACAAGAAAAACTATCAATCAATTAAAAACTAATTGATCTAAAAGATAAAACAAAACAATTAAGAATAAGCAAAAACTATAAAGAAACAACACACACAAGAATTATCGTGGTTCAACCCAAAATTGGGGGCCTACATCCACGTTGAGCCTTTTTAGAGAGACCCTATTACTATATATAGAATTCTTACAGCCTTTATAACCTAGAAACTACACAAGAATGCCCTTAAAAGGAGCCCAAAACCCAGTTCTGCAATACACTCAACCAATTGACCTAATTACAACATACTCAAACTAAGATAACAACCTGGAATGAAGCAAACATTGTATCAGTAGATGCACAATAATCTACTCTCCCTTTTATCCTTCTACCTCTCACCGAGATTCACATACAAGATGAACACTAAGAACACATAAAGAATAACAGAGAGAAGCTTCAGAGAAAACAAAACGAGACAACCCTAGAATCAGAAAATTGTTTTCTCTCTCCATCGCTTCCGGTTTTATACCCCTTATCAGATAATGTACAGCTCACACAAAGATAAGCAATCACTTGCTTTCAAGTCAGCAGGAAATCGTGACTCAACAATATCACTCTGATAAGGCACAAAATGACACCGTATTGAATAAGTGGCGGTCCAAGTTGGGAGTAAAAGGATATTGGGCTTTGATGGATTTAACCCATCTTGTCATTGGGCTTGAAGATGGGCTATAACAACAACAGTGGGGTTTCAAAAATTCCACTTCTGATCGTCTTTGTTCATAAAACACAATGGTTCTGATGTTTTATTTCTCTTAGTATATGTTGATGATATCTTGATATCTGGTAACAATTCTACTCTTATAAAGCATGCTATCTCTCAGCTCCATTCCACTTTAGCTCTAAAAAACCTTGGATCTGTGAACTACTTTCTGGGTTTTGAGGCTTTTCGGAATTCAAGTGGTTTGTATCCTACTCAAACCAAGTATATTGTAAATCTTTTGAAGAAAAATAAAATGTTTGATTTGAAGCCTTATTCAACTCCTATGAGCTTTGGTTCGAAGCTGTCCAGATTGGATGGAGCTTCTTTTGAAAATCCTACAGTTTACAGGAGTGCAATTGGAGCTCTTTAGTTTCTTTGCTACACAAGACCTAACATATCTTACGGTGTCAATAAGCTTAGTCAGTTTCTCATAGCTCTAACTCAAGCTTACTGACAGGCCTGTAAACGTGTCTTCTGGTACTTGAGAGGCACTCTTCATAAGGGTCTCTGGTTCAGATCTTTTACTCTCAAGTTAAAAGCCTATACAGATGCGGAATGGGCAAGTTGCCTGAATGATCGTCGTTCCACCAGTGGCAATTGCATTTTTCTTGGTAGGAGTCTCATTGACTGGAGTTCCAGGAAACAACCTGTTGTTGCACGCTCAAGTATTGAGGCCGAGTACAGATCTATGGCTCAAATTACATCATAAATCCTTTGGCTTCAACCGTTATTTTGTGAGCAGCATATTCACCTTCCTACACCTGCTGTTATTTGGTGTGATAATATGGGTGCAAATTTGCTTGCTAAAAATCCAGTTTTTCACTCCCAAACTAAGCACAACGATATAGATACACACTTTATTATAGAGAAGGTTGCTGCTGGAATTGTTGAGTACGTACCAATTGATATGCAGCTAGCATATGTACTTACAAAGAGTCTTCAGCTTACAAGTTTTGTTTTCTCTGTTCCAAGCTGAATTTGGTATCCTCACCACGGATACCAAATTCAGCTTGAGAGGGGATGTTGGAGAAGCTAGTGAAACTCAATATGCATCAGTCACAGAAAGTGATAGCATAGCTAAGGCTCAATTGTACACAGGCCTTGCTGTTTTTACAACAGATGATGAAGCTTAGCAACATGGAGGAAAAATGTCAAGAATGCTTGAGAGAAGAAAAGTTAGTTTAGGTGGCTAGAGTGTTTTTCAAGTCTGTAAATCAAGTTGGTTACAGATGCTGATGTGTCAGCATCTGATTGGTTCACTCTCCTGATTTTTAGGAGTTAGTTAGAAAAGTTTGTTAAAAGTTTTAGTAGATTGAACCAAAAATATATATGTATAAAAAGGCACACGCAAAGTGTGAGTTATCTCTCTGAAAATTGTTTTGACGCTCTTGAGAGCCATTAATGGCAACAATAAAAATCATAGTTCTTCTTTTGTGTTCACTTAGAACTCTCTTCAAATACCTTCATGTTCATATCAAAGACCTTTAAATTCTACACCTCTGTTACTGTTTTTGTTACAATCTTCACACCCTCTGCATATTTCCCCTTTCAATATCCAACAAAAAACTTTGAGAGCTCAGCTAGCCAATATGTTTCTTTAATTACATTTGAGAATGTTTTTCATTTGAATGTTGAGTTCGTAATGGTCTTTACTATGATTGCAGAAATTTGATGCTGGTTTCTAGGAAATACCAAGCAACTTCATGGAGATATATAATGCAGTTTATTTTATCTCGTAGTTTACGAGAGAATATATATATATAACTAGAACTTAAAATTTTATTTCAGCGTTTAATAACAAAATTCAATTAGTTTACACAATCACTTTATACAGCTTGTTCAGTTTACGCGGTCCTCGAGTGTAACTTTTAAATTTTGATTTTCAACAGATGATTATTTTATATATATATATATAAAAGTTACTAAAAAACCAAATGTAATAATGATCAGCCTCATATGTTATGGTACAATAAATGAAATAGATACAACTTTATGAATTCAAATGGAACCGATCACTATTTTAAATCTCTAAAATCATTTATAATCGAATCTATACTTATTTTCTCTATGGTTTCTCTTTCAATATACATGATCAATTTTGTAACAAAGTTCTATTTCATTTTATACGAATCACTAATAATATTGACAAAAGAAGTTAAATTAGGTTAAAAAAAATGATACTCTTAATAAAGTATCGCACAAAACAAATAGTCTTTCCTCTTTCTCTCTACAGAATAGAGTGAAAGTTTAATAGTTGTCATTTTGTCTTCTTTTAGTTGGTTTGGTCACAAAAGTGTGGGTGTTATTGCTAGTGCCTTTCACATTTCGGTTTCTTTGATCCTAGTTCTTATACGCTACCTTAGACATGGATATGGAAGAAGTTGCACGAATGTGCGAGACTATGTCTCTCAGTGATCGTGACCAAACCGGTACGAAAACTAGATGAGAATCTTAAAAATGTTATAGTGGAAAGAATGTACTTGAGTCTGATTGGGAAAGTTTTATCCATGAAACCAATAAATAGAGAAGCTTTGATAAGAGTTATGGATATTATATGGAAGATCAAGAAAGGGGTGGCTATTGAGTAAGTTACAGGTAATAGGTTCACTTTCCATTTCAGGGATGATGAAGATTGTCAAAAAATCATTGTTGGGGTTCCATGGAGTTTCGATAATGCCCTCGTAGCACTAGAAATACTGTTCGGAAAAGGGCGAATGGAGAACATGTCCTTCAAATATGCAGATATCTGTGTTCAAATCCACCAAAATCCTCTGTTATGTATGACAAAGGATATAGGAATGTTTCTTGGTGGGATGATTGGAGCGGTAGTTGATGTTGATGAAGGAGAAGCTGGAGATTGTGCAGGGAAGTTTATGAGAGTCAAGGTCAAAATTGAAATAGATAAACCGCTGAGGAGATGTCTAAGGGGACATTTCGGGTGATGGTGCTGTAACTATAATGCCTCTAAAGTATGAAAGACTTCCTAATCACTGCTTTAGATGTGGCTTGGTAAGTCATAGAACCAATGAATGTATTTCAGGTGAAGATATTTCGGGGATTAACGGTAAAAATATCCCTTTTGGAATATGGCTGAGAGCTTCTGGACCCCCCAAAAAATGAACTATTGTGACAATTAAGGTTTTATTCGGAATAGAGGAGAGGATCGGAACAAACTGTATCTAAAAGAAAGAATTTCAAGGGAGACCGATGGTAATAGATCAACGACTGATAGGGAAAATGAAGAGTCGGGGAGGACGGTAGGCTACATGGGAGTAAGGTTGCATATTTTCTCCCGGATCCCCATTTCCCCACGTCCCCATCCTCATTTGGGAAAAAAACTGGGGAGAAATGGAGAAATACGTTGGGATGGGAATGAAAATCATCCCTAAATTAAAATGGGGATGGGGAGACCTCCCCTCACCCCCATTTCCTCATTTCCCCCATAAATATATTGAAATAGGGATGAGGATAGGGATGAGAGGAGGTCCCTCCATCCCCATTTCCCTATTTCCATATTTCCCCCAAAATATTATAAATATAGTTATATATATATAATTTTTTAATTATTTGAAAACATAACTATATAAACCTCATTTACTCTTTGAAAACACCTTAAATCTAAAGTTGTCTTGGTTGAAACTTTGAATTATTGAAATATTTTATTTTGTAATGGAGTTTTTTTTAATTTGTAATTTTTAGTCAAATGGAAAAATGGGGGAATGGAATAACATGTAAACGGTGTAAAAACGGGAAACTGGGGTTAGGGTTGGGGATGGAGATACCTTCCCCTAAAATTCCCATCCCCATTTTCCCCAAATGAGGAAATTAGGGGGGAGGGGTAGGGAAGGGTTTGGGAAGTGGGTTTGAGGATGGGGATAGGGGAGAACTATATCCATCCTTATTTCCCCAATGTGCAACCCTACATGGGAGCCGCTGCTAGTTCAGAGGTCATTATGGTGCCTAAGAATTCTAATCCTATGAATGAGGAACCCATCAATATGGTGGCTGACAGCTTGAATCTAGTTAGTAATCAGGTGTCGGCAAATGAAGAGAGTATGGATAGTGGAGAGAGAAGCATTGGTGATGTGGAGATTTTAAATGAGAATAAGAAGTTTAAAAGTGGGCCTAGCCTAAGTAACAAAGCCTAATGACCCATGAGGTAGGATCTAACAATTCAGATGAGGAGGTTGGGCGACAACACTTAATATCTGATGACAAAGTTGTTTCTTATATTTGGAATAAGGGTGGGCGTGTGAACCAACATGGGTCGGATATTAACCAAGGGGTTAGGAAAATTAAGGCTCTTCAATTTGGGGATAACAGCGAAAGAAATCAGAGAAGCTTCGACACTGCAATGCAAAAATGCAATGGATGCAAAACAATTGATGGGAACGACATGGGAGACCTCGTAAGAAGCTTAGGGGAGAAATTTCAAGAAAGTCGCTTGAAAACAGGGAAATAATTAAAAGGGGAGATAATGAGAAGTGCTTTACCACAGCCCTGCCTGAACAAGAGAAAAGGCTCCATGATGGTCTCAAGAATTAGGTTAATGATGGTAACTTTTCTACTGACATTATTACCTTGGATGAGATTTTAGGCAGCGGAGCCTAGGATAAATGAAGATATATCGGCCAATCGGTCTCCACCGGTTCGTTGGGCACAATTAAGATCTTTGTGTGGAATGCATGGGGGTTGGGGAGCTCACAAGCATTCAATATCTTGCATTCCCATAAGTAGGAAACAAAGGTAGAGATGATGTTCTTGGTGGAAACTAGATGTAAAGAGGAGAAAATGGAAAGATGTCGTACGAATCTGGGATATGTAGGGAAATTAGTAGTGAATTGTGTAGGAAAATCAGAAGACTATGTATGTTTTAGGAGAGCAGTATTGACGTAAACCTCTTATCATACTCCCAGGGCCATATTGATGTGTGTATCTGCTTAAAAGACAAAAGAAGATAGAGTTTTACGGGATTCTACGGCTATCTGGACCAGGCCCAGATGTCCCATTCGTGGTTCCTCCTTTAGCATCTCGTAGGGTTGTTCTACCTTCTGTGTGTCTAAATGAGGGATTTTAATGAAGTCATGTGGGACTCTGAGAAGAATGGGGGATTGAGGAAAAAGTGGCATACTGTTTTAGATTTCAAAGAGGCTATGGAGGATTGCAATCTTGAGGTTATGGGTTTTCTAGGACCTAAATTTACTTGGAGCAACAAAAGAGAGGGTGTGTCTTTAATTTCAGAACGGCTTGACAGAGGTTTATGTGATGACCAATGGAAAGGTATGTTCCTAAATTTCATTATCAGACATCTGGACTACTAGGGGTCAAATCGTCGACCAATGGTTTTATAATTTTTTGAGTGTACAAACAACATAAATAGTGGCCAGTCGAGGAATGACAAACGTTTTTCTTTGAAGACTGCTGGATTGACGATTAGAAGTGCAAAGACATTGTATCTTTTACCTAGCTAGGCAATGAAGACCGCGACTTTAGTATGGGGGCGGTGTTGAAGAATATCAAAGTATGTGGGGACCGTTTAGGTGAATGGAATGGTAGGAAAAGAGCTGACCTTCAAAAGGACATTTATCTGAGGAGAGATGACTTAAGACTTGTTAACAAAGTAGATACTCTTGCGTCCTGGAAAATAATTTTTGTCCTTGAAGAGAATTTGGATGCTACACTACACACCGAGGAAAGATACTGGAAACAAAGAGCTAGAGTGGATTGGCTCAAAAATGGTGATAGAAACTCGCATTTCTTTCATTCAAAGGCTTCAGGCAGAAAACGATAAATCAAATTAGGGGGAATGATGACAGTGGATGATAGAGGACTCAAAAGATGAAAATGAAGGGATTATTTCCCAGTATTTCAATATGTTGTTTACTTCAAGTGACCCGACTCCAGAGGCCATCGACAAAGTTTTACTTAGTATTCATCACATCAGACTTGCACAGATTACGAAAGCTTTAGACTCTAAATTCTCTAAGGTGGACATTCAAAGAGCGATGTTCGACATGTATCCGGGTAAAGATGGTTTACCTTATATGTTTTACCAAAAATTATGGGACACAATTGGCACAAGTGTGACTGCGACTTGTCTAGAGGTTCTAAATGGTGGGAGGTCCGTCAAAGATATTAATAGTACAATTATCACTCAAATCCAGAAGACCCAGACTCCTGTCACTATGGCCGAATACCAACCCATTAGCCTCTGCAACGTGTTATTTAAGATTGTTTCCAAAGTAATCACCATCAGATTTAGAGCGGTGCTGGGGAAGGTGATATCTGAAAACTAGTGCACGCTCATTCCAGGGAGATTGATATCTAACAACACTATTGTGGGATTTGAATGCCTTCACATGTTGAAAAAAGATAGAGAAAGAAGGGTTCATGGTCATAAAAGTAGACATGTCCAAGGCATATGATAGAGTAGAATGGGGGTTTTATTGAGAAGATGATGCTAAGAATGGGATTCCCGACAAAATGGGTTAAGCTGATTATGAACTATGTCTCAACGGTGTCTTACTCCTTCAAGCTTAATGGCGAGATATGCAGCAACATAAAGCCTTCGAGGGGCCTTAGACAAGGAGATCCTTAATCCCCATACCTCTTCCTAATTTGTGCGAAGACGCTCTCTTATTAGAGCGGGATGACATTACAGAATTTAAATGTAGTAGAAATGGCCCCATTGTATCACATCTTGTTTTTTCCGACTATAGCCTTCTGTTTACTATGAAAAAAGTGCTGGAAGATTACTTAATGGCTTAAGGGCAACAGGTTAATTTCAGCAAGCCTGCCACGTGTGTCAGTCCCTCTATTCAAGATACTGTCAACAAGAGATTGGCCTTCATTATGGATATAATGGTTGTTGAGTGTCACGAAAGATACCTTGGCCTCCCTTGTTTCACTGGTAGAAGTATGAGGAAAAAAAAATTCGGACATTGTGGATATAGTGTCGAGTAGAATTAAAGGTTGGGGCGAAAAATTCCTGTCAATTGAGGGTCAAGAGATTCTTATTAAAATGGTGGTCCAAGCTGTTCCAATGAACGCTATGAGCCTCTTCCGTCTTCCTAAAACCCTCATCACGGAGGTACAGCGATTGAGTGCTCGTTTTTGGTGGGATAACAACAAAAAAGACATGAAAAATCATTGGTGTACGTGAGACCTTCTTTGCAAATCAAAGCGGGAAGAGGGGCTTGGTTTTAGGGACCTGGAATTGTTCAAAAGAGCCATGTTGGCAAAGCAGTGCTAGAGGATTGTCCATAATCCTGACTCATTGGCTTCGAAAATCCTGAATGACTGTTATTTCCCCAATGGCACGTTGATGGTTGCTCCCAAAAAGGTTTCTGGTTCTTTCGTGTGGAATAGACTGGTATGAGGCAAGGGTATTTTGGAGGTGAGAGATGAGATGACGTGTGGGGGATAAGACTGTTATTAGTATTTACAAGGACAATTGGATCCCTAACTCTTCATCTCTAAAGATCTTATCCCCCCTAAGCTTGGGATGGAAGCCACTGTGAACTATCTCATCTCCTTTTCCAATGGCTGGAATATGTAGGTTTTGAATCAGAATTTCTCTATGGACAAAATTAATGGTATCCTCAAAATCCCGGTTAGATGTAGAGATGCTGTAGACACTCACATTTGGCATTTTGAGAAAAATGGCTGTTACTTTATCAAAAGTGGCTATTAGGTTGGTAGACGTTTAATTCCACATCCTAGCTCCTCCAACTGTGGTACTTTGGCGATGTGGTGGATAAGGCTTTGGAATTTTGAGCTCCCTTTGAAGATCAAAATTTTCATTTTGAGAGCCTGCAATGAATGGATTCCAACTTTGGCAAGCTTGGCGCGTAGAAAAGTTGTGATGGACGACAAGTGCTCTATTTGTAAAAAAGCTAATGAGACCATCTTACATGCTCTGGGGGAGTGCAAAAATATAAAATTTGCTTGTTTTGATTGGCTTCCTAGGTCTGTGGTGAGTGGAAGAATTTCTCAATTTTTTTTTATTTGATTAGGGCTGCTCGACTAGATTGAGCACGAATGATCTAAAACTGTTTTGTGTTAGCAGCTGGAGAATCTGGTCCTCTCAAAATTCTACCATTCATTACAATGGGAAACAGTGCAATATGGATGTTGGATGGTGGAGTAGAAACTACATTGCTCAGTTGTAGGACCTCACCAAAAATCTGGTGACAAAGGTTGAAGAAATTTCATCTTGGAGGCCCCCAGATATTGGTCTTTACAATTTAATTGTGATGTTGTTATTGAGCTGAATTCTCGCAAAACAGGTATTGGAATTTTTATTAGGGATGAGTGGGGTTTTGTGTTGACTTCTTGCTCCCAACTGGTGAATGCAAATTTTGATCTCGACACCACAAAAACCATGGCCATTTATAGAGGTCTCATTTTCAGCAGGGAGTGTGGCTTAACCCTGTGCATTTTGGAGTCCGATGTTGAGGTGGTGGTGAAGAGGATTGTGAATGACTGCTCTTTGGATGCTAACAGTGGCACCATACTTACAAGCATTGCTAGCTTGCTAGACCGTTCAGTGAACACGAGCATCAGTTACATACCTAAAGAGGCCAATCGTGTCGCCTTTAAGCTGGCAAAAAATGCTATGAGTATTATCGAAGACTTATACTGGCTAGATGACTTTTCTGGGTGTATTGAATCTTTGGTTGAGGCTGACCCTTAGGGGCGTAGCACAACTGGTAGGTAGATAAGCTTGGGGTTTGGGTAAATGACTCCCAAGTCAGCGGTTCGAATTCTACCAATAGCAAAAAGCTTTAAAAAAAACCTGGTCAAGATAGGTGGACACATCGTGTAAAAAAAAGAGTAATGCTAGACGTCCTAATTTTTTTTCCCTAATTTTGTCCCAAATGATGTGTCACGTGAGATGTCAGCATCTTATAAATCATGAGATTATATGTTGACTGATGTGATACTGACACCTCACGTGCCACATCATTTGGAATTTTTTTTTGGAATGTCTAAAATTACAAAAAAAAACTAGTGTTAATTGCAATTGGTGTGTAAAACAATAAATATAATAAGCATTCGGATTATCATTTATAATCAAAAGCATGTAGCTCATTCCACTCACCACGGATTATACTTGCACGATCATAACATTGCTCTCAGACTAATAATTTCGAACTAATTTAAATAAGGCCCAGTTTGGGATTGCAGTGCTGTTGGGGGAATTACTTTTGGATTTACTGTGGGGGGATTGCTTTTGGATTTGTTGTGGGAAAAATCACACAAGTGTTTGGTAAACTGGTTTTTAAAAGTGCTGTGAGAACTAAAAACAATTTTATTGTGTTTGGTAAACTGTGAGCAAAAAGTGCTTTGACCATGTAAAATTACTAGAAAGGACACAATTTCAATCTACTAATGTATTCATTTTACTTTAAAATTAATTAAATAATTTTGTAAAATAGAATAAATAGGTTTTAAAATTATAAATTAAATTTATATATAATATCTCACAAAATCTTATCCTTTACCTCTTTTCAACCACCCAGAAACAATTGGTCAACCTTTTTTTAAAAAACAAAACTTCATTAATAAAAGGCAATAAATAAGCAAGCCAAAATTGGATTCAAACAAAACAACAGAAGGCCACAAATAGGAGCAAGAACAGAGCAGGGCAAAAAATAGTAAAATAGTTGGCCTCGTTCCCAGTAGATCTTCTTCAACCCCATCTTTCTTCCACAACACCATCATCATCATCAAATCCAAGCCAAATCCCATCAATGAATTTTTCCAGATACACTATCATCAGATCCAAGCCAAATCCCATCAACGAAATCCATCTTCTGGTAGCCGAGATTGGTTTCAAGATGACGACGATGATGTTGAATCTGGATTTGGTTTGATGATGATGGTTTGGCTTAGGTTTGATTTGGGTTTGAATCTGAATGACGATTTGATTTGGTTTGATGATGAGGATTTCATGAAAGGGAAGGGATAAAATGAGAAGTTTGGCAAAAAATCATTAATAAGTATGTCTTCATTTCTGTTTTCCAGGAAGCTGGTTTCTAAAAGCATTAATTTGTAGCTTCTCAATTTCTGTTGCGGGGAAGCTAAAAGAGACCAAAAGCACTTTCTACAAATTTTACCAAACAGCTTGGACTAATTTCAAAAGCACTTTTGGCTCCAAAAGCAGTTTGGGAAGCATTCCCAAACTGGGCCTAAATGAACATTTACATAACAAACTATTATAATAAATGTAGCAAAATCATATTAATAACCTAAAAGAAAATAATAAATATAAAGCAAATAAATCTAAAATATTTATTAATTTATAATCTCTATTTTAAAGTATTCAGCTAAATAACTTGAAGCATAAGAAGTTTTTATTTGTAGAAGTAGGCATAAAATTGCTTAAGTAGAAAATTGAAAAATAATATATATATATATTGAAATGCAACTACTGTCGAGTCGAGATCCTCATCATTTCCACACAAATCAAATCAAATCAAATACTTAGATATTCAACTACAACCTAAACACTCCGGTATATGTAATCAATAAATCATTACAAACAAACTCAACCATTCAAAATGGATACACAAAAAGAAATAAAGAAAGAAAAAGAAATGAAGAAAACTCAAGTATATGTAGTAACTATATGGGGGATAATGATATGAAACTCAGTATGTTTTGAAGATTGAAATATATGATGTTGCAGAGAGAAGGAAGACGAGTAGAGAGAAGGAGGTCTTGATCGAGCTTCCATCCGATGAGGATCCTCCTTCTGTTGACGGTACAGTTGTAGATCCACCTTCCAATCACATCCATTCGATGAGGTCTTGAAGCAAGAAGAAGAAGAAGAAGAAGAAGAAGAGGTAGTAGCAACAAGAAGAAGAAGTAGTGTCTAAGGGTGGCTTAATGAAGCAATGAATAGAATGAGATAGGAGTTTAAGGTTTTAATCAAAACTACATAGTTTTGATGTCTGCCTTTCTAAAAAAAATTAATATAATTATATTTTATTTAAATCAAGTGGGTTCGTAGGTTCGGTTTTTTCTCTTAAATCCAAACCCGAACCCTTTCCAAGAGGATCGGGTTTGGATGGGTCCCACGGGTTTAATTGTCATCCCTAACTACACATGCTTGTAAAATGTGCATATTGTGAGACTCGAACCCCTGACCACCAGGTGTAGAAGGGAGGTGTACAACCATCTACCAAGAGGTGATGTGTAAAATAATATATATGACTAATTCATGATGTATACGAAACCAAACCCTAATATGAATATATTTTCTCTTTTATATAAAACAGGGATACATACAATTTAGATATAATTAGATTTTTCTTTATAATTTATAACAATAATATTTTTTAATTATAACGGTAAATTGGCAATAAACTATTAGAGTAACATGGACTGAAAAAAAGAAAAAAACAAGTCAAACGTGCCGTAAACAAATAGACTTTTATTTAAAAGAAAAACATATTATTTTCTAACCAGTGGATGGCACGATGCCACAATGTCGCATACCTTATTACATATATAATATTAGGGGTGTACAAAAAACCGTCAAACCAAATCAAACCAAACCGACCAACCCAACCCATAAAGTTTGGGTTGGTTCGATTACAAATATAAAAAATGGGTGGGTTGGTTTGTCATTTGGACAAACCGATTAAAGGTGGTTCGGTTTGGGTTGAGTGAAATAATTCACCAACCCAAACCAAATCACATATTTTAGAAAGTAAAACTAAAATATAAAATTCACCTACGTTTTCTATTCAATCAATGTTTTATAACTTTTACCGATTACTTTAAACTTTTATAGTTTATTTATTTGTTTTGATACATTTTTTCTGATTGATTGATGTATTAGGGTTTTAAAAGCATATATACTGTCAAACATGTCATTAATTGGTAATTACTCACTTGACTTTTCTGTACTTCCTTGATATATATTGATTATTTTTTTAATATTTTTTATAATATAATACCAAAAATTAAAAGATTTTTGAGTTCAAATCTAAACCGATAAACCAATCCAAACCAGCCCGATCTTTTTTGGTTTGGTTTGAATCGGTTTGAAAAATCAAATTGGTTTGAAAAATCAAAATGGTTTGGGTTGGGTTGAAATATAGCCAAACCGATCCATATTGGTTTGGTTTGGTTTGACATTGAGCTTCAACCCAAACCAAACCGAAAATGTACACCCCTATATAATATAGGGCTAATTACAATAACATATCTTTGCCCTCTATTATTTTGTTATTTATATTTTCAAGTAATGTTTTATTATTTTATAACAAAAATGATTTTGTTTTGAAATGACCGCTTTGCCATTCCACTCTTAAATATTATCCTAACATTTTATAATATCACTAGAATATTATACTTTTACGTTTATTACACATACATATACAATACAAAAAAAAACATAGCATTTACCGAACATTTACCATCAGAAATGTATGATTGCTGAAAATACGTTTCACCGATGGGAAAATGCCTGTAAGAGGCCATCATAAATACGATTGTCAGAAATGCACATTTATTGATGATTCATTGGAAAACTATTAATTTTGACAGTATGTCGTCGAAATGATAAAAACAGCCGTCAATGTTTTTACTAGAAAATGACAACCATTGTTTTACCGACGGTGTTAGCGGTCACAAATATTTATATTTCCGACGGCCTGGCCATCATAAAAAATCTATAGCCATTGGTATTATTACCAGAAAATGATGGCTAATTTTTTTATCGATGGAGGAAACCATCACAAATATTATTATTTTCGACGGCAAGGCCATCACATACATATATACCTTGAACCTTGAATTAACCATTGACCAATTGTTGACTTGACTGACAATGTTAGATCTAACGGTATATTTAAGAGTGGAAGGGTAAAGAGATCATTTCAAAATAAAATGATTTTTGTTATAAAATAATAAAACATTACTTGAAAATATAAATAATAAAATAATAGAATATTAAAGAATAATTTTTTTTTGGACTTGTAGATTGCTCGTATCTCTACAAAATATTGATTTTTTTTTTGAAGATTTGAGGTGGAGATTGCTCTACTCATCTCCACTCTCACTAGTCACTAGTTATCTACTCATCTACAAACTCATTCTCAAACCATAGGCATTAATACCACTTAGTTAATCAATTTCACTGCTCCAAGTCCATTGTATTAAGCTAGATTAAAACTTCATATCTGGGATTCCTCCTCGATTCAATTTCTTTCACTTACCAAATCCCTTAGCCCTCACAATCACCGCCACTGCATTCCCGTGACACCGTCTTAGATACCCTCCCTTCACGCTCCTTCATTATCGCCATTGTCTCCATCTCTCTCACTCAATGATGGCTCGAAGTCAAAACTTTCGACTCATTTTCTTCCAAACCCAACCAAACATGGAGAACCATAGAGATCTAGAAAATCAAATTTCTTATTCTTTGTCCTTAGATCAGTGAAACATTGATATCTATTTTAATGGAGATTGAACCACGTCTCCATTGGAGATCCATATCTTTTAATTTTTTTATAACAACATATATTGTTGCTATAGCTGGTATTTTTTTAAATCTTTCTAATTTTCTTAAAACTTTTTGGTATAGTTAATTTTGTATTGTTATTTTTTAGTATTTTATTTTGGATTGGACTAAATCAACTTAAATTTGTGACTTAAAATATTGAGTTCAACATCTCAACCACTAATGTGCTCTTAATCCAATGATTGAGATTTGAATGCATTTACAACTTTTAGATTAATAGCCCATGAGTAGTTGAGATATTAAAGTCGAAGTTTTAAGTCACAAATTTAAGTTGGTTTAATCTAACCATTTTATTTTTTTTATAGTTAATTAACTGAATTTTTAGTATTTTATTTTTTTTAAATTATTTTTTTCTGTTACTTATTTTTACAAAAAAATATTTTAAAAAAGAAAATAAAATGTATTTAAAGAAAAAGGTTAAAATAATTTATAAAATATTAAAATGAAGGGCAATCTGATCGTTTCCCACTGTTATAAGAGTCAACTGTTATCTTTGACTAGTCCAATATTAGTCAAGTGTATGAATATGTAATAAACTCAAAAGTACAATATTTCTATAGTATTGGGAAAGGTCTAAGTCATGATAGTGCAATTAACCACGTAATATAATATCTTACAAATAAGTGAATAACTGTACTATAAACATTTAAGAATTTTTTAGGGTGAAAACTAATCCATTTGGGAGTTTAAATTTAACAACTAATATCTTTTTGAAAAAATTGAAAACCTAACTCTTTTGTAACAATATTGCCTTATTAAAATTTCAAAATTACATTCATATCAGAACACTCTAAATCGTCTCTCTCTCCCAATCGACCTACACTTCATCCCGGTATTCATTGTCACTGACATGATTTTTATTGGATTTTCTTCGAACTATTACAAAGAGTATTGGAATGCCCTGTTTTGACAAAAATCTGTCATATTTCACAAATCGTTTTGAATGTTATTCATGTCTAAAAATTATGAAAATTTACATAAAGGTAGATGTATATGTCTAGTATAATTCTTTAAAGTTTCATGATTTTTAAGCATGTATAACTATTGTTATGATTTTTGGATTAGATAGAGTTCAGTATTAGAATTCTATTGGACAGTTTCGGGAAACCATGAAAGATTGGTGCTTTTGTATGTTCTAACGACTTCATATTGATCTTAAACTTTTACGGTATATTACCTTATATGTCTAGATTAAATGTGCAAGGTTTCATAATTTATTCATGAGTATAAATATTTATATAAATTTTAGAGTGGAATAAGGTCATCTAAGGTCTCTACTGGACATATTTGGGATAAACAAGATTATAATTAATTGTTTGGACATGCTATCGGTCATAGATTAAACTGACAGTTTTACTGTAATATTTTCGATATGTCTAGACCATCTATGTATAATTTTGAAAATTTTGGCCTTGTAACGAATTAATTAAAAATTATAGATCAAAGGGTGATCAGTTATGATAATTAGCTGAAAATTAGATTTCTATGTTTAGTTCAATTTATATGAAGTTTATGCTGATTTAAATGGCTATGATGATGAGATTATAACAGTGAATCAAATTTAATAATTGATAGGTTTGAGGGATTTTTGAATTTCTAGAGTTAGAACAGATTTATACGTGTTTGAGGTAAGTAAATTCATTCATTATACGAACATTATCCGATTTAACTCGAGACATTGCTCTTGGTGTGGTTTTATGGCAGATTCATTGTTGTTGCTAATGGAAAAATAATTGATATGATGCCTAATATGATTGTGTTGTTTTAATGAAAAATCCTAAATCAAGCATATCTTGTTTTGTTGGCCATTTGCATACTATAAACATATCTTGTTTTAAGTTTAGCATATTTATGTTTGATTTTCGTTCATGCAATGAAATTATATGCATATTGCAGATTCATTGTTTTCCTTTTTAAAATGGTGTATCAAAATGTTATGGATTTTCGATATTGTTGGGTTCATAGTTTGTGTAATGAAATGCGGTTTACTAGTTGATGTTTTTAGAATTCCTAACTCAGTTAAGAGTTAGGAATTCCTAATACTGTTGGAAATTCGTAACGATGTTGGGAATTTCCAACTGAGTTAGGAATTGGGAATTCCCAACAGCGTTGAGATTCCTAACATTGTTGGAAATTTCCAATAAAGTTGTGTCTCTTGAGCTGAAATGTGTTCAGTGAGATGGTTTGCATTTGTTATAACTACCAAATACATAGCTATAGTTTGTACCTAACACGGTTTGAATAATTATTTCAGCAAAAATGACACCTTGGTGTGTGGAGCGTTGTCAGCTTATGCCGCAACAGAAAGCATGTGCTTACGTATTTTTTGTCATCAAGTTTTTGGAGCATTTGGTATATGGTGAATCTATCGATTTAGTCAAACTTGATAAAGTCAAGTATTTTAGAACATACTTGCGTTTAAATATTTGGTAATATCGAGTAGCCGCGTGAACAACGTTATGATTTTTGCTTTGTAATTTTGATGATGTTAACATATTGTCTTGTTAATATAACTACATGCAGAATGTGTTAATGTAACAAACTGTGATGATGACTTTGAAACATAGATTTTGAAACTGTTTTGGATGGAATTGTGCAGATTTTGACTGTTGTCAACCACGAATTGTGCAGATTTTGACTCTTATTAATGAAATTGTCCAGTTTTTTTGTACTCTTTTGATATTAAAATTGTGCATATTTTGAGATTTTCATTTTAATAACAGTGCAGATTTGTGTATGAATTTAATCTAACTATTATGAAGTCAATTATGCATTTTTTTTTACAGTTTTGTGATAATAAAATTGTGTAGATTTTGAGATTTTGAGATTTTGAGATTTTCATCTTATAAACAATGCATATTTTTACAGTTTTCTGCCCATTAACAGTAATTGCGAATTACAAAACAGAAATCTAAATATTACACAACACTGTCAACATTACATGACATTGTCAAAATTATACAAAAAATATATCGAACAAATGTACTAATGTACCAACTACATTACACAAAATATACCAACCAATTGTAATAATGTACAGACCAATACTCAAATCAACATTACACAAAACCTCATGTAAATATAGACAAAATGTAGCAATACTTCCAACATAACACACATCCAGGTACCTACAAATAAACACACATCATATTAGTTTTTAAAACACGAGATACATTTTAAATTGAATAATAATTCAATAATTAAATTCCTAAACAAATATTCTATACTCATGGTACAGTAAATTTACAAAATATTCTAAATTCAAACTATGTTAATCTTGATGCCGCTAAAATTCCTAATTGTGTTAAGAATTCCTAATTGTGTTAAGAATTCCTAACTGTGTTGAGAATTCCCAACTGCGTTAGGAATTCCCAATGCGGTTACTGTTAGGAATTCCAAACTGAGTTGGGAATTCCAAATGCAGTTGAGAATTCATAACACAGTTAGAAATTCCCAACGCAGTTAGGAATTCCAACGCTATTAGGAAAAACTGTGCATGACACTTTTAAAAAAAAATGCTACAAATTGTATAGATTCAATCCAACAATGAAAAATCAACCACACCAACATCAAATTCACACAAGACACATGCTTTATTACATCCATGTCTCATATTTTGATAAAAATAAGCAACCCTAATACACAAATTAAACTGAAAAAAAATATTCAAACATGAAATAAACTATAAATTATGTATAAAATTAAAATTGATCACACCAACATCAAATTCAACCAAGACCCATGCTCTATTATATTGATGAAAATAATTTTCACAAAAATAAGCAACCTAATGCACAAAGGAAAGTAAAAAAGAGATGAAAAATAGAAATATACTTTAGATTTATGTTTAAACCTTAAATTGATCACAACAACATCAAATTCACACAAGACACGTGCTTTATTATGTAAATGTAAACTATTTCCACAACAAATTAATACAAATACAATTAAATCTGAGATTCAACTATTTTTTTTTTAAAAAAAAAACTCACCTCTAAGCTTGAATACAAATGTATCCTTGTTGTGGATGAATATTTTTGAGTTGTTCAATGGTGGAGAATGTAAATAATTATTAAAATTCGAAATGAGAGAGAACAAAAAAAATTGAGAGAGGAGAATGTGAGAAACCGACAGTGGTTGTTGTGGTGGAGAGAGGTGAAAATAAGAAGAAAAGAATGGTATTGTGGTGGGATAATAGGTATAGATAGAATGGATAGGTTCACTAAAATGAAAAAAAGAATAAGTAAGGATATACCGGTACTTACATATCAAAAATGAGTTAGTATTGTTATTTTTTTTAAAAGATATTAGTTATTGATTTGAACGTTCTAATTTGGTTAGTTTTCGATAAAACCTAATTTTTTATTGGCCGTAAGGGCCATGGCCATAGCCATTATCCAACCCCATGTTCCTCTGCCTCTGTCCATCGGTATCACCGACCGTGTACTTAAAGAGCAATAAAAAGGATCCATTATTGTTTATTTGTTTTGATACTGCCTATCTCTATCACTTCTTTGAATTCAGCGGTTCAATAAAATCTTATATAAAAAATAAATAATAATTCAATAAAATCACATCATATGTGCTAGTTCAATATCAAAATGGCTGTTTAAAAAAACCCGTGGGGTATCAATAGATCCACCAAATTTTAAATTATAATTATTATAAAAAAATAACCTAAATTGACATTTTTACCTAAAACTTAAAAAAAAAAAACACATTATGAAGTTCACATAATAAGGGGTTGTTCAGTATGTTTTTATTTCTTCAAAACAAAATTTTTAACTGTAAACAAAGGACACAATATAGATGTTTTAAAGAATGAGACTGCATTCAATAGAATTTGTTGAAAATTGTTCTCTTAAAAAAATAATAATGAAAATTATAATAAATACAAAAATGAATTATGCACTATCCATTTGGTGTGTACATTTCCCTATCCATTTGAATAAGCTCTCCTCTCAACCTTATATCTTCATTACATGTACACCACAACTTTTGGTGCTACTACCTTAATATCCCAATTATGGTATTAAAGCATCCATTCTTTTCAATGACTTTAACAATGTCTTCTACTTGTATATGCATCTCTTTTATTCTTTTATTTTCTTCAAATAATTGTTTTATATGTTGTGAACAAGATTTGACAGGATTTTTGTTCAGATATTAGCATGATTTTATGGCCAATTGGTTGAGAGTTCCCTTTCTCGTCATCACTTTGATCATACTTGGAGGATATAAAATGTCAGGTCCTATTCTTCTATGGCAAGAAGCAGAGACCTTGGAAAGCCTCCTACATATTTTTGGCTTTAAAGTTTTTAAACTTTATACATTGGTCCCTTCGATCCGAATCAGAGCGAATCCAAATTCGTTAAAAGTCTAATCCGACATGTTCCGTTAATAATCCAATATCTCGATCTATTGGAAACCCTTAACTAAATACTTGACTAAATTGTTTTTAAGAAGTTTTTCAAAAGCAAACTGTAATATAAATACCATAACCATATAATAATAATAATAATAATAATAATAGAAATCAATTAAATAAATGCTATTTAAACTCAAGATTATAACTTGATGTTATTCTCAAAAGCCAAGTTCAAAATGCTGCCATTTAGTCCTATTACCACTACTTGTATATGCACCTCTTTAATTCTTCTTTTGCTTCTTTAAATAATTATTTTACATGTTGTGAACAGGATTCGATAGGATTTTTTGTCGGAGACTGGCATTATCTTATGGCCAATCCCCTTTCTTGTCATCACTTTTATCATACGTGGAGGATATAAAAGGTCAGACCCTATTCTTCAATGGCAAGAAGTAGAGACCATGGAAAGCCTCCTATATATTTTTTACTTAAAATTTTATTAACTCTAGACATTGGTCCCTTCGATCCGAATCGAAGCGAATCCAAGATCGTTGAAAGTCTGATCCGTCCAGTTCTATTAATAATCCAATGTCTCGATCCACTGGAAACCTTAATACTTGACTAAGTTGTTTTTTTAAGAAGATTTTCAAAAGCAAACCGTAATAAAAATATCAAAACCATATAATAATAATAATAATAATAATAATAATAATAATAATAATAAAAGAAATCAATTAAATAAGTGCTATTTAAACTCAAATATATAACTTGATGTTTTTCTCAAAACTAAAGTTCAAAATGGTGCCATTTAGCCCCATTACCACTAGTTGTATATCAGGGCCGGTCCCGAGCCTAGATTAGAGGGACGGTCGCCCAGAGCCCATTTTTGAAAGCAGTATATACAACCTAATTTATATATAATGAGTTACATGATTATGAGTCTAATAAATATTTGGTGGACATTTAAAATGGACCAAAGTTAAAGATAATTAAAAAAAGGCTTAATATAATTTACTTATATTCAGTCTCAGATCCTACCCTTTTAAGGTTTCAAATTATGAAAATATATGTATATGAAAACATGCTATATATATGTATATATAATAAAAAAATTATAAAAATATTTAAGGGATCCATTTTAGATTCTTCCTAGACCTTTAAAATGTCAAGATGAATGTTGTATATGCATCTCTTTTATTATTTAATTTTTCTTCACATAATTGTTTTACACGTTGTGAACAAGATTTGACAGATTTTTGTATAGACATTGGCATGATCTTTGTTTAGACATTGGCATGATCTTGTGGCCAGTTGGTTGAGATGCCGCTTTCTTCTCATCACTTTTATCATACCTGGAGGATATAAAAGGCCAAGTCCTATTCATCCATGACAAGAAGTAGAAACCATGGAAAGCCTTCGATATGTTTTTATGCTTTAAAGTTTTTAAACTCTATACATTGGTCTCTTCGATCCGAATCAGAGTGAATCCAAGTTCGTTACAGGTTTAATTTGACATGTTCTGTTAATAATTCAATGTCTCGATACGTACAAAAAAAAGAGGTCAAAAACAAGTTAAAGATACTAAAAAAAACCCAATATACTTTACTTCTATTCGGTCTAAGATACTAGCTTTCTAGGGTTTCAAATTATGAAAATGTATGCATTAGAAAACATGCTATATATGTATATGTATTTAAAAAACATATGAAAATGTTTAAGGCACCTATTTTAGAGATTCGTCATGGTCCTTTAAAATGTCAGGACCGGCACTGTTTTATATGCATCTCTTTTATTCTTTTATATTTCTTCACATAATTGTTTTACACAATGTGAACAAGATTTGACAGATTTTTGTTTAGATATTGGCATGATCTTATGGCCAGTTGGTTGAGATGCCGCTTTCTTGTCATCACTTTTATCATACTTGAAGGATATAAAAGGCCATGTCCTATTCTTCCATGACAAGAAGTAGAGACCATGGAAAGCCTCCTATATAATTTTTGCTTTAAAATTTTTAAACTTTATACATTGGTCCCTTCGATCTGAATCCGAGTGAATCCAAGTTCGTGACAAGTTTTGTCATATGTGAATTTTATCGCATGAACACGTCACCGAACAAAGAGGATAAATTGCCAGGTGGATATCCGAATAGGCATTCAAAAAATATCCTACAAGACATCATCGAATAAGAGAACCCAAGTAAGCAGATATTGAACAAAACCCACTCAGGGTCAATCGATATCATATATTACTCGGGATCAGCTAACGACACTCGGGACTGATTAAATGACGTTTCTACTCGGGATCAAATGATGTTACTCAGGATCAAAAGGCGTTACTCGAGACTAGCATGTATTGCTCTTACTCAGAACAAGCATGATGAAAATCAAATAAAGGCACCAGTGCGTAACTCACGTTGATCAAGTCACAAGGATACACGAAGATATCCACATCAAGGAATCCCAAAGAGAACAGAAAACTGAGCTGGAAGGGTTCCCAATCAGACAACAACTTTATTTCTTTAAAAAGACGACGTTCTTATAAGGAAACAAGTCCAAATTAGATTACGTTATTGAAGTCACATTCGATCTCAATATAAGACTCCGAAACAGGAAAGAAGACAATCAGCTCCAAACGAGAAAATAATTGTAATTAAATACAAAGATCTATTACTTGTACAATACACATATAAATAGACCCATAATCTCGGTGAAAAAAAAAGATAGACAATAAAGCGTACACAGAAATAATAGCAAAATTCAGAGAGAAAAAAGAGAGATTGAGAGCTTGTAATATTCAAGAATTCATAGTGGATTTTGGCTAGGTTGATCATTCAACCACCCGTGGACGTTTCTCCGGTCATTGGAGTGTTACCACGTAAAAACTCTTGTCTTGTTTACTTTCTCCTTCTCTCTCTCTTTGAACTCTCAGCCGAAATCCAATCCTTGTTTGTAAGGTCCATCTCATTCAGGCCCAATTGAAAGGCCCAATTTGAAAAAAATAAAATAAAATTGGATAAGCGTGAAGCAGAAAAGCCATCAAGTGAGTAAGCCTAGGTGATCTGCATGGTTGACAGACAGCAGTGAGCTTAGTTAATTAGCTCACAACTTCAGCTGTGTCCTTCTATAAGTATATATATATATATATATATATATATATATATATATATATATATATATATATATATATATTGGAGGATAAACGTTGTGAGAGCTAGAAAGCAGTAGAATCCAGCGGAAGAAAGGAAAGAGAAGTAGAAGTCAGTGAAGCTCTCTCTCGTGATTATAGATTTCAGTTGATTATTCTTTGATATCCAGTTTTTAATTGGATCTTGTGTGATTGTTAGGGAAAGAAGACAAAGTAAGGGAACCTAGCATACTCGGTCCGAATTAAGCTTGATGTCTAAGTTGTGAGTGAATTAAGTTTTCAGTTTTGTTTTTAGCTCAAGTTTACAGTTTTATGCTTTAATTGCTGCAAATCATTTTAAGCTTTTTATTGCTTTTTATGATTGATGGTGATGATACAGAGAATTGAAAGTATGTTTTATGCTTATATTAGCATTCATAATCAGATATATTATTTTATGAATTATCAAGAAGAGATTATGATTTCTACAAAAGCACCATGTAAGTACCTTTCCCCAGTTATGATTATGGTTGGCTTTTGGGGCCGTTCTACACATGTGTATGTCATGAGTCGCTCTGCACTTGTATCACCAGAGAGAGTAATTGAGTTGTTCTGCACGTGTATGACCAGAGAGTCGCTCTGCAAGTGTATGACCAAAGAAAGAGTAATAGGGTCGCTTTGTACTTGTATGACCAGAAGTTTTTCCGACTCTGGGTTTGCCCGAAGTAATTCGGCTTACGTATTGAAGATATCCCTAGGTACTAATTTGGTGCAGATTAAGATCTTATAAATTTTCTCACTCTTGTTCAGAAAAGAGATGCATTCAGTTTATTCAGTTTATTCAACACGAAAGTAGATATATTATCTTATACTATGTATTACTGAATGCTTATTGTAAAGTGGTTTAGAAAAGTGTTTTTAAAAGTTTTCATTCACTCATTGGGCGTTAGCACTCATCCTTTCACTCTTAAAATATTTTTCCAAGTAGCTGCTCGGTTGTGCGGACTCAGAAGTTTTGAGGTGGGCCACTCGATGACATCAAGAAGCATAAAAGTCAAGTCATGCATTTTTAATTTTCATGTACATATTTAGAAAAAATGAGGTTGGCATGGTCGGGACGGTAGGCGTGGTCGGGAACGTGGTCGGAATTCTACTTCGTCTGTTCGGCCTACTCGGCCTACTCGGTCTATTCGGCCCACTTGACCTACTCAGCCCACTCGGCCTATTCGGTATACTCGGCCTACTCGGGTTTCTTACTCGGCCTACTCGGGTTTCTTACTCGGCCCACTCGATTTTCTGGTGGGAACGGACTGGTGTGTTAGTTTTTAAAGTGGTCGGTTTTGGTCCGATCGATCATTTTTGATAAACTTTTTGTAACAAACGAAAATATGTAAAGAAATTGCAATTATGTACATTTTGTACTCTCCAATATTTTCCTTACATTTATTTATGATTAAAAGCAAGTATTTTCTATGGAAATTTTAGTAAAAAGTTCTTTTATCATGCTAGTAAAAGTATAACTCACAGGGTCTCCCTCGTACTCAAGATAGAAGTCGGGATGGGTCTTGTCAACTTGGTATCAGAGCCACAGTTTATAATTCCTTAGACCACAGTAATTGTTTGCATTAAGTTTCATGCATTTAAGCATAAATTTGATTTTGTAACAGCATCATGCGTCGAGTTGGCCGCCTACGCACAAGACCAGTAGCTGACCTTGGAGAGAGAAGTGGTAACCAAGATGAAAACGAGATAGAATCACACCCTCAACCACCTATAGCTCAACCTCATGTACTAGAACCTAGGGAGGAACCAATGGATAGAATTGCAGAACTGTTGACTGCGATGGTTCAGTATCAAACGCGAGTGCCAGAGAATTCAATTGAGCGTGAACGTAAGTTGGGAGCTACGAATTTTGATGGAACTGGAGATCCAAATAGTGCTAGTTCTTGGTTGAATGAACTAGAACGTGTATTCAAAGTTATGAGGTGCACCGATGAACAAAAGGTTTCTTTTGCTACGTTTTTCCTAAAAGAAAAAGCATATGATTGGTGGGTCTCAGTTCAACGAAGAACTCCTGAATGAATTACTTGAGAGGATTTTAAGAAGCAGTTTAATGATCATTATTATCCCCGTTTCTATCAAGATTTGAAAAGAGCTGATTTTTTCAAACTAGTACAGGGATCTATGACAGTAGAAGAGTATGAGAAGAAATTTACAGAACTTTCGAGGGTTGCTCCATATGTAGTCGCTGATAAAGAAAATTCGTGTAGAAAATTTGAAGATGGACTTCGATCGGAAATTAAGACAATAGTGACTACTTCTGGACATGTTGAGTTTGGTAAGTTGTTTTAAGTTGCATTGAGAGTTGAGAGAGGCCTTAATGACTCTCGCAGATTTGAACAACAGAAACAAAAGCTTAGAAACTGGTCAGCAGGGGGCTCTTACAGCAAAATGCTTAAGGAAATAGGCAGTTTTTCAGGTCAAACTAGTAATTATCAACAAAGTCGTGGACCTGGTTCTAGCCAAGCCTCAGTCTAACAACCAATGGGTAGTTGGCAACAGAGTGTTAGTATGGGTAGAGGTTGGCGTCCTCTATGTTCGACATGCTGAAAACACCATGATGATGAGTGTTATTTAGGGAGATCATGTTGTTATCAATGTGGGCAGGCTTGACATCTAAAAAGAGATTGCCCCGAGTTACTTCAGGGAGGCAATGAAGAAAGAAAAATAGGTTTTCAACCAATGTAAAGTGGCGCTGGTCAGATTCAAGGACAAAGGGGATCCCGAGTAGGAGGATCTACAACTACAGGGAAAACCCAAGCTAGCACAACAAGGGTTGGAGGCAACCAACAGAGAGGTCAGTCGGGTAGACCTCGTACTCAAGCAAGGGTTTTTGCTATGACTCAGCAAGATGCCGAGACCACTTCAGATGTCATTACAGGTATGTTAACAATTTTTAGCCACGATGCTCATGTTCTCATTGATCCTGGATCTACTCATTCCTTTGTATCTCGATCTTTTATGGTGTATGCGGATGTAGAATTAAGACCATTAGATTCTAGTATGGTAGTGGCTACACCTACTGGTGAATCTTTATTGGCTGAGAATATATATAGAAACAGTAAGGTCATAGTCGATAAACATGAGTTACATGTTGATTTGATTCCGCTTGATATACATGATTTTGATGTTATTCTGGGAATGGATTGGTTGGCTATACACCATGCTACTGTAGATTGTTTTCGAAAAGAGGTAAAATTTACACTTCAAGGAGAATCAGATGTTATTTTATTTGGTGAACATCGGGTTCTTCCTTCTTGTGTTATTTCTGCTATTACTGTCCGACGGTTGCTCAGGAAACAATGTTCAGCTTATTTGGCTTATATAATTGATACTCAGGATAGTGAGGAAAAATTAGAAGATATATCAGTGGTAAGAAAATTTCCAGACGTATTTCCTGAAGATCTTCATAGATAACCACCAGATAGAGACATTGAGTTTGTGATAGATTTCGTTCCAGGCACAACTCCAATTTCTATTCCACCTTATAGAATGGTTCCAACCGAATTGAAAGAGTTGAAGATTTAATTAGAAGAATTGGTGAACAAGAATTTTATTAAACCTAGTGTGTCACCATGGGGAGCGCCAGTTCTGTTTGTTAAGAAGAAAGATGGAACATTACGTTTATACATCGATTACCGGCAATTGAATACAGCAACGGTGCGTAACAAATACCCACTCCCACGTATTGATGACTTATTCGATCATCTCCAGGGAGCAAAGGTGTTCTCCAAGATAGATTTGTGAACAGGTTATCATCAATTGAGGATTAGGAACTATGATGTACCAAAGACTGCTTTCAGAACTCGTTACGGACATTATGAGTTTCTAGTTATGCCTTTTGGATTAACAAATGCTCCAGCGGCTTTTATGGATTTGATGAATAGGGTATTTCATCCTTATCTAGACAAATTTGTTATCGTGTTTATTGATGACATTTTGATCTATTCTAAGGATGAGATGGAGCATGCAGAGCATTTAGAGATTATTCTACAAGTCCTGAGAGAGAACCAACTTTATGCCAAATTTAGCAAGTGTCAATTATAGCTCGATAGAGTTACATTTTTGGGCCATGTGATTTCTGGTGATGGTATTTATGTTGATCCTCAAAAAGTTAAAGCTATAGTGGTTTGGGAACGACCAATTGGTGTGACCGGAATTAGAAGTTTCTTGGGTTTAGCAAGTTACTATCGAAGATTTGTAGAGGGATTTTCTAAAATAGCTTCACCATTAACAAGATTAACTCAGAAAGATGTGAAGTTTGAGTGGTTAGAAGCTTGTGAAAAGAGTTTTCAAGAACTCAAGGAGAGATTGACTTCTGCTCAAATACTTGCTCTTCCAACCGGAAGTGATGGATTTGTTGTTTATAGTGATGCATCTAAACATGGTTTGGGTTGCGTTTTGATGCAACATGGGAAAGTGATAGCTTATACATCAAGACAATTAAAGAAGCATGAACAGAATTACCTAACCCATGATCTAGAGCTTCCTGCAGTTGTGTTTACATTGAAAATTTGGAGGCATTATTTATATGGGGTCACTTGTCAGATTTATACAGATCATAAAAGCTTGCAATATATTTTCACTTAGAAACAACTGAATTTGAGACAAAGAAGATGGATTAAGTTGATTAAAGATTATGACTGTACAATTAAATATCATCCTGGTAAGGCAAATGTGGTGGCAGATGCACTCAGTAGAAAGTCTTCAAGTTCTATGGCTCATTTGAAGATGATTCACCTGCCATTATTAGCTGAATTAAGAATGTTGAGAGTTAAGCTAGAAGCACGAGATTGTGGAGCATTACTGGCTACCTTTCAGGTTAGACCTATTTTGATTGGTCGTATACGAGAATTACAAACTCAAGATTCTTATTTAGTCAAATTGAAGGAAGAAGTGCAGAAAAGCTTACGAGCTGATTTTGTAGTGAGAAGTGATGGTACATTAGTTCTAGGTAATAGACTCTGTATACCAAACATTAAGGAACTTAAAGACGAAATTTTAGAGGAAGCTCACTCTTCAGCTTATGCAATACATCCAGAAAGTACTAAACTGTATCGTACTTTGAATGAGCATTACTGGTGGCAAGGCATGAAAAGAGAGATAACAGAATTCGTCTCTAAATATTTGATTTGCCAGCAAGTCAAGGCAGAACATCAGAAACCAGCAGGACTTTCGTAATTACTTCCTATTCCTGAATGGAAATGGGAACATGTTACCATGGATTTTGTGGTAGGACTCCCTCGTAATCAGAGTGGTCACGACAGTGTATGGGTGATCGTTGATCGACTTACAAAGTCTGCACATTTTCTGTCAATCGGTATTACTTACTCTCTTGACAGATTAGCCAGAATTTATGTTGATAAAATAGTTCGTCTTCATGGTGCACCAGTATCCATAGTGTCAGATAGAGATCCTCGGTTTACATCTAGATTTTGGCCTAAATTACAAGAAGCTTTGTGAATTAGATTGCATTTTAGTACTGCTTTTCACCCGCAGACTGACGGTCAATCGGAGCGTACTATTCAGACATTATAGGATATGCTTCGAGCTTGTGTGATGGATTTCAAAGGAATTTGGGGTGTACATATACCATTGATAGAATTTGCCTACAATAATAGTTATCAAGCTAGCATCGAAATGACTCCTTATGAAGCTCTGTATGGAAGAAAATACAGAACACCGGTGTGTAGGGATGAAGTAGGCGAGAGAAAGTTACTAGGTCCAGAACTTGTTCAAGTCACAACAGAAAAGATTAAAATAATCAGAGACAAATTAAAGGTTGCTCAAGATAGGCAGAAAAGCTATACAAATAAGCGGAGAAGGGAACTTGAATTTAAAGTAGGTGACTATGTGTTCCTACGAATTTCACCTTGGAAAGGTATACTTCGATTTGGAAGACGTGGTAAGTTAAGTCCGCGATACATTGGCTCGTATGAGATCATTGCCTGAGTGGGAGCAGTGGCATACCGTTTAGCTGTACCTTCCGAGCTTTCTAGAATTCATGATGTATTTCATGTTTCTAAGCTTCGAAAATATATAGTCGACCCTACACATGTTTTAACCAAGCAACCAGTGAAGTTAAGAGAAGATTTAACTTATGAAGAGGAACCTATTGAAATTCTAGATAGAAGGGAACAAGTGTTACATACTAAGGTTATTTCTCTTGTAAAAGTGTTATGGAGAAATCATGCAGTAGAAGAGGCGACTTGGGAACTTGAAGATCAGATGCGGACTCAGTATCCCTATCTGTTTTAGCTAAGTAAGTAAATTTCGAGAACGAAATTCTTATACGGAGGGGTGAATTATAAGGTCCATCTCATTCAGGCCCAATTGAAAGGCCCAATTTGAAATAAATAAATAAATAAAAAATTGGATAAGCGTGAAGTAGAAAAGCCATCAAGTGAGTAAGCCTAGGTGATCTGCATGGTTGACAGGCAGCTGTGAGCTTAGTTAATTAGCTCACAACTTTAGCTGTGTCCTTCCATAAGTATATATATATTGGAGGATAAACGTTGTGAGAGCTAGAAAGCAGTAGAATCCAGCAGAAGAAAGGAAAAAGAAGGAGAAGTCAGTGAAGCTCTCTCTCGTGATTATAGATTTCAGTTGATTATTCTATGATATCCAGTTTTTAATTGGATCTTTTGTGATTGTTAGGGAAAGAAGACGAAGTAAGGGAGCCTAGGATACTCGGTCCGAACTAAGCTTGACGTCTAAATTGTAAGTGAATTAAGTTTTCAGTTTTGTTTTTAACTCAAGTTTACAGTTTTATGCTTTAATTGCTGCAAATCATTTTAAGTTTTTTTTATTGCTTTTTATGATTGATGGTGATGATACAGAGAATTGAAAGTATGTTTTATACTTATATTAGCATTCAGAATCATATATATTATTTTATGAATTATCAAGAAGAGATTATAATTTATACAAAAGCACCATGTAAGTACCTTTCCCCAGTTTATGATCATGGTTGGCTTTTGGGGCCGTTCTACACATGTGTATGTCATGAGTCGCTCTGCACGTGTATCACCAGAGAGAGTAATTGAGTTGTTCTGCACGTGTATGACCAGAGAGTCGCTCTGCAAGTGCATGACCAGAGAAAGAGTAATAGGGTCGCTTTGTACTTGTATGACCAGAAGTTTTTCCGACTCTGTGTTTGCCCGAAGTAATTCGGATTACGTATTGAAGATATCTCTGGGTACTAATTTGGTGCAGATTAAGATCTTATAAATTTTCTCACTCTTGTTCAGAAAAGAGATGCATTAAGTTTATTCAGCATGAAAGTAGATATATTATCTTATATTATGTATTGCTGAATGCTTATTGTAAAGTGGTTTACAAAAGTGTTTTTAAAAGTTTTCATTCACTCACTGGGCGTTATCGCTCATCCTTTCACTCTTAAAATATTTGCCCAGTTAGCTGCTCGGTTGTACGGACTTAGAAGTTTTGAGGCCGACCACTCGATGACATCATGAAGCATAAAAGTCATGCATTTTTAATTTTCATATACATATTTAGAAAAAATGAGGTAGGAATGGTCGGGACGGTAGGCGTGGTCGGGATGGTAGGCATGGTCGGGGTGGTAGGCATGGTGAAAAAGTGGTCGGAATTCTACTCGGTCTGTTCGGCCTACTCGGCCTACTCGGCCTATTCGGCCCACTTGACCTACTCGGCCCACTTGACCTACTCGGTCCACTCGGCCTATTCGGTCTACTCAGTCTACTCGGCCTACTCGGGTTTCTTACTCGGCCTGTTCGGTTTTCTGGTCGGGACGGATTGGTGAGTTAGTTTTTAAAGTGGTCGGTTTTGGTCCGATCGGTCATTTTTGACAAACTTTTTGTAACCAAATGAAAATATGTAAAGAAATTACAATTATGTATATTTTGTACTCTCCAATATTTTCCTTACATTTATTTATGTTTAAAAGCAAGTATTTTCTATAGAAATTTTAGTAGAAAGTTCTTTTATCATGCTAGTAAAAGTATAACCCACAGGGTCTCCCTCGTACTCAAGAGAGGAGTCGGGGTGGGTCTTGTCATTGTTGGCTTTTATGATACAGAAATCGAAGTCAACAATTGGCGCTAGAAGGGGGGGTTGAACCTCCGACTTAATTAATAGCCATGGTAGGAAGTAGAAGCAATTCCGGGAATGGCCAAAAATCTCCGGATAACTTCCATATTGGCAGTACCTCGCGGGATCCTGTTACAAACACGGAGAGCCAACCCACACTTCTGGTTGGGATCCAACAAGTTCCGCAGACCAGCAGAGATCTGACATTATGCTTTCGAGAGGCGCTACAGCAATTTATGGCAGACGCAACAAATGAATGAGTTGATTTACTGGTTGCAGAAGCATAAACTCCTAACCTTCCACCGGCAAGGCTTCGTTCAGTTGTAGTAGGGCCAAAAATAAATACATAAGAAGCCTGAAGGAACTCAACCCCAGTTAATCAGTCTGGACGTGAAACACCTGAAGAGGAACGACCGCACCAGAAGCAAAATCAGGATCAGATAGTACGTGCTAGACACAGTAAATATGACCTGCACAGAGATCGGTCGTCATTGGAAGAAAGTGATCGGCACCATCGCAAGCGCCATCACGGAGTCACACGAGAAACCCGACATCAAAGTGAAGAGCTAGAAAGGATGACAGTCACCCAACGATTCAACAATCGGGGTAGCCCGGTGGGAGACAGAGATGTTATAATCCAGAGCCTAACTCAAGAAGTCGAGAACAATAGGAGTCAAATGGATGCACTGGTCAGACGTTACGGGTATAATGATTTGTCTGATGACGATTCTGACAGTCCATTCACCAAGGAAATCATGAGGACCCCATTCCCAGAAAGGTTCAGGATGCCACACGTGGAGCAGTTTAAGAAAGATACAGATCCAAAAGAGCACGTGAGACGCTATAAAAGTGCCATGGCTCAGTATGCCCACAGTGATCCTTTACTATGTCTCAATTTTCCACAAACTCTGGGAGATATAAGCTCAAGGTGGTTCTAGAGATTGCCTCCAGTAAGCATCAGAATTTTCAGTGAACTAAGCAGAGCTTTTCAAGGCAATTTATGAGTAATGTTCACAGGAAAAAGTCAGTAGCTCACCTTTCTCAAATAAAGCAAGGGAAGGATTAGTCACTGAAGAAATACTTGGGAAGATTCGACCAAGCAATGTCAGAAATTGGCAGTGCAAACGATGAAGCAATAATTGCTGCGTTCATCAACAACCTGCAGAATGGTCGGCTATCTTTTGATTTAAGGAGAGCCCGACTGATTAGATATGCAGACATGATGGATATGGCAGGAGGATATGCACTGGCCGAGGAAGAAGAATTAGCCACCGGAGGGTGCTATATGCATGGAGGAAAACCCAAACAGAAGGATGTCGAGGCTAAGGGCCAGAACCAGAAGGAAAAACAGAAGGGAAACTGTAAAGAAAAAACAAGGATGGGGGTAATGGGCATGATCCTGAACAGACCACCGAGAAGTACCGAGGTAGATACATCAATTACACCCCTCTTTGAAAAAAACAGGAGGAAATCCTGACCATTCTAGAAACAAAGAATATGGTACAAGAGCCACACCGTTAATCTGAGTTTGCTCGGTAAGACACAACCAAATACTGCCGGTTCCATAAGAAAACTGGTCATGAGACCTCAAAGTGTTACCAGCTCAGAGATTACATAGAAGGGATGAAAAATCAGAAGGAAGGAAAGAGATCAGAACCTATCACGGCTCTGGTCAAAATCAAAGGGCCAGTCCAGAGGCCAATCAAGTAATACATACGATCTTTGGAGGACCATCCACTAGAAGAAGTAACCGAGATCGAACTCAGGAAATCAGAGAAGCAGTAGAAGTAAGAAATAACTTTGATGTGGGAAGGATGGGCCCCAATAACATTCACAAAAGCATACTCACATGGCATAGATGTTCGGCCAAATGATGCCTTGGTCATAAGTGCCCGGATTGGTCATCGGGAAGTCAGGAGAATCCTGATAGATAATGGAAGCTCAACAGATATTCTCAATGTAGCCGTTTACGATCAACTCAGGTTAGACCGAAAGGACCTACAACCTTTAAATACCCTACTCAGAGGATTTCGGGGAGTTGAAGTCAGGTCACTCAGGACGGCAAAGCTACATGTGAAGATTGAAGGAACACCTTGCCAGATAACTGTATTGCTTGACTTCGTGGTAGTAGACTTGGAGAATTGGCCATATAATGCACTATTGGGACGATCATTCCTGAATAAAACTAAGGCCATAACAACCACTTATACCTTAATGATGAAATTCCCGACTGAACAGGGGGTCAGGGTAGTCAAAGAATCTCAGGAGATGGTCTGAAGAGCTAACCTGTCAGTATACAAGGATAAGAATGAACAGGTTTGCACTATAACACAGCCGAGTCAGAACGAAAAGCCCCTATCCTTCGAGTTCGATCCAAGAGAAGAACCGAGTGAATCTAAAACTAATCCGATTGAAGAAATCGCCCTGAAAGAAGATGAACCAGACAAAAAGGTCAAAGTGGGGGCTAATCAGGAAGGAAGAGTCAAACAAAACCTCATTGATCTACTTAAAGAATATAGGGATGTGTTCCTTGGAGTCATGAAGACATGGTCGGGATAGATTCCCGAATAATATCCCACCATCTCACAGTAGACCCGAATGCAAAACTAGTGATACAAAAGAGAAGATCATTCAACCTTGAAAGAAGTCAGGCGATCAAACAGGAAGTAGGGAAGCTACTCGTTGTAGGATCAATTAGAGAGGTCAATTACCCTCAATGGGTGGCTAATGTAGTCCTCATCCAAAAGAAGAAGGTATGCCCGAAAGATCTGAACAATGGGTGGCTAATGGGTGGAGGATGTGCGTAGATTTCACAGATCTGAACAAGGTATGCCCGAAAGATAGTTTTCCACTTCCAAGGATAAATCAGTTAGTGGACGCTACATCAGACCATGAGCTACTCAGTTTCATAGATGCTTACTCGAGGTATAACCAAATCAGGATGAACAAGGCTGACAAAGAAAAAACAGCATTCACAACTGATCAGGGTTTGTACTGCTATACTGTGATGCCCTTTGGACTGAAAAATGCAAGAGCAACTTATCAGAGGTTGGTCAACAAAATCTTTTCACGGCAAATAGGAAGGAACATGGAAGTATACATTGATGACATGCTGACCAAGAGCATCATAGCATACAAGCATACTTCAGATCTGCGGGAGACATTTGATGTCTTGAGGAGATACCAAATGAAGCTAAATCCGAACAAGTGTTTATTCGGGGTTCCTTCGGAAATATTCCTGGGATTTGAAGTCCATCAAAGAGGAATCGAAGTCAACCCCGAGAAGATCCAGGCCCTATAAAAAATGACTTCACCAAGGATACTCAAAGAAGTACAACGCCTAACAGGATGTCTGGTTTCCTTAGGAAGATTCATCTCAAAAGCCACAGACAGATGTGCACCCTTTTTCAAAATAATTAGAAAAGGGAAAGGACTTGAATGGAATGAAGAGTGCGAACATGGATTCTTAAAAATTAAAGAGTATTTAGGACAGGCTCCTATTCTTTCAAAACCTCAGATGAGGGAGACACTCCAACTGTACTTGTCAATTACAGAACTCGTAGTAAGCTCAGTTCTAGTCAGAACAGAAGATGGAGTACAAAAGCCAGTGTACTACACCAGCAAGGCACTTCTACCGGCTGAGACTAGATATTCACAGCAGAAAAGATTGCCCTAACACTAGTCTCAGCAGCAAGAAAGCTAAGGCCATACTTTCAGGCTCACACAATCTAGGTTCTCACCGATTGGCAGTTGAAGCAGATTTTAAAGAAGCCTGAGATTTCAGAGAGATTAACCAAATGGGCAATCGAGCTAAGTGAATTCGATATCCACTACATCCCCAGGACATCTCTCAAAGGGCAAGCAGTGGCAGATTTCATAGCAGAATTCACAGAACGGAACCTAGAAGCAAAAAAGATGTTGGGTATATTTTTTCCATGGAAGCTGTAAGTTGATGGCTCTTCAAACACTCATGGCAGTAGGGCAGGGATCGTAGTATGCACCCCCGAAAGAGATGACGTCGAATGTGCCATGAGGTTTGACTTCAAGGCAACCAATAATCAAGCCGAGTATGAGGCGCTACTAGCTGGACTCAGAGTTTGTATAGCTCTCGGGGCAGATGAAGTTGAAATATTCAGTGATTCACAGGTAGTTGTCAATCAAGTTCTAGACGAGTACCAAGACAATGATGAAGGCATGATAATCTACCGTGACATTGCGAAACAGCTCCTCCAGAAATTTAAAGAATATAAGATTACCCAGATCCCCAGGGAGGAGAATGAAAAGGCAGACGCATTATCCAAGCTAGCGTCAGCAACAACCACAATCAGACCAAAGATTATTCCGGTTGCACATCTCCTTAAACCAAGCACAGGTGAACCAAGAAACTTGGAAATTTTAGAAATCCAAACACCGCCAGACGGTTGGATGACTCAGTTTAAAAGATTCCTAGAAGAAGACGTACTCCCAGAAAATCTCTTACAAGCAAAACGCATCAGGTATAGATCAACGAGGTACACATTGGTTAGAGGAGAATTATACAGAAAAGGGTATTCCCGAACACTCCAAAGATGTGTATCATATGAGGATGCATATCAGATATTATAGGAAATCCATGGAGGAATTTACGGAAACCACACTAGAGGTAAGATTTTGGCACACAAGGTACTCAGGCAAGGCTATTACTGGCCTACTCTATTCTCAGATGCACAACAATGTTCAGAAAGTTGTAATACTTGCCAAAGGATTGCTAATGACATCCAACAGCCCCCTGAGCAGCTCAGAAACCTCACGTCCCCATGGCCATTTGTCATGTGGGGCTTGGATCTAATCGGCCCAATGCCAGCCAGGACAGGGGGTGGAGCGAAGCACGCAATAGTAGCTGTTGACTATTTCATGAAGTGGGTAGAAGCTGAAGCATTAGTGCACATCACAGAAGCAAACATCACAAATTTTGTGAAAAAGAATATACTTTATAGGTTTGGAGTCCCAAACACTATAATCACAGACAACGGCACCCAGTTCGATAACTTGAAATTCAGACAGCTGTGCAAAGAGTAACAGATTGCCTATTACTATACCACACCTGCCCACTTTCAGACAAATGGGCAGGTGGAAGCAGTGAACAAAATCATCAAGCACACAATCAAAGCAAAGCTAGATGCCAAGAAAGGAAGCTGGGTTGAAAGGCTTCCCGAAGTGTTATGGGCGTATCAGACATCAGCGAGAACTTCAACAGGAGAAACTCCATTCACTTTAGCGTTTGGAACAAAAACTGTTATTCCTATAAAAACGTCATATACGTCACCCCGGGTCAGGCTATACGATGAAGAACAGAACATTGATATGCTATTTCAAAGTCTAGATGAGCTAGAAGAAAAAAGGGAGAGATCCCAAATATGAAATATGGCATATCAACAAAGGGTAGCTCGCCACTACAACTCTCACGTTCGGGTCAGAAAATTCCAGCTAGGAGACCTGGTACTCAGAAAGGTGTCATTGAACATAAAAAATAAAGCTGCAGGTTTCTTGCCTGACATATGGGGCATATTGGATTGCACGACCTAATGAAGGGGTTTTACCTCGACCATACAATGCCCAATATCTGAAGATTTTCTATTCTTAAATTGTTTTTTGTTCTTTTTTCTAGTTAGGACAATTCTAGTTAGGATAAATATTAGTTGAAATTTATAACTTTATTGATTTTGCAGTTATAAATAAAAAAATCAAACTCGGGATTTCTGAAAGAAAAGCATCGAGCTCGGGATTTCCAAAAGAAAGCATATGATAATAAGAACATGTGGAAGACAAGCATGATAATAAGAACATGCAAATAGAATACTCAGGACCATTAAATCCTGAATGGGCGGAGAAGCTCGAAGGAGCATGCTAGCCGAGCAAGGTCAAAATGACCTTCGCAAACTCTATCGGGAATAATTCCGGTGAAATGCGTAGCTGTGTTAAGCAATTCAAAAAGCTTAACGATTCGGCAAACCCTTGCACATAAAAACTGGGGAGACGTCCTTAGTAATGTGTAAGGACTCAAACGTATGATCATGGTGAGCCTTGATGTAATGTTCGGGTAGCAACCGAGTATGAAACACAAGTATAAACTTGCCTGTTTTAAGATGACTCGGTTAATAATAAAGAGCCAGTTTAATAAGATACTTGAAAATTAAAGTTATTTGGGTAACTACCGGTTTAATAAGATACTCGGTTAAGTTACCCGAACATCGAAGAGCCAGTTTAATAAGATACTTGACGATTAAAGTTATTTAGGTAACTACCAGTTTAATAAGATACTCGGTTAAGTTATCCGAACATCGAAGAGCCTGTTTAATAAGACACTTGACAATTAAAGCTATTTGGGTAACTACTGGTTTAATAAGATACTCGCTTAAGTTTCTTGAACATCAAATATGCCAGTTTAATAAAGTACTTGGCAACAATCAAGAAGTTGAGCAAATCAAAATCATTTAGAAAAACTTGGAATGCGTATTGATTTTAGAGAGGGTTACAAAATCCTTACAATAAAGAATCAAAGATTTCTAAGAATTTCTACAATCCTATAAAAATTAAGGTTGCGAGGATTTCGAGCCCTTGCCAATACTCGGGTCTGGCACCATTTCGTATTCGCGGAGCAGACTTTCGTTAGAAGGTCAGACAATTGTATCGACTGAGTCATCTATCCATTGTCTGTAATCCTCTTCTGGGATCGGCCCGACATCAGGCTCCACACCCTTCACGACCAACTCTTGACTAGCATAGAAGGTTGAGAGGGAGTGGTCGTATGGAATCTCTAAATGCATAGGATGGGGCTCATTGCCTCGGCTAAGGCAGTAAGTTCTCAATTCCTTCATCTGAGTTCAAAGAGACTCCAAAGACCGATCCACATGATGTTTGATTGACAACTCCCAATTGGTTTGGGCCTTCTTAGTTGCAAGATCCTTGACTTTAAAGAATTCACCAGTTGAAACCAGCCCTCGTTGAAACTTTCGAAGGAGAAGAGCATCGTAGGCATGAGATCTCCCGCAACATATCCTGGGGAGAAGGATGTGAAGGAACCCCCGAGGGTTCAGCCCCTAGATTTTCAACCTCAGGGGGAGGGGAACCCCTGTTTTGCTCCGAAGCCCTCACATCCGCCGATACTCCAACATCAGCACTCGGGTAAGCCTCAGCCACAATATCTTCATCGTTGGAGTTGATGAAAGTGACCACCCGAGGAACCTTGAGAGGGCGAATTGGAGAGCTGATTGCCTTTCCGTTTCTCACCCTGAGAACGGTGGAAACTGAGATCAGCTGCGGGATCCTCCGAAGTATCATCCCGAAAGGCTTTAAAAAATTCGGAACCTATAAGTACCTGTCCCATGGAAGAATTACCTCCATCACCGGCGTCAGTCTGCTCGGCAGGCTTCTCACCGACACCTTCACTTTGCCTTTGCCGATCGAAAGGCAGCTGAGTATCAGTCGGGCCACTCGGACCGCTAGTCTCCCCAACCGTCGGTTGAAAAATGTCCTCAGGGACATCTTCAGGAATTTGCTCATCAGCGGCATCAGCCTCTTCATCAGACTCAGACGGGGCGATACCTTGGTCACATTGACGAGAAGCGTCTTTTCGACTCGCATGAATAATTGACTTCACTTGGTGAGCCTGAAGATCACAGACGACGTCTGTATCAAACACTAGAAGAAAAAAAGAACTGCGTTAGAAAGCAAAACAAAAAATATATAACAATAAAAGGAAAAGGTTGCAAAAATCACTTACATCGCCTACGTTGGCCCGAAATCTTTTCGAAGAAACTGAACTCAATCATCTTCGACTCAACGAAGAGATAAGTCTTGCTCCTTTTCTCCAAAGTGCGAACGGCTGCCCAAGCAAGTCTGGTCAGCTCCACATCACTATACTCGATTTTCTTCTTGTTCCAAATCTCGGGGGAACAGAAGAAACGGGAGACTTTCAACACCGTTCGAGTACCCCCAGCCGAATCAGTAACTTCGAGCCCTAGACTCCCTCCGGTAAAAAACCAACTGTTCTTCCAAAACTTATTGGATGTAGGAAATCCCCATATAAAATCCCTCTTTTTGGGGTCATCAGAGGTATCAGCTCCCCGACTCACTTTTGTCCCCTAAGGAACCCAGCAATCCGGCGAATTAGACATAAGGAAGTAGGTCCCAGACTTGCCTGCTTGCCTCAATGTAAAAAAGTACCTGATTTCATTCGGGGATGGCGGCGATAAGTTCATCCGGCTGTACATGTTCCACATGCACATCAAAAATTTATAGCTATACGGGGCAAGCTGAGCCGGAGCAATCCCTTCTTCAGCCAAAAACCAGGCAATAAATGGCTGAAAGGGAAGAGTGACGCCGCAGCAGAGCATGGATCTGTAGATCGCCACTATACTCGGGGGAGGATTCCATACAACTCTATCACCCGCTGGAATCAGAGTGACCGAATTAGGCAAATCGAATCGGGAGCGATACTTCATTATCTCATCTGACCGGACCATATTCGGCTCGGTGTCAAACCCACTCGGGTGTTCAGCAGGAAAAGTAAGACGAGACGCCCTGAACTCTTTTTCAACATCATTTTCGTTGACAATCTGCTCCCTGATCAAAATATTGTCTGAGTTGTGCTTGCGGACTTCACTTCTACTTTGATGTTTTCCTATCCTTCGAAGAGGTACCCTGTGGTCAGAAATATCAGAATCATAACTAGATGAAGAACTCGATACAGGGCTAAAAGTGACGTCAGGGTGAAGCCCCAAAACATCAACTTCTAAAAATAGAGGTTCATCTACAGGGATTTCCCCTAGTAATCTTCTAATACAAGAAACTAACTGGAAATCCCCACTTTCTAATGCATTAAGAGCGATATTAAAAAGACGATGATGGGAAGATGGCTCCATTAAAACTAACCTTGAATTAAGTTTGATGCAAGATCTTCAACGGAGAATCGTGAACTTCTGTGTAAAGAAATCTGGGTTTAAAGAAAGTTTTGCTGAAAATCGTCGAGAATAAACCAACAGTCTCTCAGCAAAGAATTTAAAGAAATAATAACACGAAACCCTAAGATCTCAAGGCGGGAAAGAAACAATGATGAGGATTGATGACGTAGGCGGCGCATGGGGAAACGAGTAAGTCGTTTATCATAAATGATATCAAAAAATGAAGAGGCAAGAGACACGTGTCAGAAAGAGAGTTGGCTTTCACCGTCAGAACTCCAAAACGTCACCATCATTAAAGATCTTGCTTAAAGAGGCAAATCGAATTTGCAAGGTCGTCATTAAAACACGTCATTATAACAAGATATTTACTCGGATACTGAAAAGGTATTGATAACTAATTAAAATATTTATGCCTGAACAAACCTTGTTCAGCAAAAACATTTTAAGGGGGTATTGTCATATGTGAATTTTATCGCATGAACACGTCATCGAAAAAAGAGGATAAATTGTCGAGTGGATATCCGAATAGGCATTCAAAAAATATCCTACAAGACATCATCGAAGAAGAGAACCCGAGTAAGCAGATATTGAACAAAACCCACTCAGGGTCAATCGATATCTTATATTACTCGGGATCAGCTAACGACACTCGGGACTGGTTAAATGACGTTTCTACTCGGGATCAAATGATGTTACTCGGGATCAAAAGGCGCTACTCGGGACCAGCAGGTATTGCTCTTACTAGGGACAAGCATGATGAAAATCAAATAAAGGCACCAGTGCGTAGCTCACGTGGATCAAGTCATAAGGATACACACTGATATCCACATCAAGGAATCCCAAAGAGAACAGAATACTGAGTTGGAAGGGTTCCCAATCAGACAATAACTTTATTTCTTTAAAAAGACGACGTTCTTATAAGGAAACAAGTCCAAATTAGACTACGTTACTGAAGTCACATTTGATCTCAATACAAGACTCCGAAACAGGAAAGAAGACAATCAGCTCCAAACGAGAAATTAATTGTAATTAAATACAAAAATCTATTACTTGTACAAAGCAGATTAGGGCTTTATACTTATATAAATAGACCCATAATCTCTCTGAAAAAAAGAGATAGACAATAGAGCGTACACATGAATAATAGCAAAATTCAGAGAGAAAAAAGAGAGATCGAGAGCTTGTAATATTCAAGAATTCATAGTGGATTTTGGCTAGGTTGATCATTCAACCACCCGTGGACGTTTCTCCGGTCATCAGAGTTTTACCACGTAAAAAACTCGTGTCTTGTTTACTTTCTCTTTCTCTCTCAGCCGAAATCCAATCTTTATTGGCTTTTCTGATACAATCCAGGAATCGACGTCAACAAGTTTAATCCTGCATGTTCTGTTAATAATCAAATGTCTTGATACTAAAAAAAAAAGCCCAAAACAAGTTAAAGATACTTAAAAAATGTGTCAATATAATTTTCTTCTATTCAGTCTCTATCCTAACCTTCTAAGGTTTCAAATTATGAAAATGTATGTATATGAAAACATGCTATATATATATATATATTAAAAGTAAATTATGAAAATATTTAAGAGACCCATTTGAGAGATTCGCTCTGGAGCCTTAAAATGTCAGTCCGATGTATATGCATCTCCTCTATTTTTTTATTTTTCTTCACATAATTGTTTACATGTTGTGAACAAGATTTGACAGATTTTTGTTTAGGTATTAGCATGATCTTATGGTCAGTTGGTTGAGACTTGAGATGCCGCTTTCTTGTCATCACTTTTATTATACTTGAAGAATATAAAAGGCCATGTCATATTCTTCCATGACAAGTAGAGACCATGGAAAGTCTCCTATATATTTTTTGCTTTAAATTTTTTTAAACTCTAAACATTGTTCACTTCAATCCGAATGAATCCAAGTTCGTTACAAGTTTAATCTGGCATGTTTTGTCAATAATCCAATGTCTCAATCTGACTAAATACTTGACTAAATTGTTTTTATGAAGTTTTTCAAAAGCAAACTGTATTATAAATATCATAACCGTATAATAATAATAATAATAATAATAATAATAATAATAATAATAATAATAATAATAATAATAATAATAATATTAATAATAATAATAATAATAATAATAATAATAATAAAATTCAATTAAATAAGTGTTATTTAAACTCAATTTTATAACTTATGTTATTTTCAAAACTCAAGTTCATAATGATACCATTTAGTCCCATTATCACTAGTTGTATATGCATCCCTTTTATTCTTTTATCTTCAAATAATCGTTTGATAGGATTTTTGTTTAGATATTGGCATGATCTAGTCCCATTATCACTAGTTGTATATGCATCCCTTTTATTCTTTTATCTTCAAATAATCGTTTGATAGGATTTTTGTTTAGATATTGGCATGATCTTATAGCCAATTGGTTGAGAGGCCCCATTCTTATCATAACTTTTATCATACTTGGAGAATATAAAAGGCCAGTTACTGTTCTTCCACGGCAAGAAGTAGAGACCATGGAAAGCATCCTATGTAATTTTTGATTTAAAATTTTCAAACATTATACATTGGTCCATTCGATCCGGATCAGAGCAAATACAAGTTTATTAAAAGTTTGATCTGACATATTCCGTTAATAATCAAATGTCTTGATCTATTGGAAACCTTTAACTAAATACTTGACTAAATTGTTTTAAGATGCTTTTGATGGAAACCCAAAACTAAATACTTTACTAAATTGTTTTAAGATGTTTTCAAAAGCAAACCGTAATACAAGGGTGCGTTTGGTACGGAGATGAGACATGACAATATGAGACTGGATAGAACAAGACACGTTGTTCTATATTGTGTTTGAAAGACCTTGACAGAACTATAAACTATATTGTTATGCGTTTGGTATATCTAGGACATGACGGAACAAGAGATTCAAATGACCAGATTACCCTTCTTATATATATAACAACAAATACTATATAATAATGATCTATAACATATATATATATATATATATATATATATTATATGTATTATATATATTAATATGTAATTTATTGGATATGATTGTAATCGTTTGAAAATTTAAAGGGTGAATTGGTATTTTTAACACTTGTCCATGTCATAGAACAAGTTGTCCTAGGATCTTGAGTGAGAAAAGTTTTTTTGATTTTTATCCCACCTTGTCCCGTCCTGTCTCATGTTAAGGACGCGTCAAACGTGAGATAAGAATAAATTATCACACGTTATCCTATCCTGTCCCGCGCACCAAACGATCCTAATGGTATTATTATCCCTGTGGACGTTTGCATCATCATCATTATTCCCCTTACCATTATCCAACGGTTAAAAAAGTCAACAAAAGTGAGTTTACTGTTAAGTGGTTTGGTATCTGAAAAAAAAAAATTTATAATTAAACAAAAACAAATCAGACAATCAATAATAATGAAAAAGAACAAAATAGAAAAAAAATGATTTTTCCTTTTTAACAAAACAAATCAGACTCGATGAAAGCCTCACCCTCTATCTCCTCCGCCTCTCTTGTCGATTCCACCATCACCAACATCATCGCCTCTCACTTACCTCTCTTCTCTATTTCTTCACAACCACCACTCTCCTCGATCTCTCTTTTCTTTTTCTTTTTCTCTCCTCTTCATGGATGCTCTGGTTTTGTTTGAGTGGGATTGATGTTTGGTGTTCAAGTATTAGATAGATGTTTGGTGTTCAATTTGTAGTTTTTGATTTGGCAATGATTGTTTTTGAGCACGGTGATGCTTTTGTGGTTTGATTGGCTTTGATCTTGACGGCAACGCCAATAGGAGATTGACGTTTGTAATTCTTGTGATTTCAGTTGGTTAGGGTGGTGGCTAGGGTTTGTGTTTGAGTAATGGTGGGTTAAATTAGGGTTAGAGTTTGGTGTTGGAGAAAAGATGGTGGTGAATATGATGAAAGACAGAATTACATTTGTTTAATTTAAATATTTTTTTAAGGGTTAGGCTATTTCAAATTTAAAATTTGATTTTAATTTGTATCTTCAACATCCATTCATCTATTTTTACTCAATTCAGTGGTGAAAAAAAGTAAATAAATTAAAGATTAATGAAAACCCTTTAATTGAGTGAAAATAGACGGACGGATGTATGTTGAAGTCACAAATTAAAGTCAAATTTCGAAGTTGATAGTTTGAAGTTGATATAGCCTATCTGTTGACGTCGATTTCTGGATATGTAAGAAAAACCAACAAGATTTGGATTTTAGTTGTGATCTCAAAGAGAAAGAGAAGGAGAAAGTAATCGAACGCAAGTTTTTTACGTGGTAAAACTCTGATGACCGAAGAAACGTCCACGGATGGTTGAATAATCAACCAAGCCAAAATCCACTTTGAATAGAATAATTACAATTCTCGATCTCTTTTTTTTCTCTCTGTATTTTTCTATATGATTTCTCTATATCTTTTGTGACGAGATTATGGGTCTATTTATATGTCCATAGAACCCTAATCCTCTTTGTACAAGTAATAAAAGATATTTGTATTTAATTATGATTGTTTACTTGTTTGAAGTAGTTTGTCTTCTTTCCTATTTCGGAGACTTGTATTGAGATCGAATGGGACTCTAGTGATTCAGTCCAGTTAGGACTTATTTCCTTATAAGAGCGTAGTCTTTTTGAAGAAATAAAATTGTTGCCTGATTTAGAACCCTTTCCGTTTGGTATTCTATTCTTCTTGGAATTCCTCTTTGATATGGATATCTTCGCGTATTTTAATAACTCGATTCGTGTGAGCTACGCTATGGGCTTTTTATTCGGTTTTCTTCATGTTTGTCCCGAGTAGAGCACGATATCAACTGGTCCAGAGTGACGTCATCTGATCCCGAGTAGAAAATGTCATCAACTAGCCCCGAGTATCTTTAACTGACCCCGAGTAATATATGACTTCAGTTTACCCCGAGTAGGTTTTGTTCAATACTTATTTACTCGGGCTTCTCTTCTTTGGTGATGTCTTGGAGGATATTTTCTAAATGTCAATTTGGACATCCACCTGGCAATTTTATCCTCTTTGTCGATGACGTGTACGTCTGATAAAATTTACATGGGACAATACCCCTTTAAAATATTTTTACCGAACAGGGTTTCATTTCGGGCAAAAGTATTTTAATCAATTCTTCAATTTTTACATCTCTTTAATGCCAGGGTAAATGTCTTGTCATAATGGCGTGTCTTAATGGTGACCCTGTAAATTCGATTTGCCCTCTCACGCGAGATCTCAATGATGGTGACGTTTTGGAGTTCCGACGGCTAATGCTAGTTATTCTCTTAACACGTGTCCTTTATCGCTTTATTTTTCGATACCATTTATGAGAAACGACCTACGCGTCTCCTCGTGCACCGCCTACGTCATCAAATCTTGTCATTGATTTTTCTCACCTTGAGATCCTAGGGTTTCGTACTATTACCCCTTTAAATTCTTCACTGAGGGGTTGCGCCGGTTCATTCTCAAAAATTCACACCAGAAAATTTTCCTAGCCCAGATTTCTTTACTCAAAAAGTAGCTATTCTCTGTTGAAGATTTTGCATCAGATTTCATTCAAGGTTAGTTTTAATGGAACCAACTTCCCGTATTCGACTCTGTACTATAGCTCTTGAAGCGCTCGATCGTGGAGATTTCTAGCTGGTTTCCTGCGTTCGAAGATTATTGGGGGAGATCCCCCTTGATGAACCTCTTTTTTTAGAAGTCTACGTTTCTGGGTTGCACCCTGATGTCCGTTTTAGTTTTATATCCAGTTCTGATTCTGATTCTGATTCATCTATTTCTGAATCTGTCTTTTCTACTCACAGGGTACCACTTCGATCAAGGATGGGAAAACATCAAAGCAAGAGCGAAGTCCATAAGCACAACTCGGGCAACGTTCAAATCAGGGAGCAGACTGTTGATGAGAAAGATGTTGAAGAGACGTTCAGAGTATCTCGTCTCTCTTTCTCTGTTGATCGCCCGAGTGGGTTTGATGCCAAACCGAATGTGGTAGGGGCAGATGAGATCGGGAAATATCGTGCCCGATTCGACCTGAATAATTCGGTTACTTTGATTCCTGCGGGTGATAGAGCTGCGTGGAATCCTCCCATGGGGTATGGTGGCGATCTATGGATCCATGCTCTGCTGCGGTGTCACTCTTACTTTCAGCCATTCATTGCCTGGTTTCTGGCTGAAGCAGGGATCGCTCTGGCTCAACTGGCCCCGAACAACTACAAGATCTTGATGTGTATGTGGCACATGTGGAGTCGAATGAACTTGTCACCGCCTTCCCCGAGTGAAATCAGTCACTTCTTCACACTGAGGTAGTTTGGTAAGACAGGAACCTATTTCCTCATGTTTAATCCGCCAGATTGCTAGGTCCTCGAGGGGACAAAGGTGAATCGGGGAGTTGATACCTCTGATAACCCTAAAAAGAGGAGTTTTGTATGGGGATTCCCTTCATCCAACAAGTTCTGGAAGAACAATTAGTTTTTCACTAGAGGGAATCTCGATCTTGAAGTCACTCTCTCGGTTAGGGAAACTCGGAGAGTATTGAAAGTTTTTCGCTTTTTCTATTCCCCCGAGGTATGGAACAAGAAAAAGCTTGAATTCAACGATGCTGAGCTGACCAGACTTACTCGGGTAGCAGTTCGCACTCTGGAGAAGAGGAGCATGACTTATCTTTTTAATGAGAAAAAGATGATAGAGCTCGGCTTCTTCAACTAGATTTCAGGCTACCGCAGGCGATGTAAGTGATCTTTGTAACTCTTTTTTTTGCTTTTTATGTTCTGACACGATTCCCCTTTTTCTTCTAAGTGTATGACTCGGACATCATCTGTGACCTTCAAGCTTGTCAAGTGAAGTCTATTCTTCAAGCGAGCCGAAAAGATACTTCTCGTCAGAGCGAAGAGGGCATTGCCCCACCTGAGTTAGATGAGGAACCTGATGTGGTTAAGAAGCAGGTCCCTGAATATGTCCCTGAGGAAACCGTTCTGCCGACTGTGGGGGAGTCTAGTGGTCCGAGTGGCCCAACGGATCATACTTAGGAGTTGCTTGATGATGGGGAGAGGCAAAGTGAGGGTCTTGGTGAAGGGCCTGCCGAGGGGTCAGACGTCAGTGATGGAGGTAAAACCTCTGAGGGACAAGTACCTACATATCCTGAATTTTTTGAATCCTTCCGGGATGTCAGGCTGAGAAACAGAAAGTTGTCGACTCTCCTACTCGCCCTCTCAATGTTCCTCACGTAGTTTTATTTGTTGAATCAAATGATGAAGATGCCGAGGCTGAGATTCCCCTGAGTGTTCATGTTGAAGCATCGGTGAGTGCGGAGACTTTCCCCTAGGTTGAAGATCTAAGGGCTGAACCCTCGGGAGATCCTTCATATCCTTCCCCCCAAGATATGCTCAGGGCGATGTCATCTGGCCAAACTTTTATCGGGGATGATCATTGGAGTCCTCTCAGGGACGCCCCTCTGACGAGTCGTCTTCAGAATATCTTCAACGACGTATCTTATGTAAGTTTTATTCCTAACTCTTACCTTGCCCGTTTGCCTGCTAGAATTTTAATTTCATTTTTTTTATAGATGGTAGCCGAGTTCGCTGAGCTGGTTCAGACGTAGCAACATCAAGCTGATCGAATAAGGTGTCTTGAAGCTCAGCTGAAATAGAGTAAGGATAGCCGTGCTCGGGTTGAATCGGCTTATCAGAAAAAAGTTGGCAATGCCCAAGTGTTTGCTGACCACTGTTTGGAGAAGCAGGTGGAGGCCGAGGAGAAAGCCTCTTTGGCAGAGGAGAAGGCAGTGTCACTTTAAAACTTGTTGTCCTCTGCCCAAGAGTCAATGCTTAAAGCCGAACAGGAAGCGGAACATTCCAAGTTGGCGTATGAAATGAAAATTGAAGACTTGGAGCGTCAAGTTTTGAAGGTCGAATCCTTATCCAAAGAGGCCAGGCTGGAACTTGAAGTCCAAGGGGTAGACCGTTTAAAAATATCCACTGCCTACGATGCCTTTCTCCTTCGGGAGTTTCAGCGATGGCTAGTTTCAGCTGGCGATTTCTTTAAGCTTAAGAATCGGGCAACTGAGAAAGCCCGAACCAACTAGGAGTTGTCGATCAAGAATCAGGTGAATCGGTCCTTGGAATCTCTTCGGACTCAGATGATAGAGTGGAGAGCTTACTGCCGTAGCCGAGGCAAAGAGCCCTATCTCATGCATTTGGAGGTTCCATCCGAGCATTCCCTCTCGACTTTTTACGCCAGTCAAGAATCGGTCGTGGGAGGTGTGGTGCCTGATGTCGGACCTATCCCAGGAGAAGATTACAGCCAATGGATGGATGATTCGGTCGATACGATCGCTTGGCCTTCCAATGAAAGTCTGCTCCGCGAGTATGAAATGGTGCCCAACCCGAGTATCGGCAAGAGTTTTAAATCCTCACAACCTTTATTTTTGTAGAATTTTCATTAATTTTTGTAAAGATTCTTTTTGTTCTATTTTGTAACAATTCTTTGTAGACTAATGAAATTCCGATTTAACTAATTCTGAAAGCCGAGTGGTTTTGATCTGATTTATTGCTTAAGGAATTTCACCAAGTATCTTCATCTTGATTATTATTGACGAGTATCTTATTAAACTGGCGATTGCAATCTTTATGCCAAATATCTTATTAAACTGACTAACTCTGATGTTCGGGTAACCTCACCGAGTATCTTATTAAACCGGTTGTCACCCGAATAATTTTTAAGGCCAAGTATCTTATTAAACTGGCTATTGCAATCTTTATGCCAAGTATCTTATTAAACTGGATAATTCTGATGTTCGGATAACCTCACCGGGTATCTTATTATACCGGTTGTCACCTGAATAATTTTTAAGGCCAAGTATCTTATTAAACTGGCTAGTATTATTAACCGAGTCATCTTAAAACAGGCAAGTAGATTTATATTTGTGTTTCATACTCGATCGCTACCCAAACATTACATTAAGGCTCACCATGATCATATGTTTGAGTCCTTACACATTACCGATAATGTCTCCCCAGTTTTTCTGTACAAGGGTTTGCCGAATCATTAAGCTTTTTAAATCACTTAACACAGCTACGCATTTCACCGGAATTTTTTCCGATAACGTCCCGAGCCTTTCTCCAGAATCTGGTGCATCGGGCTTGCCTTTTTGCTAAGGTCAATTGACCTTGCTCGGCTAGCATGCTCCTTCGAGCTTCTTCTCCCATTCGGGAATCAATGGTCCCGAGTATTCTATTTGCATGTTATTATCATGCTTGTCTTTCATATGTTCTTATTATCATATGCTTTATTTTTCGAAACTCCCGAGTTTGCTTTTTATTTATAACTGTAAAATCAACACAGATTTAAGTTCCAAAGCTTAATATTTGACCTAACTAAAATTGTCCTGACTAGAAAAGAAAAACAGAAAACTATTTAAGAATAGAAAATTTTCAGATATTGGATGTTGCATGGTCTGGGTAAAGCCCCTCCATTGGGTCGTGCAATCCAATATGCTCCATGACCAGCTATTCCTTAGATTTTGTACAGGGCATTCCCACTTATCAGCCAGGGAACCTGCAACTTTATTCTTTGTGTTCAATGACACCTTCTTGAGTACCAGGTCTCCTAGTTGGAATTTCCTGACCCGAACATTAGAGTTGTAGTGGCGAGCTACTCTTTGTTGATATGCCATATTTCGTATTCGAGACTTCTCCTTTTTCTCATCTAGCTCATATAGACTTTGTAATAGCATATCAACATTCTGTTCTTCATCATATAGCCTGACCCGGGGTGATGCATATGATGTTTCTATGGAGATAACAACTTCTGTTCCAAATGCTAAGGTGAATGGAGTCTCTCCTATTGACGTTCTTGTTGTTGTCCGATACACCCATAATACTTCGGGAAGCTTTTCAACCTAACTTCCTTTTTTGGCATCCAGCTTTGCTTTAAGTGTATGCTTGATGATTTTGTTTACTGCTTCAGCCTGCATGTTTGTTTGAGGGTGGGCAGGTGTGGCATAGTAATTGGCAATCCGGTACTCTTTGCACAGCTGTGTGAATTTCAGGTTATCGAACTGGGTGCCGTTGTCAGTGATTATAGTGTTTGGGACTCCAAACCTATAAAGTATATTCTTTTTCACGAAATTTATGGTATTTTCTTCTGTGATATGCACCAATGCTTCAGCTTCTGCCCACTTCGTAAAATAGTCAACGGCTACTAGGGCATGTTTTGCTCCACCCCCTGTCCCAGCTGGTATTGGGCGGATTAAATCCAAACCCCACATGGCAAATGGCCATAGGGATGTGACGTTTCTGAGTTGTTCATGGGGTTTTCGGATATCATTAGCAATCCTTTGGCAAGTATTGCAACTCTCCGAACATCGCTGTGCATCTAAGAATAAAGTAGGCCAATAATAACCTTGCCTGAGTACCTTGTGTGCTAAACTTTTACCCCCAGTGTGGTTTCCGCAAACTCCTCCGTGGATTTCCTGTAATATTCGATATGTATCCTCCTCTGACACACATCTTTGAAGTTTTCGGAAAAACCCCCTTCTGTATAGTTCTCCTCCAACCAACGTGTACCTTGCTGATCGATACCTGATTCGTTTTGCTTGTAAGGGATCTTTCGGGAGCACGCCTTCTTCTAGGAATCTTTTCAGCTGAGTTATCCAACCGTCTGACGGTGTTCGAATTTCTAAAATTTCTAAGTTTTTCGGTTCAGCTGTGATAGGTTTGAGGAGATGTGCAACCAGAATAGTTTTTGGCCTGATTGTGGTTGTTGATGATGCTAGTTTGGATAAAGCGTCTGCCTTTTCATTCTCTTCCCTGGGGATCTGGGCAATCCTATATTCTTTGAATTTCTGGAGGAGCTATTTTGCAATGTCACGGTAGGCTATCATGCCTTTATCATTGGCTTGGTATTTGTCCAGGACTTGGTTGACAACTACCTGTGAATTGCTGAATATCACGACTCCATCTGCCCTGAGAGCTATGCAGACTCTGAGTCCAGCTAGTAGCGCCTCGTACTCGGCTTGATTGTTGGTTGCTTTGAAGTCAAACCTCATGGCACATTAGACATCATCTCCTTCTGGAGTGCATACTACGATCCCTACCCCGTTGCCATGAGTGTTTGAAGAGCCATCAACATATAATTTCCACAGGAAATTTTTACCCAACATCTTTTTTGCTTCCAGGTTTGGTTATGTGAACTCATTTATAAAAGCTGCCACTGCTTGTCCTTTAAGAGATGTCCTGGGGACGTAGTGGATATCGAATTCACTTAGCTCGATTGCCCATTTGGTTAGTCTCCCTGAAATCTCTGGCTTCTGTAAAATTTGTTTCAATGGGCAGTCAGTGAGAACCTGTATTGTATGAGCTTGAAAGTATGACCTTATCTTTCTTGCTGTTGAAACCAGTGCTAGGGCCATTTATTCTGCCTGTGAATACCTAGTCTCGGTTAATAAAAGTGTTTTGCTGGTATAATACACTGGTTTCTGTACTCCATCTTCTATTCTGACTAGGACTGAGCTTGCTGCTAGTTCTGTAATTGATAAGTACAAATGGAGTACCTCTCCCATTTGTGGTTTTGAAAGGATGTGAGCCAGCCCCAAGTACTATTTGATTTTCAAGAAAGCCTGCTCACACTCTTCATCCCATTCGAGTCCTTTCCCTTTTTTGATTACTCTGAAAAAGGGTACGCATCTGTCCGTGGCCTTTGAGATGAATCTTCCCAAGGAAGCTAAACATCCTGTTAAGCGCTGTACTTCTTTTAATATCATTGGTGAGGTCATTCTCTGCAAGGCTTGGATCTTTTCAGGATTGACTTCGATTCCCCTTTGGTGAACTTGAAAACCCAGGAACCTTCCTGAAGGAACTCCGAATAAATCCTCAAAACATCAAATGTCTCTCGCAGGTTTGAGGTATGCTTGTCTGTCGAGATGCTTTTGGTCAGCATGTCATCAATGTACACTTCCATGTTCCTTCCTATTTTCCGTAAAAAGATTCTGTTGACCAGCCTTTGATATGTTGCCCCTGTATTTTTTAATCTGAAGGGCATCAATGTGTAACAGTACAAGCCCTGATCGGTTGTGAAAGATGTTTTTTCTTCATCAGCCTTATTCATCCGGATTTGGTTATATCCCGAGTAGGCATCCATGAAACTGAGCAATTCATGGCCTGATGTAGCGTCCACCAACTGGTCTTTCCTCGAACGTGGAAAACTGTCTTTTGGGCATGCTTTGTTCAAATCTGTGAAATCTACGCACATTCTCCATTGTTCATTTTTCTTTTGGACGATAACTACATTAGCTACCCATTGTGGGTAGTTGATCTCTCTAATCGACCCTACGACGAGTAGCTTCTCCACTTCCTGTTTGATTACCTGACTTCTCTCGAGATTGAATGATCTTCTCTTTTGTATCACTGGTTTTACATTCGGGTCTACTGCGAGATGGTGAGATATTATTCGAGCATCTATCCCAACCATGTCTTCATGACTCCAGACGAACACATCTCTGTTTTCTTTGAGCAAATCAATGAGGCTTTGTTTGACTTTTCCTACCAGGTTGGCCCCGATCTTGATCTTCCTATCTGGTTCATCTTCATTCAAGATAATTTCTTCGACCGGTTCATTTTTGGATTCATTCGACTCTTTCCTTGGATCAAACTCGAATGACAGTGACTCTTTGTTCTGGCTCGGCTGCGTTATAGTGCATACCTGTTCACCATCATTTTTGTCTTTGTAGACTGACAGGTTAGCTCTTCGGGCCATCTCTTGGGATCCCTTGACTACACCGACCCCATGTTCGGTCGAGAACTTGATCATCAATGCATAAGTGGCTGTTACGGCCTTAGTTTTATTTAATAATGGCCGACCCAACAACGCATTATACGGCCAATTGTCTAAGTCTACCACCACGAAGTCGAGCAGTACAGTTCTCTAATACGATGCCACTCCAATCTTTAAGGTTAGTTTTACCGTCCCGAGTGACCTGACCTCAATTCCTCCGAATCCTCTGAGTGGAGTATGGAAAGGCTGTAGATCCTTTCGGTCCAACCTGAGTTGATTGTAGACGGCTACATTGAGAATATCTGTCGAACTTCCATTATCTATCAGGATTCTCCTGACTTCCCGGTGACCAATCTGGGCACTTATGACCAGAGCATCATTTGGACGAACATCGACCCCATGCGAGTCTGCTTTTATGAATATTATCCGGTCTCATCCTTCCTTTACCCTTTTCGGGTCTGGCTCGACCGAGTTCACGTCAAAGTTATGTCTTGCCTCCACTGCTTCTCTGATTTCCTGTGTTTGCTCTCGGTTACTTCTCCCAGTGGATGGTCCTCTAAAGATTGTTTGTATTACTTCATTGGCCTCTAGGCTGGCCCTTTGATTTCGACCAGAGCTGTGGTCGGCCCTGATCTCTTTCTTTGTTTCTGAACTCTCATCTCTTTTCAAGATTACATCCTGTAGATGTCCTTCCCGAATGAGGGTTTCTATGTAATCTCTGAGCTGGTAACACTTGGAAGTCTCATGACCGGTTTCCTTGTGGAATCTGCAGTATTTGGTTGTATCCCACCGGGCGAACTGAGACTGTCGTCGTGGCTCTTGTACCAGATTCTTTGCTTTTAGTATAGCCAGGATTTCCTCCTGCTTTTTTCGAAAAGGGGTGTAGTTGGTGTATCTACCTCAAAATTTCTCCGTGGTCTGTTCGGTATTACGCCTGTTTCCCTCGTCCTTGCTTTTTTCTTTGCTGTTTCCTTTCTGTTTTCCCTTTTGGTTTTGTACCTTGGATTCGGCATCCCTCTGTTCGGGTTTTCCTCCATGCATGTAGCATCCTCCCGTGGCTAATTCTTCTTCTTCGACTGGTGCATATCCTCCCACCATGTCCATCATATCTGAATATCTGGTTAGACAGGCTCTTCTCAGGTTAAAAGATAACCTTCCATTCTGTGGGTTGTTGATGAATGCAACAATTATCGCTTCATCTTTTGCACTGCCGATTTCTAAAACCGCTTGGCCAAATATCCCCAGGTATTTCTTCAGCGACTCATCTTTCCCTTGTTTTATCTGAGAAAGGTAAGCCACTAATTTTTTCATGTGAACGTTGCTCAGAAATTGCTTCGAGAAACTCCTGCTTAGTTCACTGAAGCTTCCGATACTTGCTGGGGGCAATCTCCCAAACCATCTTGAGCCTGTGTCCCCTAGAGTCTGTGGAAAGTTGAGACATAGTAAGGGATCATTATGGGCATACTGGGCCATAGCACTTTTATTGCGTCTGACGTGTTCCTTAGGGTCTGTATCCTTCTTGAATTGCTACACGAGTGGTATCCTGAACCTTTATGGGAATGAAGTCCGTAAGATTTCCCTAGTGAATGGACTGTCAGAATCTTCGTCAGATAAATCGTTGTACCCATAACGCCTGACCAGTGCATCCATTTGACGCCTATTGTTTTCGACCTCTCGAGTTAGGCTCTTAATTACGAAATCTCTATCTCCCACCGGATCTCCATGTGGGTTAAACCGCCGAGTGACGGTCATTCCTCTCTCTAGCTCTTCGCTTTGCTGTCGAGTTTCTCGGGTTGATTCTTGCAAGCGTATGGTTCCGTGATAGCGGTTATGATGGTGCAGATCGCACTCTTTCGATAACGACCGATCCCTGTGCCGATCGTTCTTGCGGTGTTTTGCACGGGCTATCTGATCATGATTCAGCCTCTGTCGTGGTCGTTCCTCTTCTGGTTTTTCACGTCCAACCTGATTAATTGGAGCAGAGTTTCTTCCGGTTTCTGGTGCATTTAGTCTTGGCCCCACTACGACTGAAAGAAGCCTTACAAGTGGGAGGTTAGGAGGTTATGCTTCTTCTGCAGCCAGTAGATAAACTCCTTCCTTAGCTGTGTCTCTGTTGCAGCGCCTCTCGGAAGCGTTGTGTCAGGTCTTCGCTGGTCGGATGAACTTGTTGGATCCCAGTCAGGGATGTTGGTTGGTTCTTCGTGGTTGTAGTGAGATCTCGCGAACTACTGCCAATATGGACGTTATCTGGAGATTTTAGGACATCCTTAGAACTGCTTCTTTTTCCTGCCATTACCTTTAATTAAATAGGAGGTTCGACCCCTTCTTCTACCGCCAATTGTTGACGTCGATTTCTGGATGGGGAAGAAAAGCCAACAAGATTTGGATTTTAGCTGTGATCTCAAAGAGAAAGAGAAGGAGAAATTAATCGGACGCAAGTTTTTTACATGGTAAAACTCTGATGACCGGAGAAACATCCACAGGTGGTTGAATAATCAACCAAGCCAAAACCCACTATGAATAGAATAATTACAATTCTCGATCTCTCTTTTTTCTCTTTGTATTTTTCTATATGATTTCTCTATATCTTTTGTGATGAGATTATGGGTCTATTTATATGTCCATAGAACCCCAATCCTCTTTGTACAAGTAATAAAAGATCTTTGTATTTAATTATGATTGTTTACTTGTTCGAAGTAGTTTGTCTTCTTTCCTATTTCGGAGACTTGTATTGAGATCAAATGGGACTCTAGTGATTCAGTCCAGTTAGGACTTATTTCCTTATAAGAGCGTAGTCTTTTTGAAGAAATAAAATTATTGCTTGATTTAGAACCCTTTCCGTTTGGTATTCTATTCTTCTTGGAATTCCTCTTTGATATGGATATCTTCGCGTATTTTAATGACTCGATTCGTGTGAGCTACGCGCTGGGCTTTTTATTCAGGTTTTCTTCATGTTTGTCCCGAGTAGAGCAAGATATCAGCTGGTCCCAAGTGACGTCATCTGATCCTGAGTAGAAAATGTCATTAACTAGCCTCGAGTATCTTTAACTGACCCCGAGTAGTATATGACGTCAGTTGACCCCGAGTAGGTTTTGTTCAATACTTGTTTACTCTGGCTTCTCTTCTTTGGTGATGTTATTCAGGATCACCTACCCAGGGACCTCGACTCCCGAGATTGGGCTCCAAAATTGCCCCACGAAAGCAAGAAAAGATCGCTGAACTCAGGAAGCACTCGAAGCGAAGCCCGATGGGAACAAAAGCAAGCTCCTTACAATCGTGGGCACTTCCCGAAGCCAGGTTTGATTCGTAGTCTAGGATAGAAGCCCACTAACCTCTCCAGAAGCCCGCCGTTCCCGTCGAGCATAAAAAGAAGAATCTCGCCTAGTCTATATTACCTTTAGTAAGTGCCCCTGGGTCTATCCCAAGCTCTTCTGAATAGAACCGAAGCATAGATCTATCTAAAACCGAAGCATAGTCCAGTAACCTCCATGAAGAATCATGCCACGAGTACACACATGATCGTATCCATGTAATAACCAATATTTACGTGCAAGTCAAGAGTTTGATTCCAAAAGGGAAACAAACTTATCTCCGTCAATGATATCATCGAATCCAGTAACAATTCAAATTCAAATGAGGAATCCCGCCCGATAAGAAGGGAACGGATTCATGGGATCACGGCAAGATATTTGTGAACTTAAAACCTACTTGGGCCTTATATAAGTAAGGCCAAGAATGGTAGAAAAAAGAAAAAAAAAAGGAAGGACATAGAGAGGAGAAGAAAGGACGAGAAGAGGGCCTAAATTATGTATTCAGAACACGGCCACCATTGGTTCCACTATTTGACAAGCATAAAGCTACTACCTTCCTAGGTCCTAGAGAGATTGAGAGCATATGAGAGGGAATTCTGTGTACCGAAGTGAATAATCAATAATAAAAGCTCCTATTTGTTTTTATTATAATCCAGATTCTCGTTTACCTCTAAATAGTTTAGGTATCAAAGGTATCGGATCCGGCCACCACTTTCGTGGTAGTGGTCTCGAGGGTGTTAATAGGAATTTCTCATCCTGAGCGAATTTCCCGTTAACACTTTCTGGCGCCGTCTATGGGAAACTCTCACACCACCATCTTTATATTCACAAGTTTATTATTTTAAAGGAATCATGAGGCTCAGTTCCTCACAAGGACAGTCAGGGGCATCGGGACAACCTTCTGCTGCATCAACAAAAAAAGGTCCCAAAGAAAGGGAGAAAATCCTAGCTCCATAGTCAAGTTCCAGACCAGCCAGCCATGGTGCGGGCTCTGGATCCCTCTATGGGAAATCAGGTCGAGCTTGACCAACAAGCGACAGCCTTCGTGGAAAACGTCCGCCTTCAACTGCTCGCTGAGGGTATTACTATCCAGTAAGCAAACCTTTGCAATTGGGGGGAGTCAAGCAGGCCCGAGGCTAGGCAACTAGCTCTCAGCCTCGATCCGGAATAGGTAAGGGCCCATGCCCCCATTCCTGAAGCGCCGCCACGCTACCAGCCCAAGCAAGTCAAATCCGTGGCGGACATCCTTCCCCGAGAGCGGGAAGAGTTTCTCCACCCAACAACTTCAAGGAATGAAGCCTAAATTAGGGAAGAAGAAAGTCAGCAAAGCCCCTGGGCAGACCCCCTCCGAAGAAGGAACCGGGTAGAGGTCGCCAGTTCGTAAGAAGGATCTGAAAGTGAGAAAACTTAGATTAACTCAAGGAAATCCGAAAGCATACTCCCGAGGGATCAGTTTGCAGAGCTTCAGAAGAAGGTCCAATTGATGAAAAATGGGAAGTACAAGGAGGACAAGAAAGATCCTCTAAGTGAAATGAATGCTCTCTTCACCAGAAGGATCCGGAAGGCGGAGTTCCGGCCTAAATTCAAAATGCCAACTGACAGATTCTCTGAGTTTGAGGATCCCCTGAGCCCCTTAGAGAGCTTCGTTCAACAGATAGAGGTCCAAAACACGACCAGGGCCACTATGTGTCGAATGTTCCCCACTACACTCACGGATTACGCTAAGACCTGGTTTAGGAAACTACCTACCGCTAGTGTGGATTCCTTCACCAAGCTATCGACCAATTTATGCTCACAATTATAGGGAGTTAAGCCCCGATTGAAGGACCCAATCCATCTACAGTATGTGATCCAAGAGAGATGGGAAACACTCCGGGCTTATGTCGAGCGTTTCCACAAGAAAGTCATCCAGATGGGGGTCTTCACCGAGAAAAAAACCCTCACCAACTTCACAATGAACCTGTGAGCAGGCAAACTTTTTCGGTCTTTTGCCAAGAGACCTCTAGAAACCTACCAAAAAGCCTATGATCGGGCTTTGGAGCAGATTGAGATCAAAGAACATCTCAAGGTCAAGATGGAACACGACCACATGAGAGCCGTAAAGCAATAAAAGAAGAAAGCTCACAGCCCCGAGTAAGCTTCGAAAAGCCAGAACAAACCCCTTAATAGATCGACATACCGCTTCCCCTTTTCTCAACCCAGATCGGAAAGGTATCCAAAAAAACAAACTCCTCCGCAAGCTTTACCTCCTCTTAGGAGAGTATGAGAGGGGGTACGATCATTACACTCCCTTAAATGTATCCCATGAAACAGTCTATCTCGCCATTCGGGACAAGGGTTTGCTACAGAAGCTTGCTCTCATGAAAGCCCTGGTCGATAAGAGAAATCGCTATAAATATTATAACTTTCACGAGGAGGTGGGGCATAACACTTCAGAGTGCTACAACCCGCGGAATCAGATCGAGACTTTAATAAAAGAAGGATGTCTGGTGGAATTTTTACAGCAAGTCAGAGAGAACATTCAGACTGGAAAGGAAGTGCAAGCCGAGATCCGAGAGCATACTGAGAAAAGAAAGGAGGAGCAGGCGACCCTGATGCAACAGATTTAGATAATACATACCATCAGCGGAGGGCCTACTCTGGTTGGCACCTCCAACAATTCTAGGAAAAACCATGCGAGGAAAGTCCCTCGTACGGTCGAAGGGTGAGATATCTTTAAGATCGACCAGAGACCGACTAGCCCCTCCTAGCTATCATAGATCATTTTCACTGAAGCGGATGTCTTCAACACCGTGCAGCCTTACGATGACCCCATGGTGATCATAGTACATATTGTCAACTGCATGGTACAATGTGTGCTTGTCGACACAGGTAGCAGCGTTGACGTCCTATTTAAAGATACCCTGGAAAAGCTAAACTTGAAACAGTGGTGTTACAATAGCTGCACTACCCCGCTATATGGGTTCACTAGGGACTCAATCATGCCCGTGGGATCAAAAATCCTACCAGTGATCATTGGAGCCACACCTCTCCAGCAGAATATCATGACAGACTTCGTGGTGGTGGATACCCCATCGGCCTACAATTCAATATTAGAGTGGTCATTTTTATCATCCTTGAAAGGGGTCCTATCCATTTACCACAACGTTCTGAAATTCCCAGTAGAAGACAAAGTGGGGGAAGTTCGGGGTGACCAGCAAGCAGCCAGGAGATGCTACGCAGTGTCGGCCAACCCAACGGCCATAACAAAACAACTCGCCCAAATGACAACGATCTAAGATAGGGCAACCCCTGCATCAAACCTAGGAGATGTAGGGCCCACCAATCACCCTGAGGACGACCCTATAATGACAGACGGGGAGAAACAGAGAAGGGGATTAGTCAGCGGCCATCCGGTGGATAAGTTAGAAGGGGTTCCTGTCCGAGTGGAAGATCCCTTGAAGGTCGTCAAAATCGGAGCCACCCTTGTGCCGGGAGTGAAAGAGGGTTTGATCAGGCTCCTCACAAAGTTCAATGACATTTTTGCTTAGAGTCATACTGAGATGCCAGGGATCTCGATGACATTGGCTGCTCATCGATTGGCAGTGGATCCGATCTTCAAACCTATTAAACAAAAAAGGCACCACTTTAACACCGAAAGAAATGTTGCGGTTCAGGAAGAAGTGGACAAACTGACCCAGACGGGCTTCATCCGAGAAGCACATTATCCCGAGTGGATTGCCAACGTGGTCATGGTCATGGTCACAAAGGCAAATGGAAAGTGGCGCATGTGTGTTGATTATACCAACCTCAACCGGGCATGTCCGAATGACAGCTTTCCTCTACCAAAAATTGATCAGCTAGTCGACTTCACCTTCGAAAACAAGCACTTGAGCTTCATGGATGCATTTTCAGGGTATAATCAAATTATGATGCACCCCGCGGACCAGGAAAAGACCGGTTTCATCACAGCGCGAGGTTTGTGCTGCTACAAGGTGATGCCTTTTGGGCTCAAAAACGCTGGATCTACATATCAGCTGCTAGTCAATCGGTTGTTCAAGCCCGAAATTGGGAGATCAATAGAGGTGTATATCGATGACATGATCACCAAATCTTCAACCTCGGAAGGCCATCTGGGCGACCTTCGCAGAACCTTCATGATCCTAAGAGAGAACCAGATGAGATTGAACCCTTCCAAATGCGCCATTGGGGTAACTGCAGGGAATTTTCTGGGCTTCATGGTCCATGAGAGAGGCATAGAGGCTAACCCGAAAAAGATCATGGCTATCCTGGATCTAGAGTCCCCCACAACTCTTAAACAAGTTCGAGCCTTGACCGGGTAGGTAGCAGTGCTCAATAGGTTCATCTCTCGGTCTATCGACAAGTGTCTCCCATTTTTCTAAGCCATCAAGCAGGGAAGAAACATGAAATGGGACCAGGAGAATGAACAAGCTTTTCAAGCCTTGAAAAAATACCTGTCAAGCCCACCACTAATGGTTAAGCCAAGTCTTGGAGAAGAGCTTCATATCTACTTGGCCGTTTTAGAAACCGTCGTGAGTGGGCCCTTGGTCAAGAAATGCTGGGATAAGGTCCAGCGGCCTATTTATTACATAAGTCACTCTCTAACCAAGCCCGAAAAGACCTATACCCTTTTGGAAAAGCTCGCTTATACCTTGGTGACCTCGGCAAGGAAGCTTTATCCCTACTTCCACGCTCATTCCATAGCAGTGGTGACAGACAAACCCTTCTGTCAATTCTTACAAAGACCGAATGTTTCTGGAAGGCTGGTTTTATGGGCCCTGGAGCTTACCCAGTTTGATTTAAGTTACAAGTCTAGAACCGCAATAAAAGCTCAGGCTCTAGCAGACTTTGTAGCAGAGCTCTCAATACCTTCAGGCCAAGCAACCCCTGCAGTAACAGATGTAGCCCCTGAGAGGATTCCAGAATCTGACAGCTGGTCGGAGGGTTGCTAGTCGTGGATTCTCTACACTTATGGAGCTTCCAAGCAAGCTAGGGGAGGAGCGGGCATAGTCCTAATCGACCCAATAGGAACTGAGTGCTGCCACTGTTTCAGATTTGAATTTAAAGTCACGAACAATGAGGCAGAATACGAAGCCCTTCTAGCTGGAATAAAGGCAGCCACAGAGCTCGGGGTTGATTACCTGAATATTAAGAGCGACTTATCTCTCGTGGTCAACCAAGTCTCAGGGGATTACCAGGCAAAAATGGATAATATGATCGCTTACCTGAAACTGGTTCAACAACTCAAGAGCAATTTTAAAGGATTCAAGATCGAGCAGGTACCTCGACAACTGAATTGTCGAGCTGACGTACTTGCCAAGATAGCTGTAAATGGTGGCCAGACCTTACCCCATGAAGTCCCTCTTCAAGTAATCCCCCTACCTAGGACATTGACAGGTAAGGAAACTTATACCTTGGATCGACAACCGTGCTGGATGGATCCCATAATGGATTATCTGCAGGATGGGAAACTTCTCGAAGAGCCTGACCAAGCTAGAAGAGTCAAAAGGCTCTCGGTCTGGTATTGTTTGGTGGATGGGCACCTATACTGGAGGGGAAGATCCCTTCCCCTGCTCCGATGTTTACACCCTGAAGACCCCAAGTAGGCTCTGAAAGAGGTTCATTTCGAGGAATACGGGAACCACATTGGTGGGGAGGCTTTGGCATATCAGGTTCTCCGCATAAGGTATTATTGGCCAACCATCCATCAAGACACAAAGAGCTTGATGCAAGCCTGCGAGGCATGCCAGAAGACTGTAAATTTGAGTCACCTCCCTCCGGAGGGTTGTCGTCCCTTAACTCACCATACCCCTTTGCTATGTGGGGAGTCGACTTGATAGGATCACTTCCTACCGCTCCAGGTAAGGCCAAGTATGCTATCGTGGCAATTGATTATTTCACAAGATGGGTCGAAGCCGGACCGCTCTCCCAGATATCAGAAGAAAACACAACAAGGTTAATCAAGACTAATGTAGTTTGCAGGTTCGGAACCTCTCTTGCCATTATAGTTGACCTCGAAAAATAGTTCGACAATGGTCGATTCAAAGATTTTTGCAAAGGCTTGGGAATCGACCTTCGGTTTGCTTCGGTAGCCCACCCCCAGACCAACGGTCTGGTGGAATCCATGAATAAACCCGTTAAGAAGTTATTGAAGAAAAAGCTATATCAGAAGAAAGGCAGATGGGCAGGGGAGCTTCCTGAGGTCTTCTGGGTTTACCGCACTACAAGAAGAACAACTACCGGGGAAATGCCCTACTCTCTAGCCTTCGGGGTTGAAGAAGTCCTACCTATCGAGCACAAATTGACCTCCTTTAGAGTCCAACATTTCGAACCAGGGAGCAATGAAAGTAAGCTCCGAGCTAGCTTGGATCTTCTGGAAGAAAAGCAAGATCGAATAGCCGAGAATGTAGCAGTCTACCAGAACCGGATTGCCAGGTACTTTAACATGAGGGTAAAGGCCCAAAACTTCAAGGAATGGGACCTAGTTCTCAGAAAAGTGACATTGAATACCAGGAAGAGGTCAGACCGGGTCCTAGGGCTCAACTGGGAAGGACCATACCTAATAAAAATGGTGATCCATAACGGGGTATACAAATTCGAGGATATGAATGGCCGACTCATCGATCATCCTTGTAATGCAAATCACTTAAGAAAATTCTACCCTTGAATAGGGGACTCAAGAGCAGGCGTCCTCCACCTAGTTTTTTTATCTCCAGAAATAATGTACTTCATCCCTCTTATCAATGAAGACTTTTTTTCTTATTTTCTCCATCTTCAACTATGTTCTACAATGATTTGGGTCTACATGGAAAATTCGACATTATAGCTCCAAGACCAGGGGCAAGCCGGGGAACCCTCTCGCCACCCTTGATGCCTCGGCCGAGCACTACCCCCAGCCAAAAAGGGTCTTAGTGTAAGAGCATAGTTGCCATCCAGATCTCGAGACCAGGAAATAGGTAGATAGCCTTTCTGATGCCTTGGTCAGGCTACCACCCCCAAGAAGGGTCTGAGTATAAGGGCATAGTTGCCATCCAGATCTCGAGATCAGGAAATAGCTAGATAGCCCTCATGATGCCTTGGTCAGGATACCACCCCCAAGAAGGGTCTAAGTGTAAGAGCATATTTGACATCCAGATCTCGAGACCATGAAATAGCTAGATAGCCCTCTTGATGCCTTGGTCGGGCTACCACCCCTAAGAAGGGTCTGAGTGTAAGAGTATAGCTGCCATCCAGATCTCGAGACTAGGAAATAGCTAGGTAGCCCTCATGATGCCTTGGTCGGGCTACCACCCCTAAGAAGGATTCGAGTTTAAGAGAGTAGAAGCCCTCTCAATCCCTAGCCTAAGAGAGTGCTAGATAGTTCTTTACTTGATGCATCACCAGGGTTACAACCTCCTAAAGGGGCTCGAGGATGGAGGGCTCGATTTACTTAAACTCTAAACATCCCAGTTATTATTGGTTACTAATTCTCCGTGTACATGTGATTGCTTACTATGACAGGCCTACGATCAAACAAGGGGACTATCGACTAAAGTCATTGAGCTACAAGTCTTTGTAGTCGGAAAGCCCGAGCTTGCTATCTGCTTTCACACTTAAGCAATGTTCTTATCTTGTTACTTTTCCCAAGCTAAGTCAGTTTGCAATAGAGGCTGAACTTAGAGGGAGATCAGAAAAGAAGCAAGTACATGCAAGACAGGATATGAACCAAGTGTAAAAGTTAAACTTCATTGATGAATGAGGGAGCCTATTCCCCAGTAAGGCTACAGCAAATAGGGAGCCTAGCCCCTGATTCCGAGCTTCAGAAAAAAAATAATAATGATCAAGCATGAGTAAAGATGAGATGCCCACCCCCCTTTCCGGGCATTCAGAGCAAGCTACTAGAAGATGTACTCAAGCTTCTGTGTCCACTCGGTCTCTTCCGGTTTCTCCCCCTTCTGGAGGAACCTCGCCTTCTACTCCTCCTTTGGATGATCGCCCATCTCGGACGGTCGCCTCCGCTACCTTCTCCTGAGGATGCCCCTCGACTGTCTCATGATGAGCATGGTTCTTCTCCACCTCAACTGTCTCATGGTCAGCAGGGTCCTTCTCCACGACTTCATTGATCACCGCCATAACCTCAGGTGGTATGGTTGCATCAAGAAGATTGGCCATTGACTCTGGCATGTTCTTCCCTTGAAGCAATCCTAGAGAGGTCTCGGGCTTCCATAAGATCTCCTTCTGGCTCAGTGGGTAGAACCCCCTTTGAGGACTCTCCGGGACCCGACATTGGAAAGACGACAGGAGGAGAAGGAAGGTCTAACCTAGTTGTTTGCTTCCCGGCTTCGGCCACGTTAGAGGGATCCAAGTCATCACCTAAGGGGCGAGACATCTCTGTGGCCTTGGTCAATATCTTCTCTCTATTCCAGTTAGCAATAATCGACAGGTCAAAGGGAGAGGGGGAGGGGCTCTGGCGACCTGGTAGGAAACGTAGAAGTAACATTCGCTGAAGGACGCATCTACCTCGACCTCGAGCTTGGCAATCCGGGCATTCATATCTTGATTCTCAGTATTCAGCTTCTTGGCTTCAGCCTTCCAGGAGTCTCTCTGCCTAGCCCACCGCTCTAACTTGAGGGTTTATTGGTCAAAGGATCTTTTCATCCTCTCATGGTCACAGCGAAGCTCGCTCAGTTTGGTTTCCATTTCCCTCTGATTTGAGGTTATCTCCTTTACAAGAGACCGAACTTGCTTGAGAAGCCCTATGACCCTTTCAATTTCAGCTTCAGCCTGGGTAGCCCGGTCACGAAGAAGGGATAATGTCGACCTATTGCGACGTTAAACTTGAAAGCCTTTAAAATATGAAACAAAGGTTAGAGAGCGATCAAAGCTCGCATTCATAGAAAACAAAGGCAATGACTACCTCGATCAGGAGGGCATACCCCTTGGTAAGCATGATGTCCACAAGCATTGAATCCATCCGGGAAAGCCCGCCACCCGGGCAAGTAGCCACAAGCTGCTTTAGAACCTCGTCCTGGTCAATCGAGCCCGATTGATGGTGGGGGTGAGAAGAGGGAGTCTCAAGAACACTAGCCTCGGGATCCCTAGTAGCCTGAACTGAAGGGGACACAAGAAGGGCTGTGGGAGTAGTGGGTAATATAACCGAAGGAGCGATAACTGTAGCGGAGACCGCTGATGAAGGGGTTGATGTGGTCGTATTAGCAACTCGGGAAGCAGGACATCCTTTGGTTAGTGCCTTGGAAGCCCGCGACACAAGAATAACCATCCTGAACCTAGCTTGGGTAGGAGATAGAGATGGAGTTGAAACAGGTGAAACAACAGCTGGGGTGGCTGGCCCCCCTTTCTCCATTGTAATCGAGAAGACCCCTCGGGATAATCTAGTATGAGGGGAAAGGGTCCGAGCTTGCTGAGCTTCATGGGAAGCTGGGGCAACAGTAAAAACTGTTAAAAAAAAGATGTAAGAAGCAAGCCAACTAACAAGGTCAAAGCATAACGACTTGAGATTACTTACGAGGGGTAGCATCGGAGATCCGCAGGTACTTGTTCACCCTACGGGGGTCGAAGGGATCAGCAGTTAGAAATTTCAAGTTCAGATAATTTTTGGCCAGGATAGTCTTCAGCACAGCCTCAGACTCAGCGGGCAGGGAGTCCTGATCCCATGAGGTTTTGTCACTGAAAGCAGTAGGAACCGTGAGCTCATACCCATCAATGAATACGGAGCTCCCCCAGCCCCCCCTGCTAGTATCCATTCTTCCTTCCAAGTGGGGTCTTTTCTCGAAGCACCGGGGATGATAAAGTTGAGTTTGTTTTTGGCCTTCACGTAGAACTGTCCCCGGAGACCTCCGGACAAGCTCCCGATCTGGAAAAGGTAGATCAGTTCTTCTGCCCCTGGTTCCCAGGTGACATTGCCCAGCTAGTATTGTTCCCTCCACAGCACGAGGAAACCAATCAGATGCCTCCAAAAGTCAGGCGTCAGTTGAATGAGAGCTAATTGAAGGGCATTGAGGGCCCGTCGAAAAGTGGGGTGAAGGGGGAGCCTGACCCCGTTCTCAAAGGCCACCGGATGAATGGGAAGCACACCCGCGGGAGGGTTATAAACATCATAGTTCCTATGGGGAACTTTGAGAGTAACACCCATATGAATGCCGTATTTATCCCGAAGGCGGTTATTTGATTGTGTGTCAAAGGTAGAATCGGGAATAACCCTAGATTCTAAAGGAAGAGGCATCGCTGAAAGAAGCCTCACAACCATAACCTGAACCTCTCCGGTGACGTCGATCCTCTCTCTAGCATTAGAACCCTCGTCAACTAAGTTTAGAGGGTTGTCGGGTTGATTCGAGAAGCTGAAACCAATTGAGATGTTTCTACCAAAGCAACGACGTTGACGGACTGGGGAGGAGTCCTTGTCACTCGAAATTCCTCGCACCCAATTTCGAGGAACTAAGTTAGAGCCGCCAGTGCCCTCGACCAGAACTTCAATGCTATCAGAAGAGTTCGACATTGCTGAATTAGGAGAGTTTGAAGGTGGGGAAATCGACAGAGGGTAAGACGACAGAGGAAATATGGAAAATTGAAATTGAAAGAATGTGTGAATAAGAGGCAGCGATTGTGAGTTTATATAGAGGTTAGGGTTATAATGACGTTGGCGACATCCTCGGGAAAATCACCTCGAGCAGCGGAGATGGCAGTAACGTAGTCGGTTTTCCTCGAAGAACATACCAATTTAAGTTCAACACATCACTTGGGCAATTAATGAGAAGATTTTATTCGAAGTTCTCAGTAATTGTCTTGTAACAGGAAAATTTCCCAATTAAACAGGGAATCTGACTCCAACCCCAACTCTACCTCCGGTGTTCAAGTCAGAGGGGACTTCAGTCAATAGTAAAATTTGGCCAGGGGTTAAAGAGAAATTTTCCACTTTCCCGTCCCAAGTCAAAGCCCATAGCCGACATTCATGAGACCCCAGGCAGACCATAAAGCTACCCCACAAGAGCAGGGAATGTGACCCGGGCTTCGGAGCTATCAGGGATGAAGTTGGGCACGACCTGGTCAAGCCTAAGAGCGGACATAGGAGTCGGGGATTCTCGAGACCATCTACTCGGGGACCTCGGCTCCGGAGATTGGGCTCCAAAATTGCCCCATGAAAGCAAGAAAAGATCGTTGAACTCGGGAAGCACTGGAAGTGAAGCCCGACAGGAACAAAAGCAAGCTCCTTCCACCCGTGGGCACTTCCCGAAGCCATGCTTGATTTGTAGTCTAGGATAGAAGCTCACCAACCTCTCCAGAAGCTAGTCGTTCCCGTTAGGCATAAAAAGAAGAATCTCGCTTAGTCTATATTACCTATAATAAGTGCCACTGGGTCTATCCCAAGCTCTTCTGAATAGAACCGAATCATAGATCTATCTAGAACCGAAGTATAGTCCAGTAACCTCCATGAAGAATCATGCCATGAGTACACACAGGATCGTATCCATGTAATAACCAATATTTACGTGCAAGTCAAGAGTTTGATTCCAAAAGGGAAACAAACTTATCTCCGTTAACGATATCATCGAATCCAGTAACAATTCAAATTCAAATGAGGAATCCCGCCCGATAAGGAGGGAACGGATTCATGGGATCACGGTAAGATATTTGTGAACTTAAAACCTACTTGGGCCATATATGAGTAAGGCCAAGCATGGTAGAAAAAAGGAAAAAAAAGAAGGAGAGAGAGGAGAAGAAAGGAATAGAGGAGGACCTAAATTATGTATTCAGAACACAACCACCATTGGTTCCACTATTCGACAAGCATAAAACTACCACCTTCCTAGGTCCTAGAGAGATTGAGAGCATATGAGAGGGAATTCCATGTACCGAAGTGAATAATCAACAATAAAAGCTCCCATTTGTTTTTATTATAATCCAGATTCTCGTTTACCTCTAAACATGTTAGGTATCAAAGGTACCGGCCCTGGCCACCACTTCCATGGTAGTGGTCTCGAGGGTGTTAATAGGAATTTCTCATCCTGAGCGAATTTCCCGTTAACAAATGACAACCCTTGAATTGAGTGAAAATGAATGGATGGGTGTTGAAGTCACAAATTAAAGTTAAAATTTGAAGTTGATAGTTAGGCTATATAAACTTCAAATTTTGACTTTAATTTGTAACTTCAACATCCTGATATCCATTTTCACTCAATTCAGTAGTGAAAAAATAAATGAATTAAAGAATAATGACAACCCTTAGATTGAGTGAAAATGGATGAATGGATGTTGAAGTCATAAATTAAATCAAAATTTGAAGTTGATATAGCATAACCCTTTTTTTAGGTTAGGCTATATTAACTTCAAATTTTAACTTTAATTTGTAACTTGAACATCCATCGTTCCATTTTTACTCAATTCAATGGTGGAAAAAGTAAATTAATTATATATTAATGACAACTCTTGGATTGAGTGATAATGAATGTATGGATGTTGAAGTCATGAATTAAAGTCAAAATTTATAACTTCAACATCTATCCATCTATTTTCACTCAATTCAATGGCTGAAAAAGTAAATGAAGATTGAGTGAAAATGGATGGATGGATGTTGAAGTCATGAATTAAAGTCAAATTTGGGTTAGGCTATATCAACTTCAAATTTTGACTTTAAGTTGTAATTTCAACATCCATCAATTTTCACTAAATTCAATGGTGGAAAAGTAAATTAATTAAAGATTAATGACAATCCTTGGATTAAGTGAAAATAGATGGATGGATGTTGAAGTCACAAATTAAAGTCACAAATTAAAGTCAAAATTTGAAGTTGATATAGCCTAACCCTTTCAATTCAATGGTGGAAAAAGTAAATGAATTAAAGATTAATGGCAACCCTTGGATTGAGTGAAAATGGATTGATGGATGTTGAAGTCACAAATTAAAGTCAAAATTTGAAGTTGATATAGCCTAACCCTTTTTTGGGTTATATCTTTTATTTCTTATTGTTATTTTGATTTAAATTGTGTAAAGGACTAAGGGAGTCTTTTAATTTTTCCAACTAATGAGTAAGGGTAATTATGTCTTTTTGCCTATTATTAGTGCCGACAATAACGATTGTTGAAGGTTGATAACGGTAGGTGGAAATGGCTAATTCCGTAAATAAAAGGGGTAAAACGATGATGATGCAAACATCAAAGAGCAAAATAATAATATCCCTAATATTAATATCATAACCATATAATATAATAATAATAGAATCGACTTGTGTGACACGACCTTAACATCGATATGAAGCCTAGAGTAAGAAAGCAGCTCCACATCAACTCTATCAGACCAAAACAAACCTAAAAGCATTTGTGACAGTTTTTTAGTTTTTGTCACAAATCAAAACTTTTAGTAACACCTTATCACTTGACCTTAATTAGTGATAAAATAAAAATTGTGTCACTAAATTTATATTTAGTGACAATTAACTGTTTGAAGATTTTGTTACTATAAACATTTCTAGTGACAATTTATTGTTTGAAAAATGTCACTATTTAATAAATCTAGTAACAAATAATATTTGAAAATGAAGACAAACTTAGTGACAATTAAGTTAACCATCTAAAATTCGTCACAATACGTAGACTTTGTGACAATTAACAATATGAATATTATGTCACTATATCGATACTTAGTGACAATTTAATCGATTAACAAAATTTAATATAAATTTGAATTGTATAAAAAAAGAAAATAAAAATATAACCAAATTAAACATGCCACTCATCGAATGATATTGTATTCTATAAATAATCATTCCATTTACAAATATGTTCAGAAACTAGCATAATATCATATTATTACAAAAGTAATCCAACATCTTTCAGAGTCTATTGCTAAATAACATATGTTAACCCGACCGGTCTATGTTAACATAAGTGAAATTTATGAGGTCTTGATTGTGAAATATTAGAAGCTAAGAGCCCGTCCTGTAAGCGTTTTTCAGTTGCTGTTTTTCGAAAATAAAAATGAAAATGAAAACAGTATTTTTGGTTTCATTTTCGAATTCTGAAAACGCGTCTGGTAGCAAATACTGAAAGTTGTATTTTAAAAATGAAGACGGAAAAAACACGTCTGGTAGATTAACCGAAAACTATCAAAAATTGAAATATCAATTTTAGTATTTTGTTTAATATTATTACAACTATAAACAAATTGATTAAATAATTAACCAATATATTTTTTGTATTATAATTTTTAAATTAAACAAAAGTAACACATCAAAAATTAATTCAAAAAAAACATATAAAAAAATGAATTAATCAAAACTAAACTCTTAATTTATAAATAAATAATTATAATTTATATATATATTATTATATAACAAAAATATAATTGTATAATATATATACATATTATAATAATATATAAAATAAATTATAATATATGTAATAATATTTAATATATTAAAAATTATTATATTTTTAATATATGAAATCTTATTATATTTTTTATATATTTTTTTATATGACATTATATCCTATTATATATATATATAATATTATTATATATTTATAAATATATATATATATATATATATATCATTATATATATAGTATTAATATATATATATATATATAATAATAATATATATATTATTACATATATATTATATATATAATATTTTATATTATTATATTTATAATATATAATTTATTAATATATATATATATATATTATAGAATATTATTTAATAATATTTACATAATTATAAAATATATATTATAATATTATATATATATTATAATATATATAAAATATATTATAATATTATATATATGTGATATATTAATAATAATTATAATATATATAAGAGGGGCACTTTGGTAATTTAAAAATCTTGTTCCGTCTTGTCCTAGTCATATCAAACGCATAACAGTACAATTAATAGTTTAAGATTTTTTTTAATATGAAAAAAGTGAAAAACAAAAACGAAAAACGAAAAACGAAAAACAAGTATTTTGTGTTTTCAAATCTTTCACTTTTAACCTTGGTTTTTTTTTTTTTTGAAAATAAAATGAAAAACGGTTAACGAACGCGTTTTCGAAATCGTTTTTGAAAAAATAAAAACGAAAACGGACTGAAAACAGCTGCAAGACGGGGCCTAATGATCCATCGTAGTCCGTAGGCAGCTAAAGAATCTTGATGTTTTGCAAAAGAAGCCTATATGCATGAAGACATAAAAAGAAAAAAAAATAGTGACCACAAATTAATGTCTCCAAAATTCTACTGAAGCAATATGCAATATTGGTAAAAATTAGTACAAGTATAAATTAAATTCTATAAGTTTGATGTCTAAATAAAAAATATGCACGAAACATAAAATTTATGACAAAAGAAAAAAAAAATTCATCATTTTCCACTCAACTGCTAGGGATAAAATAAAAATATAAGCAAAGAAATATGGTCATGACATTCAACTAAAAAACTAAATCAAAGAAGAGATATATTTTCAGTCATTAGCGTCAACTCAAAAAATCAAGCCTCAACATCAACGTTAATAAAGAAAGAGGGAAAAATGTGAAATAACAAAATATAAAGAAAAATTATACAGATTGAAAAACTCTCCATCGATATCCTTAAAAGATATATAAAAGTCTATATTAAAAAAAAACATACCTTATTCAAATAAACCTTCAAAATATGAATCTCGAATTTGAGATTTTGACTCTAAAAACAAGTACAAGAAAATAAACCATAAAAATTGAAATCAAGAGAAGCTTACATTTCCCATCAAGACATAATATTTTTTCATAGCTACATAAAACAATTGGTTGTTCTATAAGAATCATTTTATCAGACTGTTAGTATGCACATTTACAAATATTTGCATGTATTATAGAAATCTAAGAACAACGCCTATAAATCGTGAAATAATCATTATAGATTCCTAATAAAAAGTTTAAACAAATTAAACTTAAGAAATATCCTTAAAACAATATATATAATTCCTCATAACAAATTCGTACCTTATTCAAAGAAACTTTCAATATGTGAAGCTTTAATTTGAGATCTAGACCATGAAAAACAAGTAGAATAAAGCAAACACTAGAAGAAATCAAATTATCAACTATCAATTAAAAAATGCAAACATGTAAGGATTAGATAATATATACTCTAAAATTATAATATAAAAATACCTTAGAAAAATAATTACGTTCCCTACAATCTTGGTGACTTTTTCGATGAATCACGGTTTCAAATAGAAAAAATGGTTTCAAGGAGAAGAAAAATAAAGAGAAAATCTAGATAGTTACATCGAGAGACAAATGGAGAACCAAGAGACATGGAGATGGGATAAAGACCAAAAGACTTGAAGATGAGATAAGAACAAAAACACACACACACATTATGGCTATGGTGTTTTTTTCTTCAAAAAATAAAATTAAATATTTATGGTGCCTTTTAAAAACTTCATATCTTCTTTTTTTAAATAACTTAGTTAAAAATTAAAAAGATTTTTATGCTTACAAAAACGTATAGCTTTTTTCTTTTAGAAATTATTTTAAGATAATATTATATATATATATATATATATATATATATATATATATATATATATATTCCTTAAAAAGAATCCTTTAATCAATCACTTAATAAAATAAAGTTTTTTTTAAGTGACCACTATTGAATGGTTGCTTCAAAAAAAAAAAAGTTTTTTTCTCTTAATTATCTTTCCATAAAAGAAAGATCATTTTTATTTTTGTTTGTGACATTTTTATAAGTCACCAAAAAAAAAATCTTTCCATTTATATATAGTAATTTTGTGACTAATTATATTATTTGTCATAAATTATCAAGTTTTTTTTAAAACTAATTGTGACAATTTTCTTAAAAGTCTAAATTTAATAAAACATAATGACAATTAATAAAATTTGTTATGAAATAATATTTACAGTGGCGCATTCAAAATTTGTCACAAGAAAATGTGTCCCTGTAGGTCACTTTTTTTTTTTGTAGTGCTACTAGTTTTTGATATACCTGGAAGTTCTCTTAAGTATGATAAACACAGTTGTCTCCTGTCGTGATTGGTCTGGGTATAGATGTGGTAGAACTGGTCCTGTTATATCCCTTTTTTTTTGCCGATGACAGTATGATTTTCGTAAAAGCTTCGAGGGATAAGTGCCTTATGATCTGCCATATTCTGAAAGTGTATGCTCGGAAGTTCGACCAAGTTATTAATTTTAAGAAATCTGCTCTTTGAGTGAGTCGATCTATCTCTACGGCCGTTGGTGCAGAGTTAGCTCGGATTGTAGGGGTCAACTTTGTGAGAGGTCATGAGAGATACTTGGGTCTTCATAGTTTCACTAGTAGAAACAAAAAGCAGGTTTTTGCTAACATTAAGGATAGGATTTGGAACTAGTTAAAAAGGTTAGCAAAGTCCCCTCTTCTTAATAACAGGTAAAGAGGTTCTGTTAAAGGCCGTGGTTCAGGCGATTCCCACTTATTCCATGTCCCTCTTTAGACTCCCAAAAGGCTTGGTTGTTGATATCAATATGTTGTGTGGTCGCTTTTGGTAGGGTAAGTCAGATTCCGTTAATAAAATGCATTGAGGCTCTTTGCTTAAACTGTGTACTAGTAAGGTTGTGGGTAGTTTTAGCCTTTGGGACTTAGCAATTTTTAACCAATTCATGTTTATGAAACAGTGCCGACGTTTGGTCTCAAATAATTCCTCATTGGCGGCTAGAGTTATAAAAGGAAGATACTTCCTTACTAGTTCATCCTTCAAGCTGACAATTGCACTGCTGGCTCGTTTATTTGGAGAAGCCTCCCGTGGGGCCATGAGTTAATGGAAGTTGGGTCGAGATGAATTGTGGGCTCCCGGTCCTTAGTCCCAATCGATGGTGACAGATGTATTCTGCTCCCACATTCCTTTACTATTCAATCCAGTCCGGTTCTTAGGGCCAGTTTGGTATTATTTTTGAAAAGTTAAAATCAGATTATTTTATAATTTTGACATAAAATGATGTTTGGTAAAACTTCTAAAAGTGATTAATCGATAATCTAACAATTTTTTATAGTGATTTTGAGAAGTATGTGAGGGGTTACTTTTTGAAAGTGATTAAGGAATAATCTATTTTAGCATTTAATGCTTCTTTTAAAATATCGTTATTATCCTTATGAAATCAAGTTAAAATCATTTATATTCCTTATTTCATCTCAAAATTAAATATTCAATTTAAATATTGATTTGATTTATAAAATCTTATAAAAATATTTTTATTGTTCTTATGGATTTTTTTTTTCCAATTTAAATATTCTACTTAAATATTCATTTAATATATGTAATTAATGAAAAAAAATGAAATACGGTCTAAACCTATGTACATTTTAGTCATTGTAACTAATCTCAGCACTTTTGTAATAAAATTACCAAACATATGTATATTGATTTTTGAGCTATACAGTAATTTTAAAAATACAATTAACCAAACATCTACTGATTAATTTTACAACTGATTATTCTTTCAGCACAGCTAACAGTGATTATTACAAAAGTTACAGCAATATCAAACTAACCCTTAGAGCTACATCTTTGGTTAGAAGCTTATTTACCCCATCTGGGGATTTGAATGTACATTTAATTCGCTCATCCTTCCCTATCAAGGAATTTGAAGTTATTCTTAGTCTCCCTCGTGAGTACTCCCTTTTAGATGATTCGTTGTTGTGTCATTACAAAAAGGATGGTGCCTATTCTGTCAAAAGTGGCTACAAGTTGGGTAAAGTGCTTCAGGGTAAGAATGATCCTTCTAGGGCTAATTATAATGTTTTATGGTGGAAGGCCTTGAGGAAGCTCTGAATCCCTCCGAAAGTCAGAGCTTTTATATGGAAGTGTTGTCATCATTGGGCTCCTACAAAGTTTAATCTTACAGGTACAGGCATTCCGGTTGAGTTGTTATGCCATATTTGCCTTAGAAGCCCTGAATCTAATACTCATGCACTATGAGGTTCTAAGGGTGTGCAATCTGTGAGGTTGTTTTTCAAAGGTTCTATTTTTGGTGACGATCTCCACTTCCAATACCTGATGTTGTTTTTCTTTTTACAGACTCTCAAAACAAAGGAGCTGAAACCCATTTGTGTCATTTTCTGGAGCAAATGGTATCGGAGAAATCAAGTGTTGCATTCCCCTAAAATATTGCAGTCTGAAGATGTGATCTCCTGGTCAATTAGCTTTCTGGATGATCATCATAATGCTCATGGTAAAATCCCTACTACTTCTTAGAGTAGTAATAATATGTTGGTTAAATGACACAAGCTAGAGAAAGGTCTGTATAAAATTAATACCGATGTTGCGATCAATGGAAAGTCTCAAAAGGTTGGTTTGGGTGTGCGGATCAGAAACTCCTCATCGCAGGTGTTGATTTCTTATGTGCAAAGTATCTTTGCCTGGTTTTCTCCCCAAGCCATTAAAGCTTCTACTATCTTGAGAGGTATGTGTGTGGCTGTGGATTCTGGTCTTCTCCCGGCTGTGCTGGAAAGTGATGCTAAGTGGGTGGTCTATGCGATCAATGATAATCACCCTTCTTGTGCTGATATTGGTATCATTTTTAGGGACATTGTGGGCATTATGGTAGAGTTTGTTATCTCTATTTTGTTCGTGTCAAGGAAGGCCAACAAAGCTGCCCATGCCTTAGCCAAGTTGGCTCTGTTGGCTGATAGGAATTTCCTTTGGAAGAATGATTATCCTCCCAATATTGACTCTGTAATTCAGGAAGAGACTCTTCCTTAGTTTTCTCTATGAAGTTCCACTTTCAAAAGAAGAAAAAAGAAAAAAGGAAACTTTGTCAAAAGGTTGGTTTAGTCGATGGTGAATGCGTTTTTGGGATAATGTAATTTTAATCAAAAGTTGCATACTTCAATAATTAGGTCAAATGGAAGGCTGTATGTGTAATTTGCCCTTTATTTTGCCATAATAATTCTTTTTACACGTTTTTTTTGCCATAATTCATTTTGATGTGACTGCTGCTTAAAAATGAATCCAAATAATAATTATTAAAGTAAATAATTAAAGCAAAATAAAGGACAATCAATTATATTAAACCAACTTGTCTGAGATCGGAAAAGTTAAAATTATATTAAACCAACTGTGCCTACTGTGTTTGATTTGAGCAAGTCTCTACGGATCATTGATGTGCTTGATGTCCGATTTCAATAACTAAATATGATATTATAGTTGTTAGTCAATTATCATATAAGTTCGAACCTTTTTCTCAGTTTTATGTACTATTCGATCGTAAAATCATGTTATATAGTATAAAAAAATGTATACTATTGATTATACATGACACATAATATAATAATTCCTTTGGATAGTGTTCATGAATAATTATACGTCAAAGATTTTTTTTTTTTCCTTTTAAAATATTAAAATAAATTTCTGGAATTAAGACATACTAATCAAACATAGAACTTCATGATAATATGATATATGGAAGAGACATGTACATATGGGCCATCACATCTGCAAGAGATATTTTGATATATGTCATTTAATCAAATAATCCATAAAGTGTTGCCAAAATAGTAATAAAGATGAACAATTTTGTAACGAGCTTATGACCCACCTTAAAATGTGTGGGTCTGTATTCAGACGTAAATACATAACATTAGGGAGATATGGTTTAACGGAAATATCATTCATTTAGTAGAGAGAGAGAGAGAGAGAGAGAGAGAGAGAGAGAATATTTATATATATATATAGAGAGAGAGAGAGAGAGAGAATATTTATGATGTGTTTAGAGTGGCTTTTCAGGTAGAGCACATAAGGGAGGGTTTTTTTTTTTATTTATTTTTTTAACAATTATAGCTTTTAGTGTGTAAAGTATCGTTAGAAATCCAATTAAAAAAAGAGCTCAAGATTGTAATAAATTATAAACAAATGAATATTCAAAAATCATTTAGGGTAATTGAGATGCTCTATCTAAATAACAATTTTTTTTTAGAAAAGATCATTTTTTTTTTAAGTTTCTCCTAATAGAGTAATAGATATAAAACTATATTTTTAATGAGTTTTGACAAATATAAAATATATATTAAAAAAAGAAAAAACTATATTCCAGGTAAAGAAGCCACGCGAAAGACACTGTAAATTCATTTACAAAATATTCACCGTGTAAATTACATTGTCCTTAAAGTTAGATTCCACCCCCTAAATGTAGGATCACTATAACAACTGAGAGTTATTTTCTTCTTTGGTGGATGGAAGAGTTACGTATCGGATGTTGGGTGACAAACAAAATACCATTGAGAGTGCTAATTCGGTTTTTATATAGTGGATTGTTGATCAATTTTATTTGCAATATGATTGCTATAATAATTTGTTTATTAGCATTTAATTTAAGAGATTTTTATTTGCAATTTAAATTTCAAATCAAAACTGCAATACGTACTCATTATGTATATCAATTTGCTCTCGTTTCAAATATTTGTAAATGATAGTCGGACTTGAGAAAATAATTCACACTCATAATAATTAGTGGAAATGGTGAGATATGTTATATTTTTAACGTGAGTTGTGATGATGTCACTCTTTTAATAACTTAGGTTTAAAAAACATCTATTATGGTGAACTACCTAAGTTAAACTTTAAAAGGCAACATGTTGATGATGTCAAAATGTCTCTAAAAAAGTTGTCTGGAAAACTTGTTTCTCTCTCTAAAAAAGTTGTCTCTCTCCAGATTTTGTACTAGAAGGTAATAAATATTTATGATCTTCACTTAAATTTCTTTTATGCATTTTAGATATTTTGCATTCATTTCTGTGTGGGTTAACAATGTATCAATTCCTCGATAATATATATTGTTTCCAGTCTTTGTAAGAACATGTATGAACATTGAATATATCCAATTTTTTTTTGTGTGGCCGAGAATATTTAAAGATAAATCGAGCTTATTATATATTGGATCGAGCTTTTGTTTATTTTTAAAAAAGCACGATTATTTGAAAAAATTGCTCGACAAAAAAAGTGCTCGATCCCTTAAAAAGTGCTCGATCCCTTTAAAAGTTCTCGATCCCTTGAAAACGTTCTCGATCCCTTAGAAAAAGTTCTCGATCCCTTAAAAAAATTTCTCGAACCGTTATAAAAGTTCTCGATAATTTGACAAATATTATCGATCCCTTAAAAAAGTTCTCAATCCCTTAGAAATGTTCTCGATCCCTTGATAAAAGTTCTCGATCCCTCGATAAAAGTTCTCGAATCAAACCGTTATAAGAGTTCTCGAATCAAACCGTTATAAAAGTTCTCGAACCCTTGAAAAAGTTCTCAATCCTTTATAAAAAGTTCTCGATCCATTTGAAAAAAGTTCGATCACTTAGAAAATGTTCTCGATCTCTTTCCAAAAAGCTCGATCTGTTTGTAAATGTTATCGATCCCTTACAAAAAAAGCTCGATCACGAAGAAAATGTTCTCAATCCTTTATAGTTGAGAAATATTTTTGTAATTTTTAGTAATTGTAAAAGTAATTTTTTTTAATTTGTTAATAATGGTTTGTGATGATGATTTTCACAGGACAATGGATCCGGTTAGAATAGTCATATCTTACAACGGTCGATGGGAGCAATTACCTGATGGAAGTCAGAGGTTTCTTGGTTCCGATAACCAATGAATGTATGTGTCCAGAAATATGACTTACGAAGAGCTGGTGTCGATCGTGCAAACCGTTGTGAAGTACGATGTGAACAAATACATTGTTGACCTACAATCTATATCAATCGTTCCCGGGACAACATGTCGCACATTTATAAGAAATGGCGACGATGTTTTGTTTATGCTAGGGAAAGATAAAGTGATCCCTCAAGTATCTGTCAGTCTAATTGAGAGGGCATCATGAGGTGTAATTGGTGAAAAAATCTCTCCTCATGATAACACCCAATATTTTTGATCTTCGGGCGGAAGCAACCTGTTGTTCACAGAAATAAGTGGGATTGACGGTAGGAAAAATCTATGTGGTGTCCCACCGGAAGTAGCCGACAATGGTAATATAATTGGAGCTCAATTGTACGATGATTTTGGTTATCAAATTGAAATGAATGCTGGGCAGTACAACCAGCAATATAATGAGATGTATAATGACATGAACAATGAGTGGAACAATGAACCTCAAAACTAACCAATTCATGAGGTGGCTAATGAGCCAACTTTGCATCTGGTATATAATGTAGTGAACAATGAGAAAGATGAAGAACCGTTCGAACCGAAAAGACGTGCAAGACGTGTACATAGATGTAGTTCCACTACAGTAGATATAGCTAAGACATCTGAGGTCCGTCCTAATGTAACTCCAGCTGATTCTGAGAATGCCATAACTTGGGTTATTTTAGGAGCAGAATCATACTCGTTCGGTATGGGTGGAAGCAGGAACTTGGTAGAAGATGAACCTACCAGCATGATATATAAAGGTCAATTTTTTCCTACTAAAAAGGATTTGAAGAGATTGGCTGGACATTTTGCAATGGGGTACAACTTCGAGTGGAAGGTGAAAAGGTCGAATAAGACAACATTACATATGGTTTGTTTGATGGACAACTGTACGTGGAATTTAAGAGCGGTGAGGAGAGATGAAGCCACATACTTTCAAGTAAGAAGTTTTATCAACGAACACACTTGTCCGTTGAAGGAGATTCACCGCTGCCATCGACAAGCTAGTGCAGTCATAATTGGAGAAGCGGTTGCACCTAGATTGCAACAACAGAATGGTCGACTAATGCGTCTGAATGACATAATCGCCGATATGAAAACAATGTATGGCATCCAAATAATGTACAGTAAGGCACATCAAGCCCTTGATTATGCATTGTCACTGACCTATGGAACGCATGAGGAAAGCTTCCAACTCCCATCATCATTCAGTTACGTGTTGAAACAACAAAATCCCGGAACAATCACTGACTTACAGTGCGATGAAAATGGTAAATTTCTTTACTTTTTCATGTCGTTGGGTGCCTCACTCAGAGGATTCCAGAGGTGTATGCGTCCAGTTATTACAGTTGATGGTACCCATTTAAATGGTAGATTCGGGGGTACAATGTTTGTTGCAACTGCACAAGATGGGAATGAACAGGTTTAACCAATTGCTTTTGGGTACGGTGACTCATAAAACAACCTATCATGGGAGTGGTTTTTGGATTGCTTGAAAGGTTCCCTTGGCCATATAGATGATTTGGTATTCATTTCTGATCGACATGCAAACATTGAAGCAGGGATTTCTAAAGTGTTCCCTTATGCCACCCATACCATATGTTGCTAGCACTTTTATAAAAATATTAGGAAGCGATATCATAGAAAGGATGTTGCTGTAATAATGGACAAAGCAGCCCGAGCGTACACCGAGTTGCAATATAACCGGCACATGGAAGAGTTACGAAACTTACACCCGAATGCATATGATTATGTAATTGATGTCGGTCCACACAAGTGGTCCCGTGTACAATGCCCCGATAGAAGGTACAGGGTGATGTCAACAAATGTTGCAGAATGCATAAACTCATGCCTAAAATTTGCACGACAACTGCCTATGTTGACTTTGGAAGATTTCATTAGGAATATGCTACAACGTTGGTTTCACGATCGTCATAGGGTTGCACAATCCATGCGTCATCAATTGACCGACGCATCACATCTTGTGATCCTAAAACGTGTTGATAAGTGCAATTTTATGACCGTAAATCCAGTTGACTAGAACATATTCTCGGTGAAGCGGGCTGGAAAACAGTGGACCGTTGACTTAGCACGAATGACCTGCACATGCAACAAATTCCAAATGGACATTCTTCCATGTTCTCACGCTCTCGCTGCCGCAAGGTACATCATACAACTTTGTCTACGGTTAATATTACTGAAACGTGAATCTCATCGTTTTCACTGTTTTTACAGGGACCGAAACATGGATTTCACATTCCTGTGTGCAGACTACTACAAGCAACAAACATTTATTGATGCGTACTCGGTTCCTATTATACCGATTGGACATCCTTCCACTTGGATTATGCCATCAGACATCGCTAAGAGAGTCGTTTTGAATCCAAGCTCCAGGAGACAAGCAGGCCGCCCGAGGGCTTCATGCCAAATCTCGTCTTCGGAGAGGACAACTACACGGAATTGTAAATGATGTGGACAACCAGGGCATAATTCCAGGAGATGTTCTAACCCAGCTTTGATTAATGAATGTCTGAGCAGAGTCGTTCCTGAGAAATACAGACGCAAGTGTAATATCTGTCATACAGTTGGCCACAACAGACAGACGTGCCCTACTAGAGACTCCACCGTGGAATGATTTGAGGCGTTATCATGATGACATTATGATAATTTGTACTCGTATGACTTGTTCATTAACTCAAATGCAATTTTATTTAAATATGATTTGTATATATACAAATGTAAACATTTTTATACGAAAGAATTGGTACATATACAAAAGATATGTAACATATACAAATGAATTACTACATAAATCTAAACGGGCCGGAAGTTAGAAAATATCTCAACTGCCATCTTCTCCCGAATGATCCCCCTATCGTCTTCCGACCAATCGAAATCTTTTCTGTCCGCTAGTAAGTACTCGATCAATCTCAACGTGTAGGGACCACAGTTACCCCTGCAGTTGGACACATTAACAAGCGTTAATAAAACATTAGGTTTATAATAACACAATCTCAAAGTTACTATTACAAAATGTCTTACAATTTCTTCTGCTGGGGGATACGTGTTTCGGACACCACGCTGACTGAGAATGGCTTATTCATATTGGCAAATTTCTCAAGTCCAGCTGGTCATGCAGTATTAAACCAGGCTTGATGCAACATCGAGGGCACAAACCAGCGCAACAGGGCTACCTGCAGCTTCTGGATATGCACTGGGACATGCTGTCTCCAGGGGTCGACTATGAACATCTTCCCACATGTGAGGTCGACATTCACCAGTAGCCAATGTTGGCACTCAATGTTGCACAGTATCATGACCTGTAAACGTAAAAAGAAGGTGTTAGGATGTGCAAAAGACATTTATATTTGTAATTGCAAACCAAGTAATACTTACCATGTCAACCTCGTGCCATTGACGACATCCAATCGGGGCACCACCAAGCAATGTCGTAAGGTCATCATCCTTCCACCAAGACCTCAAAACATTCCGCGCGCCGGGGTGATCTCCTCGTGAGCATCACGAGGCATCATTTTCCTGTATTGGTACTCCAGATAAGACCGTAGAAATAGTTGATCAATATTAAATTATTAATGTTTTTTCATACAAATCTACAAGCATGCGTAATCATTACTAATTTCAGTACTTATAAAAAGCTGCGTATCCAATATGTTGACCATCTGATTGTACACACTCGGGAATACTCGTTGACGCTTCCGAAGAATATGGAGATACGAGTCCATATACTGGGAATATATACATGTAATAAAATGTTAGGAGTGTTACACATCTAAAACAAATATTAAAAAGAGAATTACCTATCCCACGTACCTCATCATCCAAATCCATGAAGTTGGTCTACATCCGATGGAACCATGAAGCATCAATTGGCTCCATCAAATTGACATCACATCTGCATTAATTTTCCATTAGCTACATAATTATTTAATTCATTAGAAGAAAACCTGCCACCTAAATAACAAAGAAATTTACTTATAGTTCCCCATTTATGTTCTTCTTGAAGGCTCGATAATCCTTCAACTGGTCACCGTCCACAAGTCCGTAGGGATTAAAAACTTGGTCAGGTCCCTCAAGTATTACCCTCGCCCTCTTAGGTCGGCACGGATCTGTGTATGGGCTAAGCAAATGCCAACCGCACTTCAGTACACGCCTTTGCTGTTGAACTCCCCTCGCTGGGGTGTGCTTCGATGAGGAACTTCGTTTCATGTGCGGCTGGATAGAAGTAGTCGGTGGAGGGGGAGTCTGCTGCTCACTCGGAGGGGGGGGGAGGAGACTGCTACTCGATCGGAGAGGAATGGGGGAGCCTGCTGCTCGCTCGGAGGGGAAGGGGAAGGGGGAAGGGGGAAGGGGGAGGGGGAAGGGGGAGGGGGAGCCTGCTGCTCTAGGGGAGGTGGAGGGGGAGTCTGTTGCTCGATCGAATGGGGAGGGGGAGACTGAGCCCCACTCTCTGAAACTGCCCCTCCGGTATATGGATCCTCCATATGTTGATACTTATGCGTCCTGAAGCTCTGAAGACCCCCGATCAATGCAAGCAACTCCCTATGTTGTTGCTGTCGATCCTGCTCGCTCTTTCGGGTCATATCCAGCAACTCCCGGTGCTGTTGTTGTCGATCATGCTCACTCTTCTGGAGGACTTCACGTAACTCGTTGAACTGATGTTCCTATGGGGCCTGAAATCATGTCAACATTGTTAGTACTAACAAAATCAACAGATCTTGTTAATAAAAAACAAAACTACCATCTCTAATTACCTCCCCATCATGTCCAACGCCTGCACGGGAATCCCCTATAGCAGCACCAGGTCCTGGGGTGGTAAACCAAACCCTTCTACACCTCACTCGCTGAGGAGACTGCTCAGATTCGTCAGTGTCCATGGAATTGAAATCCGGACCCGTTGGGTCTGAAGCCTCCGTCTCACTACCCTCCCACCCCCACCCTCCTCCTCGGGATGATCTGCACTACTATTTCGATCAGGGACAATCATAAGGTGAACCTTGTCGTCCTGTACATACAGGCTCCCCCCTCACTTAGGCCTGCGAAGTACTGTGCCACCGCCTTAACTACTGTGGGCACGATTTCCTTTCTCACAGACATCTAAAAGCTTAGTTAGATGAATGTCACTGTAAACATATTAATAATATAACGATTAACAAATTAAATAACTACCCTAGTACTAAAAATCTTTGCCAGCTTCTTCCCTCTATGTTGTTTGGTCAAATCCCACTTCAACATACGAGGAGAAAGCTCTATAACCCTTCGAACCCCAAAATCGACACCTAGTTGGGGGATCACCTCGAAAGCAAATATCTGCATCAAGATAAGTACAGTTATAATCCAAAAAAAAAAATTGGAAACAAAATTTAATGTACATGTTGGAAATCAAATTTCTTACCAAATGGGCATATGATAGACCGTAAATGTTGTACCCCTCCACGGAATGTACAACATCTTCCTGTGACTGCTAGCGTCTCCCCTCACGTCGTCGCGGTAACACATGCTTAAATGAAAAGATAGAATGCCTATAGACGTGGGCACCCCACGGAAACACATCGAAGGCATTGAGGTCCTCTACCAACCCAAACTGTCAAACTGGAATCTTCAATCTCTCGTCCACCCCCATCAATATCCAGTTCAACATGTAAATAAGGCACAACTTCACAGCATCGTACGATTGTTGAAACTCTCTGCGGGTAAGAACAACCCTCAAGTCATCCAACGATACCTCATCGTGTCCAGAAAAGTACCGTTGATGTATTCCATTCTCCATTGCAACATACAAACTTGTGTCCGGTACGACTCCAAAACATAATCCATTGATGAGGCTAAATTCCACTTTCAAAAACCTCACCACATGGTTCCCTAACAAGAACCACATCTCATCTGTCGGCCTGTCATGGTCCATCTCCCGCAATAGCAACTGATGAATAACACCATCCGAAAACTTCAGCTCCCGATGTATCGACATGAAATGCCTGAAACAGGAGGTCATGAACCGACGCCGATCCTCAACAGCAAAATCTTCAGGGACCCGGTTAAGTGCATCGTCTATACAAGTGAGAGCTTCAAAATGGTAGTGTCGAGTCAATTTTCCCTTGAACCAATCTCCCTCTAGAGTTTTAAGCAAATCCTTCAACCTGCTCGTCATCTGCAATGTCACAGAAACAATACATAAGTAAACTGGAAAAAAATTAGAAAATATTCTCGATCATTTGAAACAAATTCTCGATACTTAGAAAATATTCTCAATCATTTGAAAAAGTTCTCGATCCTTTGAAAATAGTTTCGATGCTTTGAAAAATTTCTCTATTCTTTGAAAAATCTTCTCGATCATTTAAAAAAATCTTGACCCTTTGAAAAACATTCTCGATCATTAGAAAAATATTCTCGATCGTTTGAAACAAATTCTCGATCCTTTGAAAATGGTCTCGATCCTCTGAAAATGGTCTCGATCATTTGAAAAACCTCTCGATTGTTTGAAAAATCTTCTCGATCATTTAACAAAATCTCGACCCTTTGAAAAACATTCTCGATCGTTAAAAGCATATTCTCGAACATTTGAAAGAATTATCAATCCTTTGAAAAATCTCTCGATTCTTTGAAAAATCTTCTCAATCATTTAACAACATCTCGACCCTTTGAAAAATATTCTCGATCGTTAGAAAAAATATTCTCGATCGTTTGAAAAAATTCTCGATCCTTTTAAAATAGTCTCGATTCTTTGAAAAACCTCTCGATTCTTTGCAAAATCTTCTCGATCATTTTATAAAATCTCTACCGTTTGAAAAACATTTTCAATCGTTAGGAAAATATTCTGGATCGTTTGAAAATAGTCTTGATGCTTTGAAAAATCTCTCGATTCTTTGAAAAATATTCTCGATCATTTTAAAAAATCTCGACCCTTTGAAAAACATTCTCGATCCTTAGAAAAATATTCTCCATCGTTTGAAACAATTTCTCGATCCTTTTAAAATATTCTCCATGCTTTGAAAATGTTCTTGATCCTTTGAAAAATAATCTCGATAGTTTGAAAAATTTCTTCGAATCTTTCTTAGAAATTCTTAATACTGTTCAACAAAACCTCGATTTTGCTTGAAATATTCTCGATTTATTTATATATATATATATAAAAACAATCCTCGATACCTAGAATTTCATCTTCCTCATCATATATTCAACCACATTTCAAACCCAAACCTAAACCACAACCATTATCAACCCTAATCGACAATTTCAATAAACAGAAAAGAGAGGCTAAAATGTAATGATAAGTTATCAACAACAAATCGATAAATAAAACAAACTAAACTTACCTCTGTCAATCGCTGCAAAATCTACTGTATTCCAGTTCCGGTCAATTCGCCGTCGATTTCCTTACCGTCGATTTCATTGTCGTCGGTTTCTTTCTCACTCTTGCTTTTCTCAGACTAACAAAACGATAATTTTTTTTCAATTTTATTGGAGTATTCTCGTCTATTTACGTTAAATGGTTCATTTTAAACATATATTACCAAACTGGTGATATTTACACAACACCCTCTTAAATAGTGCTATTTATTTTTCGAACCCTAATAATTAATTAAGCTGCGTTGAAAAGTACCAAACCTATGATCTCAAAAGGAAAAAAAAAAAGTTCATTTTTGGGGTGAGCATTACCCCTTCCTTAGATTTGGATAAATGTCTAAAAATTAACCATGGTTAAATAAATTATTTATTTTATATTTCGAGGTTTGTTCTACCGATTTTATCCATTTTTTTTCCTGACACTAGAGTCAACACTATAATCCAATTAAGAAATTAAAAATCTTAAAAAAAATAATCAGAAATTCAATATCAATCGGAAAAATAAAATTCCAGATCAACCCTTTCAAAACCCAGAAGCTCAAAAGTCAAAACAAACACCCATTTTTCACTAGAAACAAAATAAAAAATAAAAAAACACAAGAACACAGCAATATACAACCCAGACTCAGATATGAGCTAACTTGCTACTCTGGTGGGGCCCGATCTGCTGCAGAAGTCGGTTTTTTATTGAAGAATTTTAAAGTTTACTTTATCAATATGAGCCAGCCAATGAATGAAGATGTTGTCAAGAATAACACCGGACCACTGTCTGTTTTGATGACGAGTGTAAAAAACTGAAAATAAATTCGGTATAATTAAAAATGAATTCGAATTATCGTTCACCATCGAAAATCTGAATTTTAATGGAAGTCAGATCGAATATTTGGTATTGTATCACCGATCGGAAGACGATCACACGATCGAAAAATCTCCTATGATCACAATGTAAGAACCCACACTCTGATATTTGATAGGAGAAAATTCTACGGATTTTCTCAACATCTCTTGATTGTGTTTATCTTTGTATTTTGTTAGCCGATAAACACATGCACATTTGCATTTTTACGTATAATATTCTCTTGCACAAACTGTGTATTTGTATTACATACACTTATACTTTTCATTGTAAAGGCAATGCACACATGTATTGCATTGTACAAAATGCACACACTGGAATATGAGACTTCACAGCGACATATACATGCCTTGAACTCTAATGCACGCAGACAATGATTTCCATGCATCATTCATCAAAATACACGTACAGTGTATATCTTTTTGTGTTACTCTTGCCTTGTCTTATATTTATATATCAGTTTCTCAAATCATAAAACTGGCCATGCAGTTTTATATGTTTGTTGGGCCGGGTGATATGTGTTTAGCTCACTTGGGTGTATAATAGGTCTCAAACCCATACCTAAATATACCAACATTTCTCACTCGTATAAATGGAGCCAACACAGTTAAGTTACCACAAACCCATCATAGGTGCAACCTTATTAATCAACATCTGCCACTCCCCAAATAGTGTAAGATGTGATATATATAGACAGGCCGGCTTATGGGCCCAGCAAACCTAGCATTTTGCTAGAGCCCCCAACTGATTTAATTTTTTTCTTTTTCTTTGGGGCCTCAGAACCCAATATATTTATATATAAACATGGCCTAAAATAAAGACTTGGTTCGAGTAAATATTGTAATGAATCAGTTCAATTAAAAACAAAAATTCAAACCCACAATCCAAATGCCCAATAAACTTAGTCCTTGTGATTCACTGATTCTGATTTCTAAACACCACTAATTTATTTAAAACAAAAACAAATTTCTTTACTCACTTTACTTACTCTTTCTATTTTTCGATCTTTCATATATATATATATATATATATATTTGCTTCGTTTTGATTCTGACTTACGCCTTCCTGCTTGTGTTAGTGTGTTGTTTTTTGTCAATATTGAAGAATTGAAGATTTAAAGGTATGATTTTTGTTTTCAATTAATTTCTACATGTTGATTTTGATTAATATTTTAATTATTTATTTTATTTACAATAGTAGAATAGTGTGTGTAGTATTCTATGTAATGGCTGAATCGGTTTAAATTAATTTGGGTTTAATTTTTTTCCCTAGTTCTTCTAAATACTACCATGTTTTGCTTTGAAATAATTCATCTTGTAATATAGTCATGTAGATTACGGCCTTACGGGTGCTATTTTGAATCTTCTAGCTTTGATTCTTTTAATCTTTTTGCATAGAGTCTCAGGTCTCTTTAGTAAGCTGAAGAATATTGTTTCAAAGTCTATTTTAATCTTTATTGTTCTAGTTACAATTGCTACTACAGTGAGAAGCTTTTTAAAGTTGAAGTTATTAAAAATTATCTTCTGTCAACAATGTCACAAGATAGGTTGAATTGATTGGCTATGTTATCTATCGAGAAAAAAGTCTCGATGTTAGTAGTATAATTAGTAAATTTGCAATTCAGAAAGCAAGAAGAATAGAAATGTAAACAATGTTTTGTTTTTATGTTTTTAGATACGATAAATCTTTTTTGTTTTAATTTATATGGAATACAATGTATTTGGTAAATGAATAATTAATTACTTATTTATTTTTTAATTATATAGGGCCCCGATTTCTATTAATATCAAAAAATCGCTCGGGCCCCCAAAATGTCTGGAGACGACCCTGTATACAGATGTGCCTTTAAAACATTTAAACACAAGTATTATCATCATTATCAAAAGTGTTCATACGGGTAAATGCATCGTGTACCTATGAACAATCCATAATATATATAAAGGGAGCTAACAATCTCAAATGTAAATTCTATATTTACAAGAGATAATATTATTCATTATTGTATCCTAGATTTAATTTATAATTTTTATCAGTTTAAAGCATACTTAATCCCTCAAAAGCTATGTTTGACTTTAATTCATGTATTCACAATTGTAACAAATACAATTGGTCGACCGGTGAATACATAAGTTAGATAAAAATTCATTAAATCTTCCCATTTTATCTCTATCTCTCTGTCTCCAGAACAACTGATACCCTAGACGTTCCCCATAGGCTGAATTATCATAGCCATAGAAATAACACGCTAAAGGTGCTAACATTATCATGTCACTTCAAGATAAAGTGAATGTTTATAAGGACACTGTTTGAAGTTAACGTAAAACTCCAATGGAACTTACACAATGATGAAGCAGGAATTCATTCTCTCATTTCCCACATCGGTCACAAATAGCACACGTGGTATGAAACACGTGTTACAGTGAATTTCATTCTAAATAAGAATGCATATGTCTTTATATTATTCATTGTACAGATCTTAGTCTAGTCACAACTCTCGTGACTAACCTGAGTTCTTACAAGCTCGCCTCTCTCTGGCGCCACATTAAGATTTCAAATCTGGCTTGAATCAGGTATAAATGATAATGGGGTCTATCATGATCGGTTCTAAAATATATTAGTATATTTATTGTGAACCTCATTTCGACAAAGTCAAAGCGACATATTCATATATACTAGCTCCGTGAGAATATATCATACATATTCTCTAATATATATATATATATATATGTCTCATCTCAGCTTGCTATCTCGACAACTGAGACGACCACACGTGTAAGAATGCTGGTCTCAAACTGATGACATATTTTTTTATTACATTATATGTGTAATTATGCTAGCATTAACATTAAATTTCTTTACTATTAAAGTTATATCATAATCCTCTCAATTTAGGATTATAGTGGTATACATTTACCAATCTTATAGTATAATTTCCATTGGGCCTTGTACATATCACAATGTACACTAATTAGTTAGCCGTACTTTCAAGGTATGTCATTATCCTCTTGACAACATCTCAATGCTGTAATCAAGGGTTATATTGGTGTCCACTCACCAATCTTACGATGTAACTAATGTTAGACTTTGTACAAATAACAATGTACATGAGACTCTGTATGGTATTAACATGAGGAACTTGTAATTAATAACTTGATCATATAGAGTTTCAAGGTACACAATAAGCCTAAGAGTTTTTAATTTCACAATAAGAGTATCTATGAGGTTATAATTGCTCATTTCGAATCAACTCTCACTCCTAATTTATTGCTCATATAAATCTCAAAGAAATTTGAGAATTACCATTTCATTATGGTTTTACAAACTCTTCATTATTTCTAGCCAAGACATATAGTCCACATATATAGATAATATAAAAATTATCCTTAACCTACTTAGGGTACTTACCACGGCTATCTTTAGTCATCATTAATCTGTAAAAAATTACAGCTTGATGAAATAAAAGATATCACTTTTTAGAGGATTGTTCAAACCATACATTAATCAAGCAAGCACACTTATGTGCTCTTGATCTTTTGAAACAATTTTTTTTTTACATGTTATTCCATGTAAATCTCTTCCTCTGGTTCTCTGTCGAGAAGTACAATCATTACATCCATCTGATGTTTATTTCATGTGCAAATATGTGACTAGTGCTAGAATAATGCGTATAGAAGAAAACTTTACTTCCAAAGAATAAGTTTCTTCATTTACGATTAATCGCGCCTTATACCTCTCATTAGTACTTTTCGCCTTACATATGATATATATGGAATCCATATGTTCATAATGGTCTAATGACCAGGCGGTAAGTGAATCAAGTCCCGGACATGATCACTTTTCTATACTCCATCTCCTCTTCCATCGCTTTCATTCATATATTCACTTAGTAGATAGTAATGATATCTCAATTCTAAAATCTTTGGCTCATCACTGTCAAGCGAAGTAATCATCAACATTTCCCTTTCAATCTCCAAAAGATGACATGAGATAATTTTGTGATTATGTCTATGAGTTGGTAAATTATTATAGTGGCTGATTTAACAGTTGTTTCACTCCCACTGGGATGAAAGGTCCATGAGGATTTCTACTCCCACTAGGGTGTAGATTTTCACTTCCACTCCCACTAGAGATGAAAGATCCATTTAGAATTCCATTCCCACTGGGATGGAAGATCAAGTTAAATTTTAATTTACCGCCACTCGCATATTAACACAGATAATCTAATTCTAAAAAATTAGATATCTATATTAAATCCACTTCTACTAAGAAATTCAATATCTAATAATGACATCTTGTGATTCAAATTCAGTCACACTTCTATCTAATTATACACCATCATTTATTTAATCCTTTGGAATGCACATAGTATCAAACAAAGATACAACTTCTCTTCTTGCATCCAATTTCTCATTTCTATGAGATGAATTATAAACATAATCTACATACCCCCAAGGTTGTAGATTAGCCAGACCAGGCTACCTACTTGTCCCGAATTCATATGGTGTAGAAGTGTTTGATCAAATGTAGCATGATTAAGTAACTAGGTAGCAATTATCATATCTTCTAGTAAGATACTAAATAATTCACATGCACCATCACATACTTAACCATTTTCAACAGTATTTAATTCCTTCTTTCCGCTACACAATTTGTTGCGAAATCCTAAGAATAAATAAATATCTTTTTATATCTTTCTTACTAAACAATTCCTTGAACCGTTCAGAAAGATATTACGTACTCGGTTTATTCTTTAAACTCAAAAAGTTATCATCTAATATGATCCTCAACAAAATAATCTGAATGCAATCCATTGCTTTCGATTTATGAGAGATCAAATAGATATATCCGAGACGTCTAAAGATATTAATGAATGTAAATGGATATGAAATTTCAATCTAGTCTTTACACTCATTCAATCACAAATGTAATTATAAATTAGTTGCAATGGAATTCCTGATCTAGTTCCTTATTAAATGGGTTTCTAATTGTTTTTCTTACTAGATAATTTGCATGACCTTTAAGATAAATGAGTCAAATTAGTCCTCTTTGATTGATATACTCATTTTATCTAGTCCAACATGACTTAATCTAGCATGCCAAAATATCCACACTATTACCATTGTAATGGTTGAAAAACAAATAAAAATTATAATCGTCTCTACTGATGTATAATACTATAAAACCATTAAACAACTATCAAGTACCATATGAATATAATTTGATAAATTAATATTCATACAACCATCATGATCATTAACAATAACCTGAATCAATGAGGACAACCGCAGACACTAAAACCCAGTTAGATCTCAAGTGTATATTAGAACATCATGGAGTACAAATTTAAGTTAACATCCAATTTGTGTGTACTAAACTTCATTAAAAAATTGTTCTAACACATATGCATCTTGTCTCTAATAATCTAACTATACTCAAAGTGTGCTTTACAGTTTCTTGTTGGATGGTATATCTTTACTTATTTACTGTCCACAAAGGACAAGAATAAAATAAAATAAAATACCTGGCCAGAAACTTAAATCTTGAGTTTGGATTTTTCTCTTTTTGACTTAAAGCGTTTATGAGTGAAAAAGACCCAGCTTGTCACAATGACAACAAGCTATTTTAGCTTTGTCCTTCCTCAATTCGTTATCCCTCAACTTCTTGCATATTCTGATCTAAGATTAAGTGGTTTTGACTAGACGCTCTTCTCCTTTTGAAAATATATATTTCCACTAATATGCTCAAAACTAAAATTTTGTACAAGTTGGAATCTTTCATATAAAATTGGCTAGAAGCCTAAGCCGCCTCTAAGCGCTCATCTTCTACTACCCAAATGACGCGATCGAAACGTGTCATATTAATTTTATATAATCCAACTATCAAAAGAGATCAGATCATTTAGTTGGTGTATCATGATTTATATCCTTATTAGAGGTTGCTACTAATTTTGGCGCTTCTTATAAGTTATCAAACCTTGATATCGTACCTACTAAAATTTTAGTACTGAAAATACTACTAAAATTTTCCCTTCAAACCAAACTCTGAAAGGTAAACTACTTTATTTAAATCCTATTGTACTTATAAAACATACATGTGAAGCTATTATTTAAGTTACTCCACAACATAATGTGAGTAATTTAACTTCTGGCTTGATAAGCCTTCACATCTTGTATGTGGAGCAATAAGTACTATGCCGAAGTTCAATCATGATTCATGTTATAGTCTTAAGAGCTTCTTACTCTTAAAATACAATAAACCTTATTGTATCTCTATTCCCTAGATCACAGGATTTAGTTTATTGCAATCAAATTGGCCACAATATTATAGATATATAATCTATATTTTATGCAAATCTATGTAGAGACAGACAATCTACTATGCAAGCATATTAATTTTCAAAAAATACACAGATTTAATTTTGCTGCAAACGTTGACTGAACGAATGATGAAACAATTTAAGGAACATAATCGAATAAGTCGTTAAAGCGTTGAATTACCATCCATTTCGAAAAATTTAATCATCATTAATTTAGTACTTTGCGCAAAATTCTAATTCTAATATTGTACTCGACAATTTAGAATTTCCAAAACAAGTGATCATATAAATTAAGAAGAATACAATGCATAAGTCCCAAAAAAATATTTTTTAGGTCAGATCGTTTTTGCTACAAGGTAAATAAATACAAAGTAAATAAACCAAAATTATTTACCATAGAACGGTTTATTAAAACCACAATATTTTCTCAAAATACGTGACTTTGCATGCTATTCATTCTATTCATTCTATACGATTCATATTTATATCAATCACCACTGTGAAAGACTCTCTAAGTCTTCACAACTCATCTAATTGTCATTTTCTCAAGAATTTTGGTCATCTTTCGCGTGTGCAGTAACTCTTGTGCCTAGTACTATGAATATTCATTACGGATGTAGTAGGTCGCCTCACATTCCCAAGAATGTAACGCTCCACTAAGATTTTTAGTTCACACGCTATATGACCAAAATACATTGTGGTACCTTCCTCAAGCTTTTCCAACTTTATAGATCTATTAACTCTTCGGAAAATTTCATTAAAAGACTATCCACTGCATCTCTCCACATAAAAATACGAGTCATTGACTGCGACTATATGTCAATAAAAGATTCGTGAAATCTTGTCCATTAAGACATGAGATAATGCAGATTTATTCTAAAAAAAAAATTCTAAGTTATTTAGAAAATTTGTCTTTTAATAACCTTGTACATTATAATATAATTTATTTTTTCTGATTGCATAATTAATTAGAAAGAGAATTTTAAACGAAGGCCTTTCAATATACATAGCTCCACTGAAGCTAAATTTTGGTGGCCAAATTTTTTGTAGGAAAATTCCATGACCGTTAGAAAACAGTGCTAAAAGTTCTGCTGGAAAAATCCACGGTGATAGAAAATGCCACCGGAAACCATCTTTAAAATCCGTATCGGAAACTGTTACCGGAAACCGCACCAGAGATTGTCAACGGAAACCGTACCAGAAATCGTAACCCGAAACCGTCACCGAAAATCATACTGAAAATTGTTAATGGAATCCACACCAAAAATTTGTCACTTGAATCCGTCTTATTAAAAAAAATCTCATCCGGAATTTATAGGGCATTAATTCAGCTCCCATTGGAGTGAAACAAATCAATTGAATTAATAAAAAAAATAAAAAAAATAAAAAAAATTCACAGGGAAACCACCATCGGTCGTCGAAAAACCACTTATAGTTGTCGAAAAATCATTTTTATGGCCGAAAAACCACTTATTGAACGTCGGAATAGTCGACGAAAAAAATCACTGGCCGTCGAAAAACTTGTCGACCAGAGTGCCGGAACCGAAATCTGGTAGGGTTAGTGATGACGTGTCAAACGGTTACTGTACTGGAGGTCTGAAACCGTCACCGGTAACTTCTCTGGTGGCCAGAAACCGTCACCGATTTCTTTTACACACATCGACACCACATGTTAGAGTGAGAATGGGCCACTTGTCACAAAAGAAAAAAATCCACCACGGGTCATCTTCTGGTGTGTCCACATGTCAACACCAGAACCACTTATGCATGGTATGCCAATGCCCACTCGCGCCGGAGGAGATTGAGACGCACTCGCCGTCTTCCCTGACTTTCTCGATCATTGGACCACCACCATCTGACTCCAAATATAATTTTAATTCCATTTATGCCCTTAATTACGACATTCAAATTTGGGGTGAAACGCACTCTTCGCTCATAGGTGTGTGGAAAATGTTCTTCATGTTCTTCACCCACATTTAAGAACAAAACAAGTTTTCAGATTTTGATTTCGAACTTAAATATTCAAAATCATTTTTCTCCCTCGTTTCTTAACAAAATTATGCAAATGACCTATCGTTGGAAAGCTATCGAAAGGCTCTATATAATGGTACCATGATCTCAAAGAAACAAAAAAATGACAATAAAATTCAAACCCCATAACAATCACGGGGTTTCGTTTTAAATTCTTCAAAAAGTTATAACATGGCAATAAAATCCATAACATATAATCACACACACACACGCACGCACGCACACACACACACACACACACACACATATATATATAAATACAATCATGCCATCTTAAACGAAATATAAGAATTGTGTGGTGTTATGCCATTATCGAATTGTGAAGTATTCAAAACGTGAATAACAACTCCTAAACATGGCATTTCTACCCGAATATAATCCCAAACATGCTCTGATACCAATGAAAATAAATTCGGTATAATTAAAAATGAATTATGATTACCGTTCACCATCGAAAATTCGAATTTCAGCGGAAGAGGAATCGAACACCTGGATTGTATCACCGGTCGGAGGATGATCACACGATCAGAAAGTCCCCTCTGATCACAATGTAAGAACCCACACTCTGATCTTGGATGGAAGAAAATTCTCTGATTTATGGATTTTCTCCACGTCTCTTAATTGTGTTTATCTTTGTATTTTGTTCTATAATGAACATATTCACATATGCATTTTTACATGTAATATTCTCTTGCACACACTGTGTATTTGTATTACATACACTGATACTTTTCATTGTACATGCATTGCACACACTGGAATATGAGACTTCACAGCCACATATACATGCCTTGAACTCTCATGCATGTAGACATGGCCAGCTGGACCCATAGGCCAATAAGGCAGTTGCCTAAGGCCTTAATTTTTTTTTATCAAAAAATGTATACAGACTTGTAGACTGCAGTGCCTAATATATATATACATACATATATATATATATATATATACTTATAGAGTGTAGAGCCTATTTAATTATTTTCCCTTTCCCCACACCAATCACCCAATCACCCATTTAGCCATTTTATCCTTTTATATACCCTAGTGCTTGACAACAACCCATACCAACCAATCGGCTTATAACCCATCAACTACTTTCCCTTTCCCCACACCCATTCAGTCATTTTATCCCTTTATATACCCTAGTTCCTGACAACAACCCATACCAACGTAACCAACCAATCAACTAATCACCTATTTTTTTGGTCTTTCAAACAATAAATGATCACACTTATAAAACAATTAAAACGTTGATATAGCCAAATAAATCTCTTTAAAATACTTGTCATGTTGATTACTTGATATGTTTCCTAGTTTCAACTTTCAAACACTCAAATCCCTGTACCGTGCATATAGACTCCACTACTTTTAAATTCGTGTCAAAGATCGAATTGTTTTGAGTCTGCAAAAAGACTTTTAAACACTCAAATCCAGCTGCAAATTTCTTATGAAGTTGTTGCTAGTTTGCTGTAATTTTTTATAATCCAGGCTTTACTGTTCCAATTTTCATACTTTAATTTTTATTTTTGTTATTTTATTTATTTACATTTCATTTTACTGTTTTTTAAAAGCTTTGATTCTGAATTTCTGATATAGTGATAAACTGATCATCAGTGATATAGTGATATTAGATATAAAAAATGTCTACTAGAAAATACGTATCTGGATACGAAAAATTGAAAAAGAAAAAAAGAATAGAAAAATTAGTTGAATCACAAAAGGGGGCTCTTGATAAATTTGTCACAAGTAGTAAAAAAAATACAGACTTTAATGAATTTTTAATAGCTGAACAATCTATAAATCAAACTGAAATGATAAATGACATTGAACAAAATGATAACAGAACATGCAACATCACACTCTCTAATGAAGAACATGAAAAAAATACAAAGGAAAATAAAACAAATGTAGAAACAGTTATCTTTAATAGTATCTATGATCCTGGGAATTGGGATAACATTGATAATAAGATAACAGATTTAATAAAAGAAGAGGGCCCAATCAGAGAGAACAATATGATGTTTCCAAAAGATGAAAATTGCAGGCATTTCTCTGCCACACATTATATTAGAAAATTGCCCAACGGAGAAAAACATGATAGAAGATTGATAGTATATTCCAAAGAATTTGACAAAGTCTATTGTTTCTGCTGCAAATAATTCAACACAAAGTATAACAAAAATCAACTAGGTGATGAAGGAACTAAAGATTGGAAAAATCTTAGCAGTAAGATTAAAATTCATGAAACAAACAACGGACATATAACTAATATGAGTGCATGGATTGATCTACAAGTAAGATTGGTAAAGAACAAAACAATCGATAAAGATATTCAGGAAAAAATTAACAAGGAAAGAGAATGTTGGAAAAAAGTATTAATAAAGATTATTGTTGTGGTAAAAAATCTTACTAAAAAAAATTTAGCTTTTCGTGGAAAGAATGAGAAAATCTACCAAGAAAATAATGGAAACTTTTTAAGTCTAATTGAAATGATAGCGGAATTTGATCCAACAATACAAGAACATGTTCGGCGAATTCAAAATGGTGAAATTCATAATCATTACCTTGGACACAATACACAAAATGAGTTGATACAAATGCTAGCATTTGAAATTAAAAATTCAATTATTAAAAAAGTTAAAGACGTAAAATATTTTTCAGTTATACTTGATTGTACTCCGGATGCAAGCCATCAAGAACAAATGACACTTATACTAAGATGCATAAATGTTTCAAAAATTCCAATAAAAATAGAAGATTATTTTTTTGAATTTTTAAAGGTAGTTGATACATCAGGAAAAGGCCTTTTAAATGAACTTGTGAGTGTAATAAAAAGTTTAGAACTTGATATCAATGATATACGAGGACAAGGATATGATAATGGGTCTAACATGAAAATAAATGAACAAGATATACAAAAAAGACTATTGGATATAAATCCTAGAGCATTTTATACTCTATGCGGTTGTCACAGTCTTAATTTAGTTCTTTGTGATATGGCAAACTCTTGTCCTAGAACAATTTCATTTTTTGGTACTTTACAACTTATATATTCATTATTTTCTTCTTCAACAAAACGATGGAAAATTTTACAAGATAATATCCCCAATGTAACTGTCAAATCTTTGTCACAAACATGATGGGAGAGTCACATAGAAAGTGTTAAAGCAATAAGATATCAAGCTCTACAAATTAGAGATGCTTTAATTCAACTAGCGGAAACTAGTGAAGATCCTAAAACAAAGAGTAAAGCAACTAGTTTAGCAACATATGAATTAGAAAATTATGATTTTTTGTTAGGTATAATTATTTGGTATGATATATTATTTGCCGTTAACTCTGTTAGTAAGAACTTACAAAATGAAGATATGCATATTGATGTTGCCATAGATCAATTAAAAGGTCTAATTTCTTTTTTCGAAAAATTTAGAGAAAGTGGATTTGCAAATGCTATGATTTCAGTTATAGAGATTGCAAAAGAAATGGACATTGAACCAATTTTTCGTAAAAAATGTGTTATTAGGAAGAAAAAAAACAGTTTGATGATAATGATAATGATGAAAGAATTCTATCTATGGAAGATTCTTTTAGAATTGATTATTTTTTATACTTAGCAAATCAAGCTATTTCTTCAAATAGGAAAAGGTTTGAGCAATTTCAACTATATGATAATATTTTTGGTTTTTTATTTAATTTTAAAAAATTAAAGTTATTAGATGATGACAATTTGAAAAACTTTTACCAAAATCTTGAAAGTGTTTTGAAACATGATTTGCTTTCAGATATCAATGGTTTAGATTTATTTCTGAATTAAAAGTTTTAAAAGAAATTTTACAAGATGATATAAATACTCCTCTAGAAGTACTTAACTATATAAAACGAGTTGATTCTTTTCCAAATGCTTTCATTACCTATAGAATATTATTAACCATACCAATAACTGTTTCTTCTGGAGAAAGAAGTTTCTCAAAATTAAAATTAATAAAATCTTACTTAAGATCAACAATGTTACAAAAATTAGAATTCAAAAATTTAATAAACAATTTTACATTCCAAAAAGCAAGAAAAATTAATTTTAAGTAAACTATTTTTACTGTATATTTAATACTTTTTAACATATACATCCAAAGCCTCGTTTTACAATTTCGCCTAAGGTCTCGAATACCCTTGGACAGCCCCTGCACGCTGACAATGATTTCCATGCATCATTCATCAAAATACACGTACAGTGTACATCTTTTTTTTTTTTGTCTTGTACTCTTGCCTTGTCTGTATATTTAATATTTTTTCACATATACGTCTAAATCCTCATTTTATAATTTCGCCTAAGATCCCGAATACCCTTAGACCGCCCCTACATGCTGACAATGATTTCCATGCATCATTCATCAAAATGCATTTACCGTATACATCTTTTTTTTTTTGTCTTATACTCTTGTCTTGTCTTATATTTATATATAAGTTTCTCAAACCAAAATATATATATATATATATATATATATATATATATATATAAAATGTCCATACAGTTTTATAATTTGGATGACTGGACCCATTTGGATGTATAATAAATTTCCGATACATACCCTATTATACCAACAAAAACAAACACCCAAGTTCTCATTTAGTTTCATTTGTTTAACGGTGCTTCTAACAAGAAAAAATAAAAAAAAACCACCATACATCTCAAAACTCCAGCACTCAAACCCTAACCCACTTACACCTACCGTTCAAAAATTTTATAGACCCAGCGGCCAAAACCGTAATTATTTTCCATTAAAAACCCAACACCAACCCCACCCTTAACCATACCCAGCCACCCAAACTAGCAAAAACCCCACCATCGCGGTTCTTTTTCGACTAGGAGTTCGCTGCGCCAGGCGAAACTGAAGAAGAAAAAGAAGAAGCCGGAGTTCGTGCCGCTGGAGGAGACCGCCAAAGTAGGGAGAGAGAAAAAAATACATTTCGGTTTAGGGGTCTGATGTTTGTCATTTGGTTGCTAGAGAAAGGTAGATGGGACATTGATGAAGATTTGAGTATTGTTATTAATTAATTTATTTACCCTTTTAATTATTATCTTATTAACCTATGGTTAACTTTGGACAGTTGTCCAAATTTCAGGAGGGGTATAATGTTCCGGCTAAGGGGAGAACAAAAATGAACTTAAAAGAACTTCTTAATTATCTAAGGGTGGTGTCGTTAGGATTATTGAACACATATAAAGATATTTTTTAAATAACAAATTTTTATGGATTTCTACGGACTTTTATAAATTCATATAAACTTTCATAAATTCACATGGATTTTCATTGATTTGTTTAGATATTTATTTTAGACTTTTATGGATTTGTTTAGACATCTGTCTCAGACTTTTATGAATTTGTTTTCTTAGATTTCTATTATAGATGGATTGATTGTGACATTCAAATACAATTTATAATAAGCACGTAAGAAAATCAATCAATCATCTAATAGATATCATCACGAAACTACTTAAAACAAACTGGAATATGAACTAAAAAATATGAATTAAAATGAAGCAAATTTCTTATTCTATAAATAAATATATAACAGAAAAAAACAAATCTTTCATTCACCCTATAGTACATAGAACATTAAATAATATAACGATAAAAGAATATGAACAAACTATGGACTAATAGAATAACCAAGCAAACAATAATAAGACATTTGCATATTCAACTAATCATATAAACAACAAACTAATTGAATAACCAAGCGATGCTACAAATAAAATATTGAAATAAAAAAAAACATAACCCTAAACCAAACCTTGTCACAACTGACCACCCTTTGAACTACGATTTTTAATTAATTCTTTACAACTTCAAATCTTATAAAATTTGACATGGATAATCTAGACATATAGGATATACTACAGTAAAATTATCAATTTAATCCATGATCATTTGTATATGAAAACATACATTTTTTTCTTGTTTCTCGAATCTGTTCAGAAGAAATTATTATTGACTTTTGTCTACTCCAAAATTTATAATAATTTTTATACTTATTTATAAATCACGAATTTTTACAGATTAAATAGAAAATTATATATGATGATGCCTATTTGATTTTGTATAAATTGGCACAGTAAATACACTTGATATGTATTAAACTATTAATATTACTTATTGATACCAGATTACCTGGAAAAAAAAAACAAACAAAAAAACCATTCATTGACAGCAGTATGGAACTACAGCTAATCGAAGTTAACAATAGAATTTAGGTTTTGTCAACATTTCAAGTACAATAATGCAATACATATATTAGCAATATGGAACTACATCAATTTGTACATATAGTACCGGAACAAAGCAATTTGTTTTTTTTTTTACATAACACTCTATCTAAATTTTTTATTTATTTATAATTTTCTAGATAGAAAAACCAACCAAAATAAATTTACGAATTTTGGTCATTTGTCAAAATAGAAGGGTTCCAACAAGTTTTTGTATATTTCGAAGCTAAAGTCCCCAAGAATATTTCGAAGCTAAAGTCCACCAAAATCCATTATTTAAGAAAATCCTTTAAAATCTTGTCTCAATTAAATACACCTTGATTTTTGTAGATATTTTTAATGTCTCAGTTCAATACATCTGGATTTAAAAAGACTTTTAAAAGTCTATAGAAATCCAAATTGAATATCACTGGATTAATATAGACTCTTTAAAGTCTTTAAATATCCAAATTGAATGCACCCCCTTCCCCTCCCCCCAAAAAAAAAGCATGGCAAGAGAGACCAATGGTCTCTTGTTTGAAGACTTCACTTCAGGTTTTCAGCCACAATGTTATTCCGCTTTCCAAAAGTAAAATAAAAATAAAAAACCATACCAAGAGGGAAAAAATTCAACAAATAGCGTTTGAAACAACCCCAAAAGTGTAGCATAACAACACCACCACCAAAAACACATCAATGGAGGCTCTTTCTTTGGTTGTTTTAGCCGTGACATGGCTGATAGTTACTCTATAGCCTTCCTAAAAAAAAAATCAACTTCCACCACCATGGCCTGTAATCGGTAACCTACACCTCATCGGACCACTCCCTCACCAATCTCTTCACAAACTAGCACAAAAATATGGACCCATAATGCAACTCATGTTCGGCTCTTTCACTGTCGTTGTTGGCACTTGTTGCCTCCTCGGTAGATATGGCAAAGCAGTTTCTCAAAACACACTATCATGTCTTTGCCTCCAGACCACAAACCGCAGCCAGTAAGTGCATAACTTACAATTATCTGAACATCACTTGGGTTCCCTACGGACCGTATTGGCGCCAAGGACGTAAAATTTATCTATCCAAGCTTTGTAGCTCGAAAAAACTCGAGTCTTACGAGTACATTCGTGTTGAAGAGTTGCGTGCTTTTGCCTCTCGTCTCTACTCCTTGTCCGGGAAGCCTGTACTGCTTAATGAGCATCTCTCTCGCGTTACACTTAGTATTATGGCAGAATCGTGTTGGGGAAGAAGTATTTTAGCGAATCCGAATTCGAAACTGCGGTTGTGACTCTTGAAGAATTTCAAGAGATGCTTGACGAGTTGTTCTTGCTCAATAGAGTGCTTAATATTGGGGATTGGATTCCGTGGCTAGATTTCATGGATCTTTAAGGGTACCTGAAGCGAATGAAAGCCTTGAAAAAGAAACTCGATCGATTTCATAACCATGTTTTCGAAGAACACAAGGCTAAACTTAAAGGATTAATGGAGGATTTTGTGCCAAAAGACATGGTGGATTGGCTGTTTCAACTTACTGATGATCCTAATCTTGAAGTCAAGCTCAATTATGACAGTGTCAATGGGTTGAGGCAGCTATCTAATATTCCATTTTATTTTGTTTTTGCTTTTTTAAAAGAAATGATTGAGATCCTCAGCAGAGCTGAAAATAGATCTGCTGACTTCTTTAATTGGTGACTAAGATTCTCAATCGTTATCAAATTACAACAAAAACTCAAAAGACAACTGATTGAGAATTTATGTTGAACTAATCTTTAGATTAGCAGAGCGGAGCAGAGGATACGAATCATTAAAAAAAAATCAGATTACAACAAAAACTCAAAAAGAAAAATAATGGATTAAGATTCTCATCTTTATCCAGACATCAACATATTTGCTGATATATGTAATCAGTGGCTTAGAATAATTTTAACATGCATTATTGACGTTGATTCATGATGAACAGGATCTAATAGCTGGAGGCACGGAAATGTCAGCCACACCAGTGGAATGGGTAATGTCTGAAGTAGAGATACATTTGGGGGAATGAGGATGGTGTCAGCCACAACAGTGGAATGGGTAATGTCTGAAGTAGAGATGCATGTTTGGGAAATGAGGATGGATATAGGTCCCTCCATCCCCATCCCTCCCTTCCTTCCTAGACCCTTACCTTAACCCATCCCCTCCCCCCCCAATTTCTCCATTTGGGGAAAATGGGGATGAGGATGGGGATGTTGGGGGGAGGTCCCCCTATCCCCATCCCCAATTCTCAATTTTTTCTGTTTTTTTCTGTTTTCTCGTATCCCCCGTTCCCCTATTTTCTCATTTCCCTATTTAACTAAAAATTATAAATTAAATTAAAAAAAAAACTTTTCATTACAAATAAAAAATATCAATGTATTACAAATTCAACTTAAAATGTTTCAAATAATTCAAATATATAATTATAATTATATGGGGAAATGAGGATCCATCCCCATCCCCATCCCCATTTCAATTTAATTGTGGGGGAAATGGGGAAATGAGGATGGGCCCATCCTCATCCCCATTTTAATTTGGGGATGAAAATCATCCCCATCCCCACCCCTCCACCCACCCCCCCAAATCCCCAAATGGGGATGGGGTGCGGGGATTTGAGGCCCCGGGGATAAATGTGCACATGCACCTGATCGAGAAGGCAACAGGGGAGCTTGACAGATTGATCGGAAGAGAGAGATGGGTGGAAGAGAAAGACATCCAAGAGCTTCCATACATTGATGCTATCATAAAGGAGACTATGAGGAAACTGTTGGAAAATTTGTGATAAACTTACGGTTTGAGAGCGATATTTGAGTATGATCGGTTTTATGAAAATGAAAAATCAATGCATATTCGAATTCTCCTTCGTGAGAGCTTCGAAGTGTATACTCAAACTCACAAATCGATTAATGGGTAAATGAGAAATTGAGTATCAAAGTGAGCCCATTGTGTAAGGGGAAAAGAGCACCCCACATTGGTTGGGTAAAGAACTTAGTAAGTGTGTGATAGTAGCTTGTCAACATGTGTGGCATAGAGGCTCTCTCTCACGCGCGCAGGGTGGGGGTGCAAATCAAGGACCTCAAACCTTCGATTGCATAACTCGTGTGTGGGCACAGAGTACAACCGAAATTTTGCTACTATTTTGAATTTATTTTTTCCTAAATCAGTTTGTTGATAAGGAAAGAATTAATTATTTTCCCAAAGTTAAACGTTTTGGATTCTGATGCTTACTTGATCACTAAGTAATCAGAATCAGTAATCAATTTTGGATTCTGATACTTACTTTATCACTATCAATGATCAATCATGAATAAATCTTTTATAAGATTATTCTTTAATTAACTTTCCTTTATCATTTAAAACGAAGTCATTAAGAAATTCCCAATTTAATCTCTTTGACTTCGGTTACATAAGAAACCCTATTACACATTCGGTATTATATACAGCGAAATTGTCTTAAGCACACTGTGTGAAACACAGGCCTCGATTCCCTTACCTTAGTTTATGTTTGTTATTTTCTGCAGATCCAAACCATATTGTTTTTGCGTACTACAAACAACAATCTTAAGACAATTTTCTTCTTTAATAAATCTTTTTCTAAAACGTTTTCTACAAAAGAACTTTCTGGTTTTTGTTTCTGGTTTAGATCGTGACAAACTTGGAACTTCGATGGTTCGGTTTTCAAACTAAAAGGAATTGTGGAAATTGGGTATGTTTTCCAACACTGATTTCAAAAAAAATATGTGGAAATCAGGTCTAATTCTAGACATTGATTTCACTTAATAATATGATTTATTTTTATCAAATCGGGTCTATTGACAGACACTGGTTTGGAAATCAATTGCGATTTCAACTGGGTAATCGGGTCTGTAATACCATACACTGATTGTGATTTCAATTGTGAAATCTAGAATCAATTATTGATTCACCGGTTTGATATCAACTGATTGATATCGGTGTTATCATATAATATATATATATATATATATATATATATATATATATATATATGATGTTTTCATGATTCTAATAATATATCGGTTGTACACACGAGTTGTGTAAACACTTGATATTTTGGAGATATAGAATTGTAGTCTATATCTGAAACAACCGATAAAAGGATTATATCTTTATATAATCAGGTACAAACCAGTTTATATATATATATACGAGTATATATATATTAAGTTCACTTAATCCTAAGTATTAACACTGGTTTTTATATCATTTTATTTATTAATATGTATGTGCTATACTACAATATCTGAAACAACCGATAAAAGGATTATATCTTTATATAATCAGGTACAAACCAGTTTATATATATACGAGTATATATATATATATATTAAGTTCACTTAATCCTAAGTATTAACACTGGTTTTCATATCATTTTATTGATTAATATGTATGTGCTATATATATATATATATTAACATACAATTAAATCAATTGATATATCAGTATGTTGTACTGATATGTGTGGAACTAAATAATACAAAATTTTGATATCAGTGTTAGATATCAATTGGAATAAATTGATTATAACTTTATATAATACACCATGTAGCAACACTGATTTATAAATATAAATATTATATTTAAAGTGCTAGAATAGTGTTTGATACACTATATTTCATGATATATTGTTGTACACCTGTGTTGATATATACATTAACAAACTGATTGTGTTATATCAGTATTTGAGATTGTTATATATATATCGGATGTGATAGATCAATGGTTTATATCATTGTATATATGTGGTTCAAAAAAAATGGTTTGGTTTTCTATGAAAGATGACTACCAAATCAATTATGAAATTGAGCGTGGCTCAAGAGACTCCGGTGGTCAACCCAATTGTGGGTCAGTTGACCGACCCGACGGTTAACCCTTTTGTGGGTCAAATAAATACCAATGAGGTGAATTCGTTTGTGTCTCCGGTTTCAGTTCTAATGAATCATATGGAGAAACAAGAGAAATTCAGTGGTATGAATTTCAAAAGATGGCAACAAAAGATGTTGCTGTAACTGACCACATTGAATCTTGGGAGATTCTTAATTGATGAGGCTCCTAAGGCTAGCAGTGGTAATGAGTTGGATATGTAAGTTTAAAATGGTGATTATTGTTAAAATCAATTATTTTGAACTTCAAAATTGTAATTATCAATTTCATGATGATTTATTTCAATTTTTAATTCCGGATTAATTGAAATATTAAATTTTGAATTTAAAACAAAAACGATTTGACTTTAATATTGCCAATTTTTCAAAATTAATTCAGTTGATCTTCACCTAATATTTTGGGGCCAAGTGTGGTAACATAAACTCCGGCCATCAACTCATTCATGAGAAACATGGTAGATATGGTGATGATCCAGAATGTGAGTCACGGGAATGTTCCGATGAATCTAGTAAGGTTCTTGACTGAAGATGCTCTTAAACCCAATAGCGGTGAAGAGTGAGATGTTCATGTATGGAATGATATTGATGCATGGAACCATTCGGATTTTCTGTGCTGAAACTACATACTGAACGGGCTATCCGATTCGTTGTACAATGTATATTTATCAAGGAAAATCAGCCAAAGAACTATTTGAGTCGTTAGACTGGAAATACAAAACTGAGGATATTGGATCCAAAAGATTTGTTGTAGGCCGGTTTCTTGATTACAAGATGAGGGACTCCATGACAACTATGAGTTTAGTCCAAGAGCTCTAACTGAGTCTACATAAGATTCATGCTGAAGGGTTGATCCTAAGTGAAACCTTCCGGTGGCTGTTGTCACTGAGAAACAACCGAGGTGGTAAGTATGAATCATCATTTGGTGAATTATGTGCACAACATTGAATCATACATTAAGCCACTGCACCGTATCAGTAAAACAGAGTTTCTGAATGGAAAGATCATTCCTTGAAAGAAATGATGAATGCAATGCTGATAAGTTCTGGATTGTCACAGAATATGTGAAGTGATGCTATATTGTTTAGCAATTACCTGTTAAATAAGGTACCCCGCAAGAAAGTAGACAAGACCCTATATGAAAGGAAGAAAGCCTTCCTACAAATTCTTACGAATGTAGGGGTGTCTTGCCAAAGTGGTCGTACCTACACCGAAGAAGGTAAAGATAGGTCTGAAAACTATTGATTACATTTTCATTGGATATGCACATAACAACAGTGCTTATCAATTTTTTGTGTATAAGTCTGACATCCCATACATACACAAAAACACGATAATGGAATCTAGAAATGCATCGTTCTGTGAAGATGTATTTCCATGCAAATCCAATGATGAAGCAAGTTCGTCAAAACGAACACATGTTGAAAGTTACGAGGACCAAGAACAAGAAGTTGAGGATGAACCTAGAGGTAGCAAAAGAGCTAGGACAGAAACATCTTTTGGTCTAGATTTTCTGACCTTTTTACTAGAAGGTGAACCTCGAACCTTTAAAGAAGCGGTAAGCTCTTCAGAAGGACTCTTGTGGAAATAGGTTATCAAGAGCGAAATTAATTCAATTCTCCAAAATCATACTTAGGAATTAGTGGACCTTCCTCCGGGATGTAAACAGCTAGGGTCCAAATGAATTTTCAAGAGGAAAATGAAAGCGGATGGATCAATTGATAAGTATAAGGCTAGACTGGTAATTAAAGGTTACAATCAATGAGAAGACCCAGATTACTTTGATACGTATTCTCCTGTGACGAGAATAACCTCCATTAGGATGATACTTGCAATCACAGCTTTGCAAAATCTTGAAGTACATCAAATGGACTTGAAAACAGCTTTCTTGAATGGAGATCTAGAAGAAAAGATCTATATGGAACAACTTGAAGGTTTTTCCGCTCCAGGACAAGAAAAGAAAGTCTGTATGTTGGTGAAGTCTTTATATGGTCTAAAGCAAACACCAAAGCAATGGCATGAGAAATTTGACAATGTTATGATGTCAAATGGTTTTAAGATCAACGAATGTGACAAATGTGTTTATGTCAAAAACACCAAAAATGGATATGTTATTTTGTGTCTATATGTTGATGACATACTAATTGTTGGTAGTGATGATAAAATGATCAAATCTACCAAGGAGATGTTGAAATCAAGATTTGATATAGAAGATATGAGATCAGCTGATGTAATGTTGGGAATAAAAATCTCAAGGATATTGAACGGACTCATTCTAAGTCGGTCACACTATATTGACATGATTCTTGAAAAAATCAACAAAAAAAATAATTCTGGAATATCCAGAACACTAGTAGATACAAATCTACACATATCCAAGAATAAAGGTGAGAGAGTCTCTTAACTAGAATTTTCTAGAGTGATAGGAAGTTTGGTGTACTTAACAAGTTGTACAAGACCAGACATAGCTAATGCAGTTAGCAAATAAAGTAGATATATGAGTAATCCAGGAACTTATCACTGGAAAGGAATAGTAAGAGTACTTAAGTACTTGCGTTACTCTCGTAATTGTAGGCTGCACTATACCAGATATCTTGCAGTCCTAGAAGGATACATTGATGTAAACTGGATATCTGATATGAAAGATTCAAAATTCAGTAGTGGGTATGTATTCACACTAGGAGGTGCGGCTGTATCTTGAAAATCCTCCAAACAGACATGTATAGCCAGATCCACAATGGAATCTGAGTTTATTGCTCTAGACAAATATGGTGAGAAGGCTGAATGGCTACGCTAATTCTTAGATGATATTCCAAGATGGCCAAAGCCTGTGCCAACGATTTGCATCCATTGTGATAGTCAATCAACAATATAAAGAGCATATAGCAACATGTATAATGAGAAGTCTAGATATATATGTCGAGTACATAATACCATTAGACAACTAATCTCAATTGGGGTTATCATTATTGATTATGTAAGGCCAAAAGATAGCATTGTGGATCCGCTAACCAAAGGGTTAAATAGAGAGTTAGTTAAGACATCATCGAGAGGAATGAGACTAAAGCCCATTAGATAAAAAAGTCGATACAATGGACACCCAACTTAGTTGACTGGAGATCCCAAGATCTAGGTTCAATGGGACAACCAAGTTGTAAAACTTAGCTGGATCACTGTGGGGGTTACCATTAAGTTACCCTCCAGTCCATTCCTATGATGAAACAGTGATGCCCGCATAAAAAATGTTAAACTATGTTTTTAATGATTCTTATGCGTAAGAATTTTATGCATTGGAAATTTGAGAAGAATAATGTGGGTTACTCTTAATTAAGAAATCACTTATGTGAGAAAGAAGTGGGGCCGCTTCTAAAAGAGAATAGTGAAGGGCTATATTCTCCAGTGACTCTCACAGAACCAGGCGTATGTTCATGGTAAAAACGAACATGATAATGGGAACCAAATTGGGTCTAGAAGATGCCTGTGTGAGGTGTGCTATCGTTTACATAAAACGACAGAACAGTTCAAGAATATCGCATCTACTGATCAACTAGTAAAGTAAGCATATTTTTACAATGAAAGGTTCAAAGGGTAACACCTACCTATCCTATGCAGGTATTAGCCGTTTGAACTTACCAAAAAGTCATCTCTCGTGTCTCCTAGGTCAATTTCATTCATGTGGGGGATTGTTGAAAAATTTGTGATAAACTTACGGTTTGAGAGCGATATTTGAGTATGATCGGTTTCATGAAAATGAAAGATCAATGTATATTCGAATTCTCCTTCGTGAGAGCTTCGAAATGGTATACTCAAACTCACAAATCAATTAATGGGTGAATGAGAAATTGAGTCTCAAAGTGAGCCCATTGTGTAAGGGAAAAAGAGCATCACACATTGGTTGGGTAAAGAACTTATATGTAGTATATAAGTGTGTGATAGTAGCTTGTCAACATGTATGGCATAAAGGCACTCTCTCGCGTGCGCATGGGGGTGTGAATCAAGGACCTCAAAATTTCGATTGCACAACTCGTGTGTGTGAGCGACCTGCGTACATGAATGCCGCTCCAGTTGGACCGTGAGAATACAACCGAAATTTTGCTACTATTTTGACTTTAATTTTTCCTAAATCAGTTTGTTGATAAGGAAAGAATTAATTATTTTCCCTAAGTCAAACGTTTTAAATGAATGGTAAGAATGGTAATTTCCATTTTGATTAAGGAAATTAATTGAATTAAGGAAATAGTTGATTTATGTTTTGAATTCTGATACTTACTTGATCACTAAGTAATCAGAATTAATGATCAATCAGGAATAAATCGTTTATAAGATTATTCTTTAATTAACTTTCCTTTATGATTTAAAACGTAGTCATTAAGAAATTTCCAAATCAATCTCTTTGACTTCGGTTACATAAGAAACCCTAGTCTACACTTCTAGGAATTAATTATTGCATTCACGAAATTATGAAAAATCATTCCTTCTCTCTATTTTCGGTTTTCTTCTTCTTTCTCACTTGGTAAGTTCGAACTTGATTTGAGTTCGCTGATAGTGGTTGTGTCTTCCACTTTCACTGTTGAATCGTTGTATCCTGAGAGACAATCACTATTACACATACGGTGTTATATACGACCAAATTGTCTTAAGGACACCGTGCGAAACACGGTCCTTGATTCCCTAACCTTTGTTTATGTTTTTTATTTTCTACAGATCCAAACCAGATTGCTCTTACGTACTATAAACAACATAAACACCTGGTGGCCGTTCTGCTAGCCCCACACTTGGCTCAAGAAGATTGCAACGTGGTCGGATACCACATCCGCAAAGGAACCAAAGTGCTCATCAACAGTTGGAGCATTGACAGAGACAACTTCGTTTTGGGAGGAACCGGAAGAGTTTGGTCCCAAGAGGTTTCTGCAGGGGAAGGTAGATATGGACGTGAAGGGACAGAATTTTGAGCTGTTGCCGTTTGGTTCAGGGAGGACATTATCAAAGTTTATTTATTCTCTTGAACTTTCCTGTACATTTAGCAATCTATATGAAAGTTTTTTTTTTTTTTTTTTTTTTTGACAGAATCTATGAATGTCATGTATGTACTAAAGTGCTAATAAGACTTTATTCAACCTCGTTGTGAATCCATTGCATTGCAGTTGGTATTGGAAAAAAAAAATACAACACAATATCACTAAAAGGAGAAGAAAGCATTGGGACATTGGGTGAACCGTGCATGCTAGGAACTAAAAAGAGTAATGCTAAAGTGAGTGAAGATAGACAAATTAAATGATTAATCTTTCACTATACAACTTTTTGATGACTACATGTCACAGTATTGATAATAATAGTAGGTAAAATCCGTATCACTATATAAATAGATTAAGTATCAACACATATCAGCTACACCACATTAATTATTAAATTTCACATATTTATCATAATTTATTTTTGAAACATCTTAAGTATAATACTAGTACATAGAAGTTAAAAAAATATAATATATAAGAATAAGAATAAGAATCGTCTCTCTTTTAAACTAAATATTTAGATCGTGTTATGATAACAAATTATATTCGGATTTTATCAATGAACTACGCTATAGTTTCTTTTCTTTTTTAAAAATTACAATTTCTATAATAATTTAAAACAATTGTTAGAATTTATTTTCTTTTCTTTTTTAAAAATTACTATTTCTTTTTTTAAAATAATAAGAATCTAAGACCCTATCCTGCAGCTATTTTTCAGTCCGCTTTCATTTTTGTTTTTTAAAAAGGATTTTAAATTCGTAGTCGTTAAATAAAATCAGTATTAACATTGAAATATTTGAAAAACAATTTTTTTGTTCTTTTTGTTTTTCAAAAAAAGTAACAATAAAATTATTATTTTGTTCTTTTTTCTCTTCGAGCTCTGATCTGGTCATTATCTTCTCTCTTCCCATCTTCTTCTTCTTTTTTCCTTCACTAGTCACCGCCGTCGATCATCTGCTTCACTGCTCACAACCACCGATTTTTATTTTTTTAATAAAAAACACAACTTTTTTTTTACTTTTGTTGTATGTAAATTTTACCAAGCATACACGTCATTGACAGGAAGGAAAAAATAGCCAGGTGGATGCTTAAATGGGCATCCGGGAAATATCCTGCAAGGCATCATTAAAGAGGAGAAAGCCCGAGTAAGCATATACTGAATAAAGACCTACTCGGGATCAGTTAACAACACTAGGGACTGGTTAAAACAACGCTTCCACTCGGGCTCAAACGGCACTACTCGGGACCATCAGGTATTATTCTTACTCGGGAGTAAATACAACTCGAATAAGAACTTATCATACGGGTTAAGTCATTAAATACGCGAAGATATCCGTCATGAAGGAATCCCAAATAATGGACCTTAAGTTAGAAGAGTCCCCCAATCAGGAAACAACTTGATTTCTTTTCGAAGACTACATTCTTATAAGGAAACAAGTCAAATTGAACTACACTACTAGAATCCCACTCAATTTCCAAAAGAGACTCTGAAACAGGAAAGAAGACAAATCAACCTCAAGCAAGTAACCAAATCACAATTAAATACAAATATCTTGTATTACTTGTACAAAACAGATTAGGGTTCTATAAGCATATAAATAGACCTATAATCTGGTACGGAAAGATATAGGAAATATAGCATACAGTAATCACAAATAATACAGAGAGAAAAAGTGAGATCGAGAGCTTGTAAAAACATCTTATTCTCTTAGTGGATTTTGGCTTGGTTGATCTTTCAACCACCCGTGGATGTTTCTCCTACCATCGGAGTTTTACCACGTAAAACTTATCTTTATTACTCTCTCTGCATCTCTTTCTCTTTGAATCAATAGCCAAAATCCTGTCCTTGTTGGCTTTTCTATCATAATCCAGAAATCGACGTCAACAACTTTCTTTTTTCTTATTCTTCAACGATTTTGATATGATTGTTCTTCTTCTTGTTCTTCGATCTCCTCCTCCACGGTCGTCATTCTTCTTCTTCTTCTTCTCGTCTTCTTCTTCATCTTCTCTTTCTTACCATGAGACTCCAATGACATAACAGATCTTCTTCTTCTCTGCTCCTCCAACACTGATCGAATTCAAGAACAAAAAACAAAACCATTCCTAGTTTTTTCCATAAAAAAATGTAGGTCTTGATTTGTGATGTGTTTTAGATTATAGAACCTAATTGAAGTTCTTGGATTTGTTTGGTTGGAGATTGGTATGGTATTGTATGTAATTCCAACAATGAAGTTGAGATATTTGAGTTGACATATGTCGATTTGCTTGGAAATGTTCCTTCAAATTTCACTTCATTGTTGTCTTTAAAGAGGCTTGTTCTAATTGGAACAAACCTCACCGGTTTGATCCCTAAAGAGATTGTTTCTCTTACACAATTGAAGTACCTAGACTTGAGTGAAAATGGCTTGACTGACTGAGTTTAGTTATAGAATTTCGGTCGCTTATGCGGATAATTTGGCAAAGAAAAGGGCTGAAGGAATTGAGGATGCTATCAATTGGAACGTGTAGTCCCATGTTTCTCTATCTTTTGTGTTTTTCTCTGGTTTGCTTTGGGTGTTGTTTGCCTCTGTTGTTTTGTTTTATCTTTGCTACTGTTGCTCGTTTGCTGCTTCTTTGCTGGGTTTGCTGTTGGTAATAAAATTACGGTTTCTAAAAAAAAAAGGCTTGACTGGTGAAATCCCAAGTGTGCTCTACAGGTTGATTAATGTCAAAAGTCTGTATCTCGAGCTTGAAGGAGTTAATCATATACAATAACCAACTCGGTGATCGAATTCCCAGTTCAATTGGGGAATTGAAGAATCTCGAAACGAATCGAACAGGTGGAAACAAGAAGCTGGAAGGTCTCAAACCAGAAAATGAGTCTCAAAACAGTGGTGGAATCCATGCATAACTCACCTGAACTAGATCTTCAAAAAATATACCAGTTAAAAGAAAAAAGCACCAGATCCAAATCGAAAAAAGTTCACCTATTTTTTTTTTCCAATCGAAAAACTATAATTTTTTTTAGTAAAAAAAATAATATTTATTTCTCAATTATAAGATATTTGATAAATTATTGAATCACTTTTTATTCAAATTAAAAAAATAATAGGAAAATTACAATTTTTAATATTTTTCGGTTAATCAACTAGACGTGTTTTTTCCGTTTTCATTTTCAGAATCTAGCTTTTACCATATGCTACCAGACGCGTTTTTGAATCTTAAAATTGAAACCAAAAATACCGTTTTAATTTTAATTTTAATTTTTCTTTTCAAAAAATAGTAAACGAAAATCGCTTACAAGACGAATCTGAAAGACTTAAACAACCTAATATAGCTCTATTAAGGTGGATCAAGTTCTATAAACCCTTTTAGTACACACAACATTAGCACAGTCCATCTCTAAACCTCAATTGTCACTAAGGTGGATGGCACGAGATCCACCCCGGTTAATCACAATTCATATCACACCTCATGACATTTTGAAGAAAAAAAAAGTAATCCAATAAAAAGAGTTATGCTATCGGCACCCTCTATTGATTTTTTTATATCTCACTTTTTAAAATTTTGATTTAATTATATTAAATTAAATAGTTTTATTATTATTATTGATTTATTTTTAAAACTACTATTTCTACTTATTTTTCAAACTTAATACATTCTATTTCTATTTCCAAAAAAAAAAAAAAACACCTTATCCATGATGTATTTTCACCTTCACTTTTCAATCAACACCGATAGTCCTTCGAGTGATCAAAGAGAATCATGTGGAGAAGTTGGCAAGGTAACATCATTAGATACCGAAAGGGGAGAATCAACAGTGTTCGCAAATACTGTACTGATGGACGTATTCCTGTCTGACTGACGGAGTCGAAGAGAGCCCTCATTGTTGTCAAAGATAGGGTGGTTCTTCCATTTCCTCCCCACAAGAGGCGGAGGTGAATCCTCCGGTGACCCAAGCTCGGAGGGATAATCATGGGCCTTTTTGCTATTCTAATCGTCAGACATGATAGAAAAAAATGTGTAGCTATAAAATAGGGAAAGGATTGGAAGTGACAATGTGGAAAAGAAAGGAAATGGCTTGAAGAAGAAAAGGTTCAAAATGTATGTGAAAGGAGGAAACGGTGGGAGAAGTGGTACAGTGACCCTACTTATAGAGGAAGGGGTAACCCCACTACAGGGTTAATCGGGACCGTCGAAAAAGATCAACGACAAAGATTGTTCAAAAAAATTGCCCTGAGTGGACGTTTACTGGCTGCGTGGGCAGGCTTTATGAGAAAAGAGCTCGCCCTTGCACGACACGTGGTGAAGATAAATGATGGCGTGCGGACGTCACTCCTTCATGCACCCCTTATTTCATGTCCCACTACACAATGGTTACCATAGCATTTATTGTAATTTCCTCATTGGTCTTGCTACGACAATGAAGGGAAAACGAGGGGTGGAAAAGAAAATGGAACAGGGGCAAGTCCTCTATGTGGCTACCAAACCGTGCCTCCAACGCTTCAAAGGAATCCCCAGCATTCAAGGTAGGGGGGATGTTGTGGTTTATGCTCTAAAGATGTAATTTGTAAATGGATTTATGAAATAAATTAAAGAAAACTTCAATTCATTATTGTTGTGTTATTTATTTTATAACTTGTGCATATAGTTAACATCCAAGATTGCCGGATGTAATATCAAAATGTGTATAAGAATGTCATATATACATGGCTACAGTAAGAGTCCGTAGATAGAAAATAAAGTTGAGTACTTTATTTGTGGTTAATCTATAGTTGCGGTCCATTCCGCAATGTACGGTGATTCTATCATAAATCATTCATATGAGATATGGGAATAGAGGCATCTTGTATGATGTGATCATATAGGAATGGGTCATGATCTATATGAATCTATCACCAGGATCCGTTTACTGATGAGACTCATATATATCAACTAATGATGGCTATATGTGAGTGATTGTAATCCTGGGTGTCTTATCAACAACTTCAGATTAGATCGTGGTATTTGATATACCATGGGTGCGGTCGGATGCAGTTCCTAATCAATATACTCCGTATGTTGGGATTGCGGTTTGGCTTATGGCTAGGATGGTTTGTATATAATAGAGGAATCCACTCATTCTTGTGAGAAATAGATGGTAGTTCTCTTAAGGGTTGATTCGGGGCTTGGACAATATGAGCGTTCTCCTAATTCCGTGAGGAAATAGGATTTATTGTTCATTAGAGAATCAACGGTACTTAAAGGATATATGTAATTAGAGGGGTATAACGGAAATTATGACCCAACTCTAATTATGAACTATTGTGGAGGATCACACCATGTATAATAACTATATCGATGGACATAATAACTATAGCGTCTGCAGTTGAGAAAGTGCAGCTTCAGGTTTTTAGTGGAATAACACTAGAGTTAATAATCAAGGAACATTAATTAAGGAATTTAATTAATATTTCCGTGGATTATTGAAGCTAAAAAATACTATGGGTTCATTAGGTCCCCTCGCTAGCCCGATCGATTTATGTAACAAGGGTCACGGTTATTTTATTGGATTGTCCAATTAATTGTATTACGAAAGTGACACGTATTTATTCGGAAATTAATTGAATAATGAGATTATTTGATTAATGAATGTTAATAGTTAAATTAATTAAATAATTAGATTATTTAATTATATTGATAATTATGAATTATTAATTAACTATTAATTGGAGGTTATTAGTTGATATATAGATTTAGGTGAAGATAAAATAATAAGATTATTTTATTTTACAAAAACATTTATCTAAGTATTTGAATTTAAGTTTAAATTTAAAATACTTATTATCACTTTTAATATATTAGATATATTTGAAAAGGATAATTAAAAGATATATATCAATTATAACAGAAGAGATTGCATTGGATGCAAATTGGTGTTTACATATATATAAGTGTTTGTATAGGATATAAACAATGATATATATATATATATATAAAGTTCAAGTGCAGGCATGTGAGTGAAGGAGCCTCCAAACGTTGGTAAGATTTTCTTCTTGATTATATCGATTTCAATTTCCTGTGTTTACATATTGTATGTATTAGTTTCGAAAAATAATTACGATCCTAAGTTCACTGGTCCCAGATACAGATTATGATATGTATAAAAAATTTAAAACCTAGTTTCGCTGCGTAACCGGTGAACGGGGTTCCAGCACCTACCACATACTCGACACTCTATAAATACCCCCACTCTAGAAGAGTTGAAGAGCTTTTTGACTTGAGACCTTTACTTTAAAAAGAGAAAAGAGTACCACTTTGAGACCCAAGTAGGTGCAATTTTTGCTACTAAAGAACGATTGGCCTCCTAGATAAAAGCCCCCTCTCTAGAGTAGGGAGAAAAGAGTTGTATCCCATTTCCCATTTTTTCAAGAGTTTTAATCAAATCATTCTTACAAAAAATAATGCATCGTATTCGTTCACATTTGAATTAATGTCTTATTAATGTAATATATAGCGTGTTGTGTGTCCCTGGTCACAACTGGTATCTGCACCCTTGGGAACCGGTCTTGGCAAGCAACTGGTGTAGCTTGATCCACATGGGTCAACGCTCCTTACTACCTGCACCCTTACACTCCTGTTCTGACATCCCAGCCACGGAGAACCATGATCCGACTTCCTTAGTCCACGCTAGGGCCCTTTTGACCGCGGAGCACCACTCCGTTCGGTCTAAGCGTTGTCTAGAAAATCTTAGACCAATTTTCAGGATAACACATATCATTGATTTTTTTTTATTTACTGTGTTTGATTTGGGTAAGTCTTTACATATCATTGAGGTTCTTTTTTTTTCTTCTGAAGAGATCATTGATTTTTTGAAAGGCAATATTTATTACTAAAAACCTAAAAGGCTAGAGAAAACAACAATACCCAGCAAGCCCCAAGCAACAAAATAGGCATAACCATCCAAACGACCAATAAGAAAAACAAAAACGGAGAGAAAACAGAACAAGAAACTGTAACTCAATAGCAAAACCAAAACAAACGAAAAACATGGGTCAGGCAACCCCTAACAAAAGAAACAATACAGCAGAAAAACAAGACCCCCACGTCGAAAGAGATCCTAAAAACTAGACCGCAGAAGGAAGCAGGACACCAGCAAAAGACGAAGAGAAGCTTAAGTATCCCTCTATTGTACAATATCACCATCATTACTAGAAATTTTCTTGGCCAACAAATCAACAAACGAATTCATAGCTCTAGAGTTGAAAACGACGATAGCATTGCTCAAGTAAGCCATCAAAAATTGAATAACATGAATTAAGTAAGGTGCCTAAAGCTACCAGAACCACCATCATTAATCCAATCCACTACCACCTTTGAATCACTGACAAAGGAAATACATTTATTCCTCAAATCGATTTTCGCAACACATAGAGAGCAAGCCCTATGAATCGATTCGATCTCAATAGAAATTGCATCAGTGACGCCTAAAAAGGAAAAGAATAAGCAAATAATTTTGCCGTTAGAATCCCTCAAGATGCCTCCCATATAGGTCGGGCCTAGACACCCCTTCACCAAGCAATCAACATTAAACTTTAGAAAATCTAAAGGAGGTGGCTTCCAATTAATAGAAATCTTCTTCTTACAAGGTTTAGAATCCAAACAGCGATTGCCAATATCAAGCAGTAAAAGAGAAAGAGAATACATCCATGGAACCTTTTCCACGGTATTTAAACCACCAAGCCACATGAAACTTAACCATGTCTATGCATTGATCAATCGATTGATCTTTGCCATGAAAAACCATTTGATTTCTTGCTTCCCAAGTTGTCCAAAAAATGGCAAAAAACAACACTTTCCAATAAACATGACGCCGATTCAGTTTCAATCGTGGAACCGAAGCGGAACCCCATCGTCAGAACGAGAACCGGACTGTGAACCAAAACAGAAAGGTTCTGATTCTGGTTCCCAAAAATGAAGAATCAAATCTGATCAGTTCCGATCCTAAAACCAATGGTTCCAGTCCTTTTTCATTAAAAATAATAATTTTTTCACCCGTTAGGCCACTAACGGCTGAATATTTTTTTTTCTATAAATCCCCCTCACCCCAATTCATTTTTCCCTACTCCAATTTTCTCCCAATTCTCTCTAATTTTCTTTTCTCTATCAATTCTCATTTCTCCAAGTTTCCAATTCTCTCTCAACTCTCAAGTCTCAAGTCTCAATTACTAAGTAATTAAAATTTATTTTATTTGTTATTATATATATATATATTGTTTTTTACTCAATTATAATTTACTTTATTTGCTATTACATTTATTTTTTTCATCAAACTCTTTTCACATTTTTTCACTTTAGTTCCACCAATTCATTTTTTAAATGGCAAGTGGAAGTGGAGATGGTCCAAGGCGTTCCATTTCATTGAAAGGTAAGAGTCGTATGCCGGACAATATCGGTTCTAACGACACCACCTATCATGAGTTCTTGCAAGCCCAAGCCTATGTTGAAGGCCTAAACTCTTCTCAGCCCCTTCTAATATTTTCCGAACCCGATCCTGATGCCACCTCCCATTTCACAAGCTAATAAGAAAATACATAAGGTCCAAACCATTCAGGCCAAATAAAGGCCAAAAATTGAAGAGCCCGGTTTAAAAAAAGAAAAGAAAAAGAAAGAAGAGATAAACGTGAAACAGAAAAGAGAGCAAGCGAGTAAGCTTTGTAGTCTGTCTTGTTGACAGACAATTGTGTGATTGGAAAGCTTTAGATGTGTATATCTACATATATATATATAAGAATATAAAAAAGAGATCAGATCTAGAAAGAAGTAGAATCGAGTAGAAGAAAAGGAAGAAAAAGGAAGAAAAAGAAAATGAAGTCAATGGAGTTCTTATGTGATATTTTTAGAATTTCGTTGAATTCCTCTTTGAAGTCCATAGATTCTAATTGAGTTTTTTGCGATTGTTAGGGGAAGAAGATGAAGCAGAGGAACCCATCATACTTGGTCCGAATTAAATTTGAAGTCTAAGTTGTGAGTGAAAAAGTTTATAGTTTCAAGTATTTGATTTCTTTTGTTGATCTATTGCGATTATACAGAGAATTGAAAGTGTGTTTATATGCTTATGATTAGTAAATAAGAAATATTAGACATATTATTTTATTAAATGTTGAGAAGAGATTTATAATTGATTTCATAAATGCACCATATCTGTACCCTTTTTCAGTTATTGTTATTGTTGTCTTTTGGGGTCGTTCTACACATGTGTATATCAGATGAGTCACTCTGCACATGTATAATAGATGCTAGATGAGTCAGAATCGTTCTGCACATGTATGACAGATGTTAGATGAGTTAGAATCGCTATGCACATGTATGGTAGATGTTATCCCCAGCTCTGGGTATGTGTGAAGTAATTTGATGTACGTATGTAAAATTATTGGTCACTCCTAAATGAGCACCCGCAATAGTACAGAGCCGTGGTAGTAGTATAATGATAATAAAGTTCGTTCCATAAGGATTGATGAATTGATTACCATAATTGATCGTTTGACTACTATTTAGACAATCAAATATTTGATGACTAAATTATACGACTTACACTAATTAAATTAAAATGCTACCATAATGCAATTAATGAAACTTAAATAAACATGTAAACAAGGCAAAACCACACACAAGCAAATATTTGTATTTCTATTAGGAAATTAGGCTAAGACTATGAATCCACATAACCAATTCTCACCAATTTATAGACACACCATTAAAGATAAATTATGCAAGTGCGTATGTAGACTCATGATACCCTCTATTAGTCTCTACTCTCCCTCGAGTAATAGAAACAACACATATATGCACCAATAACCTATCTCTCTATGGTCATCCAAAATACACACAAGTTCATTAAGTTTAGTGGTCCACTAATTGAGTCATAGAGACTAGCCTCGAGTATTTCTACCTTACTAAGCCTCTATCATACATTTCATCGAGCACGATGTATGCTTCTCCTCTCGGTACATCACACAACAACTAAATAAACATTAAATGCTAGCTAGACACTCAATGTTAATTAAAGCATGAAACACATATACATAACACAAGCAATAATGATAAAGTGGTGGTCTTTATTAGTAAATCATGGTAAAGGTTTCCTCTTGGCCTTAGCCAAGATGGATTTAGTTCATAATAGAAGAAATGACCATACAAGATGTGAGATAAATTCAAGTCATAAGTGAAATACAAGTAATAATAAGGAGATAAAGGGAAAGAGTAAACTAAGTGAAGAACACCTCATCTCTTGCTTGGATGTGTTAGACATCTTCTCTCTTTGACTCTTCTTGCTCTAAGATGTAGTTTTGGTGGCTGTTTTAGGTGAGAAAATAGGGTATTTAGTGGTTGGTAAGGTGAGATTTGAGTTAGATGGTGGTTTGATAAAGGCTTTAGGTGATTTAGATAAGGTTTTAGGTGATTTTGTAAAGGATTTAGATGAAAGGTGGTGTCTTGAAGGTTTTGGATTGTAATGGGAGAGTTTGGAGTTGAAGGGTGGTGGTAGAAGTGCCAAGAAGAGCTGAAATGAGGGTATTTATATGTTTAAAGTTATGGCATGAAACTTTAGAAATTCTGCTGAGTTGGACTGAAAATACAAAAACGGTTAAATGCTCAAGGCTAACCTAGGGGGGGTTGAATAGGTTAGGCACCTTTTTCGACTCCCTTAGAAACAAACAAAAGTTTGTCCCTCTGGATTGCTTGTATCACAATATATATAAAAATTAAAGACACTTAATCAATATATAAAATAAGCAAAGTGTGATACAAACAAGTAATCATAACACATACACAATTTATATTATAGAAAGGAAGTCAGCTTACATATAAAGTTCTATCCATAGTATTCAAATAACAAATACAAATATAAGAGAGATAGGGATAGAGAAAAGTTGACACAAGATATAACGTGGTAAACCTCCAAAGAGGAAACATCCACGGGTTAGCAACCACCGGTAAACAAAATCCACTAGTAGATTAGACAAGTACAATCTCTCAAGTGACTCATTCACCTAGAAACTACTCTCCTATCCTACTCATGAAGATGTTGCCCTCTTGCTCAACAATCCGAGGCCTCACACCTCTTGTCAAGACTTCCTCACTCACCCTTCCGGATCCTCAAGACCCTAGGCAAGATATCTTGCTCAACTATCTGAGTCCTCCCGACTCTAGTCAATACTTCCTCGCTCACCCTTTCGGATCCTTACGACCCTAGGCAAGACTTCTTGCTTAACTATCCGAGTCCTCCCGACTCTAGTCAAGACTTCCATGCTTGACAATCCGAGGTTTCCCACCTCTTGCCAAGACTTCCTTGCTCAACAACATAAGTCTCACGCCTATTGTCAAGACTTCATTCTCACAAGGCATCTAGGTGATCATGAATGCAAAACGCAAACAAGCACGCAACATAGAATGTTATGATCAACACATCCTATGGAAAATACTAGACATGAGCATAAATGCACAAAACAAATGTAGTCTAGTCAATCATGCATGTTTAATCCATCTAGATCATGTAAGATATGTTCAACCTTAATTACAACCTAGATACATGCATAGATCTAAAACATGAGTCACAAGATATGTTTAATTAACACATAATCAAGTTTAAATCTCATATACCAAAAATATGCTAAAATCATGTGACAAATTCAATTAGATTAAAGCAAGAGTTCTAGAGCATATTTCCTATTCATAGATTCAACAAAGCACATGAATAACTCAAAAAAACACAAGCACATGTATTATAGTGAGATTTTGGCCAAAGAGAGCCTAATACATGTGAGGAACTATTTTTCACAAAATCAATCAATCAAAGATCATCAAATAGTCCTAGAATCAAAGCTAGCACAATACAATCCCAAACATGTGAAAACATAGGCAAAATTAAAACATAACTCAACATGTGAGATTTCAGTTGAAACTCAATCTAGATTTAAATGAGTTCAAAAATCAAATCAAAACAATCACAAGACACATATATATGTTGAAGAAAAAAACACAAGGCAATTAACCAAGTTTTAAGAGAAAACTTTGAGAGAAAATCAATACCTTAGTTGATTTAGTGAAGTCCCGTTTTTGTGAGGTTAGACTCCAAAAACAGCAATAAAACTAACTCAAACCTTCGAAGAAATGATGGAGGATGAATAGACAAACACTCTCAACTTTGAATCACTCAAATCGGAGTTCAATTGAAGAAGTTATGGTGTTTGGAAGGTGAGAAAATTCTGCACTCAATTTTTGAATCTCTTATTAGAATGAAATGTGAGAGGGGAGGGATATATAAAGGAGAGGGAAAGAATAAATGCAAAAGGACCAAAATGCCCCCTTTGAGAATGTTTCCCCGAGATGGCACATGGGCATCTCGAGGCATCAAGGAGTTGTGGCCGAGATGGCCACGCGCCATCTCGGGCTTGCACCATTTGATGGCCTTTGGCCATGGTGCACCTCCCTTGCACTCCTCTCGCGTTCTTCGACCGTTCTTTGACCTCCAAACTCAGAATTCGAATCTGTTTGCTGATTACAAACCATAACTCTCTCACAGACATAGACATATAAGATACTCAATCCAGAATATAATAATTTGACTTGATATATGAAGACGAAGAAAATATATGCAACATGTGTTGAAAGTGTAGTATCTTTTGACTTAGAACTTGAAATCAATAGTATGAGTAACCAAAATGACCGGAACTCAATCAAGAATGATTGAAAACTAAAATCAAGTTCAATATCCATGTTATACAAACATATACATATATAAACACAATTCACACTAGAATGCAAACTATATAGAGATAGTCTCCAATCATGTATTTTCCAAAACATGTTATTTTCATACCAATGCATAAACTCATCTTCAAGTGTGTGAATGTGTTATACATGGTGCACAATGATGCAAGGATACATATGAATGAATTGTATATATGTGCATATAATGGTGCACAACGATGCAGGGACACATATGAATGAATTGTATGTGTGTGCCTATCATGGTGCACAACGATGCAGGGACACAAATGTATGAATTGTGTGTGTGTGTGCTTAAGCCTTGTAAGAGAAAGATAGAGTCTTAGTATACCTTTGTAGAACCATATTGCATCCTTTCTCTTTGAAGACTTTGAACTTGCTTTGACTAGTTGTTCCTTCTTCTTTGAAGCTTGAATCATCATGAATCTAAACAGCTAAATCATTACAAGTAAACATCATTTTGATATGGAATTAATGCCAACACAATCTAAAACCTAACATGGACATGTGTGTTGGTAGTGCACTGGTCGAATGGTGCGTTGGTCGAGTAGCGCTTTACCAAGGTCACCCTACCGATGTTACTGTGTTACTGAGGGTGCGTCGATCGAAAGGCACCTCTCTAGCACCACCCTACTGATGTTGTTGCACTGGTGAGGGTGCACTGGTCGAGTGGCACCTCACCAGTGCCACCTAACTGATGTTGTTGAATTGGTGTGGGTACGCTGGTCGAGTGGCCAACACCACCCTTCACCTTCTTGAGTATTCACTTCTTCTATCTGGCCCTAACTTTCCTTAGTTTTGCAGTATTACCTTGGATTGCTAAAGGGACATGCATAAGCTTATTAAACTATTAAATACTCAATTTTTACTCAGGAACGAGTGCAATTTATAGGATATGGAGGCTACACCGAGTGTAGAAATGGGAGTTATCAATTATCTCTGGGTACTAATTTGATTCAGATTGAGATTTTATAAATTATACTATATTTGATTGGAAAGAGTTGTATATCAGTTTATCAAATGTAATTGTATATATATTATCTTTAACTACTCAATTTTTGTTATGTTTATTAAGTTATTTGGCCTGATATAGTGATATCTAGTATGTATTATTTTCATGAATATTGAGAAAGGTTAATTGGAAGAAAATATATAAGGTTTTATATTCACTCACTGGGCATTAGCGCTCACCCTTTTTTTCTTTTAAAACATTTTTCAGGTAGCTGCTCGGTTTGTGCGGAGCATTCAGTTTTGAGGTGGGCCACTCGATGACTTCATGAAGTAGAAGAATCATGCATTTTGATTATCTCATATGATGTATAGTTTTTGAGGTACAGGGTCGGACTGGTCGGTTTTTTCTGTATGGTTTGTTATATCCAGACGCTTTTGTAATGCATAGTATATTATGCAATAAAAAACTAGCAGTTATACAGTTTTTTTAAATCAACAAATTTCCTTTGTTCAAAAGCAAGTGTTTTCTATAAAATTTTAGTAGCAAATCTTATATTCAGATAGAGAAAATGAGCACATCACAGGGCCTCCCTTGATCTCAAGAGAGGAGTCAAGGCGGGTCTTGCCAACTTGGTATCAGAGCAAGGTTAAAGATTATTTAGACCATTGCATAACTGTTTGCATTTAGTTTTATACATTTAAGAATAGCTTTCATTTTGTAACAGCATCATGTGTCTAGTTGGGCGCCCACGCATGAGACTGGTAACAGACGTGGATGAAAATGTAACACTTGAGAGGGATAATGATCAAGATGAAAATGGGGCAGAATCACAGCCTCACCCCCTATTCTTCTGCCACAGATACTGAAAAATAGAGGGGAACTAATGGATAGGATTGTAGAAATTTTTACTACCATTATTCAGTATGAAACGTGAGTGCTAGAAAATACTATTGAACTTGCACATAAGGTGAGAGCTACAATTTTTTATGGAACTGGGGAACCAGATAGTGCAAGTTCTTGATTGAATAAACTGGAACGTGTATTTAGTGTTATGAGGTGCACAAATGAACAAAAGGTCTATTTTGCCATATTTTTTCTTAAGGAGAAAGCGTATGATTGGTGCGCATCAGTGCATCGAAAAACTCCTGAAGAGTTTACTTGGGATGATTTTAAAAGGCAGTTTCATGGTCGTTACTATCCTTGTTTCTATCAAGATTTGAAAAGAGTTAAATTCTTCATACTGGTGCAGGGATATATGACAGTAGAAGAGTATGAGAAGAAATTTATAAAACTTTCAAGGGCTACTCCATATGTAGTCATAGATGAAGTAAATAAGTGCAGAAAATTTGAAGATGGTCTTCGATCAGAAATTAAAACAATGGTGACTACTCCTTGGCATACTGAGTTCGGTAAGTTATTTAAAGCTACACTTTGAGTGGAGAGAGGCCTTAATGATTCTCGTAGATTCAAATAACAGAAACAAAGCGTAACAATTTGTCAGTAAGAGACTCTCATTACAAAATGCCTAAGACAACATGTGGTTTTTCAAGATAGACTAGTAACTATTAATAAAGTCGTGGACCTGGTTATAGTCAAGCATCAACAAAACAACCAATGGGTGGTCATCAACAAAGTGTTGATACGAGTAAAGGTAGGAGTCCTCTATGTTAAACATGTGGAAAAAACCATGAGGGTGAATGTCAATGGGATATATCATGTTGTTATCAGTGAGGGCAGACTGGTCATCTTAAAAGAGATTGCCCTAAATTAGTCTAGGGAGGTAATGAAGAGAAAACATTAAATGTTTAACTAATGCCAAGTGGAGGAAGTCAAATTTAAGGTTAGAGATAGAGATGGCAGCGGGTCGGGTGTAAAATCCAAACCCTCACCTGTGAAAATTTTCCTTACCCAAGCCCGCCCGTGAACCCGCTTCACTCGAACCTGCATAGGTAATCAGGTTTGCGGACAGGTTTGAACCCACGAGTTATTGTTTCACCCATACCCTCACCCGTGAACTCGTAAAACAATACGGGTTCACGAGTGGATGCTTCACCCCTCGGGATACCCAAGAACCCTTGAACCCACGATTTGTCATTTGTAAATTTCCATATGTAATCATCTATTTGGTATTTAATTGAATTAAATTTTCATTTCTAATTCCCTACTTGATATATTACAAAACAATAATAACCATAAAAATAAAACGACCAAAAATAATTCAAATATCTATGTATGTTTGTATACAAGTATTTTATCTATACGGGTTCACAGGTCCAACCCGTGGATTCATTTTTTCAACCCACACTAGCTCACAAACCCACCGGGTTTTTCATTAAACGGGTTCACCGATCCACAGGTCGTAAAGTCACCATCCACACCCGACTATACAGGGTCAGAGTCAGGTTCGGGTGGGTGCCCGCAGGTGTGGGTCAAATTGCCATCCCTAGTCAGAGAGGACCCCAAGCAGGAGGATTTACAACTACAGGGAAAACTTAAGCTAGTGTAGCAAGGGTTTGAGCTCAGCTAGGTAGACCTCATACTTAAGCAAGAGTCTTTGCTATGACCCAACAAGATATAGAGACCACTCCCGATGTTGTTACATGTATGTTAACTATTTTTGACCACGATGCTCATGTTCTCATTGATCCTGGATCCACTTAATTCTTTGTATCTCGACCATCTACGGTGTATGCGGATAAAGAGTTAAGACCTTTAGATTGTAGTATGGTAGTATCTACACTTATAAGGAAATCTTTATTGCCTGAGAGTGCATATAGAGATAGTAAGGTTATAGTTGGTAAGAATGAGCTATATGTTGATTTGATTCCGCTTAATATATGTGACTTTGATGTTATTTTAGGAATGGATTGGCTTGCTACACATCATGCCACAATGGATTGTTTTCGAATAGAAGTAAGATTTACACTTCAAGGGGAGTTGGATATTTTTTTCTGTGGTGAACATCGGATTCTTCATTCTTGTGTTATATATGCCATTACTGTCAAATGGTTGCTCAAGAAATGGTGCTCGGCTTATTTGGCTTATTTAATTGATACTAGGGATAATGAGGTCAAGTTAGAATATATATCTGTGGTAAGATAATTTCCAGATGTATTTCATGATGATCTTCATGGATTACAACCAGATAGAAGTATTGAGTTTGTGATAGATTTGGCTCTAAGCACAATTCCAATTTCTATTACACCTTAAAGGATGGATCCAAAAGTATTTAAAGAGTTAAAGATTTAGTTGGAAGAATTGGTAAACAAAAGTTTTATTAAACCTAGTATATCACCATGGGGTGCTTCGGTTTTATTTGTTAAGAAGAAAGATGGAATTCTACGTTTAAGCATCGATTACCGGCAATTAAATATGGCTACGGTGCATAATAAATACCCACTTCCACATATCAATGACTTATTTGATCAACTTCATGGTGCAAAGGTCTTCTCTAAGATAGATTTGTAATCAGATTATCATCAACTGAAGATTAGAAACTGTGATGTACCTAAAACTGCTTTCAGAACTCGTTATGGACATTATGAGTTTCTAGTCATGCCATTTGGACTAACTAATGCTCTAGCAACTTTCATGGATTTGATGAATAGGGTATTTCATCCTTATTTGGATAAATTTGTTATTGTGTTCATTGATGACATATTGATTAATCTAGAAATTAGGTGGAGTAGGCAGAGCATTTGAAGATTATTCAACAAGAACTGAGAGATAATCAAATTTATGTCAAATTTAGCATGTGTCAATTCTGGCTCGATAGAGTTACATTTTTGGGTCACGTGATTACAAGTGATGGTATTTATGTTTATCCTCAAAAGATTGAAGTTATTGTGAATTGGGAACAACACATTAGTGTGATAGAATTTAGAAGTTTCTTGGGTTTAGTAAGCTATTATCAGAGATTTATAGAAGGATTTTCCAAAATACTGCACATTGACAAGATTAAATCAAAAAGATGTGATGTTTGAGTGGTCAAAAGCTTGAGAACAAAGTTTTCAAGAACTCAAGAAAGAAGAACTTCTGCTCCAATACTTACTCTTCCATCCGGAAGTGATGGTTTTGCGGTTTTATATTGATGCTTCTAAACATGGTTTGGGTTGTGTTTTAATGCAGCATAGAAAAGTAATAGCTTATGCATCAAGACAACTAAATAAGCATGAATTGAACTACCTAACACATGATCTAGAGCTTGTTGCAGTTGTGTTTGCATTAAAAATTTAAAGACCATACCCACATGGGGTCTCTTGTCAGATTTATACAGATCATTAAAGCTTGCAATATCTCTTCACTCTGAAAGAACTGAATTTGAAGCAAATAAGATGGATTGAATTGATTAAAGATTATGAGTGTACGATTGAATATCATTCTAGTAAGGTAAACATTGTGGTAGATGCACTCAGTAAAAAATCTTCAAATTCTATGGCCCGTTTGAAGATGATTTACCTTCTGTTATTAGCTGAATTAAGAAGGTTAAAAGTTAAGCTAGAAGCACTTGATTCTGGAGCATTATTGGCTACCTTACAGGTTAGATCTAGTTTGATAGATCGCATACGAGAATTGCAAACTCAAGATTCTTATTTAGTTGAAGGAAGAAGTATAGAAAAACTTACAAGCTAATTTTGTATTAAAAGGTAATGGTACATCAGTTTTAGATAATAGACTTCGTGTACCAAAAATTAAGGAATTCAAGAATAAAATGTTAGAGGAAGCTCACTCTTCAGCTCATGCAATGCATCCAGGAAGTACTAAACTGTATCGTACCATGGAAAATCATTACGGGTGGCAAGGTATGAAAAGAGAGATAGCGGAATTTGTCTCTAAATGTTTAATTTGTCAGCAAGTTATGGCAGAGCATTAAAAACCGACAGTACTTTCACAACCACTTTCTATTAATTAATGGAATAGGAACACATCACCAAGGACTTTGTGGTAGGACTTCTTTGTAGTTAAAGTGGTCATGACATTGTATAGGTGTTTGTTGATCAACTTGCGAATTATGCATATTTTCTACCTATCGGTATTACTTATTCTTAAAAGATTAAGTAGAATTTATGTTGATGAAATAGTTCATCTCCACAATGCACCGGTATCTATAGTATCAAATTGAGATCCTCGTTTTACATCTAGATTTTGGCCTAGTTTACAAAAAGATTTGGGAACTAGATTGCATTTTAGTACTGTTTTTCACCCACATACTGTACGATTCAGACGTTAGAGGACATGCTTCGAGCTTGTATAATGGATTTCAAAGGAAGTTGATATATACATATACCATTGATAGAATTTGCCTACAATAATAGTTATCAGGTCAGTATTGAAATGGCACCATGTAAAGCTTTGTATGGGAGAAAATGCAGAACACCAGTGTGTTGGGATGAAGTAGGTGAGAGAAAATTGTTAGGTCTATATATTATTCAGATCACAATAGAAAAGATCAAAATCATTAGAGATAGATTAAAGATTGCTCAAGATAGATAGAAAAGTTATATAGATAAACGGAGAAGAGAACTGGAGTTTAAAGTAGGTGATTATGTGTTCTTGCAAATTTCACTGCGAAAGGGTATACCTCGGTTTGAAAGACCTGGGAAATTGAGTCCACGATACATTGGGTCGTATGAGATTATTGGCATTATAGGAGCAGTGGCATACCATTTAGCTTTATCCCCAGAACTTTCCAGAATTCATGATGTATTTCATATATCCATACTTCATAAATATATAGTTGACCCTATACATGTTTTAACCAAACAACTAGTGAAGCTAAAAGAAGACTTGACTTATGAAGAGAAGCCTATTGAGATTCTTGACAGAAGGGTTATGGAGAAATCATGCAATAGAATAGGACTCTTGGGAGCATGAAGATCAAATGTTGCCATCTATTTCGGTTAGGTACTTGAATTTCGAGGATGAAATTCTTATACAATGGGGTGAATTGTAAGGTCCAAACCATTCAGGCCCAATAAAGGCCCAAAATTGAGGGGATCGGTTTTAAAGAAAAAAAAGAGATAAACGTGAAAAAAAAGAACAAATGGGTAAGCCTCTATAGTCTGTCTTGTTGACAGACAATTGTGTGCTTGGACAGCTTTAGATGTGTATAGTCAGATGAAAAGGAAAGAGAAGGAAGAAAAGGAAAAAGAAGTCGGTGGAGTTCTCAAGTGATATTTTTAGAATTTTGGTTGATTTCTTCTTTGAATTCCACAGATTCTAATTGGGTTTTGTGCGATTGTTAAGGGAAGAAGACGAAGTAGAGGAACCTAGCGTACTTAGTCTGAATTAAGTTTGAAGTCCAAGTTATGAGTGAAAAGTTTCTAGTTTTATTCTTAACTCAAACGTCCAGTTTTGTATTTAAAATTGTTTGTCTGGGAATCATTTTAAGTATTTGATTTTTTTTGTTAATCTATTACGATTATATAGAGAATTGAAAGTGTGTTTATGTGCTTATGAATAGTAAATCAGAAATATTAGACATTAGTAAACTAAATGTTGAGAAGATATTTATAATTGATTTCATAAAAGCACCATATATGTACCCTTTCCCAGTTATTTATATTATTGGCTTCTGGGGTCATTCTACACATTTGTATGTCAGATGAGTCGCTCTGCACGTGTATGACAGATGTTATCCCCAACTCTACTTATGTGTGAAGTAATTCGATGTATGTATGGAAGATTATCCATGGATACTAATTTGGTGCATATTATATTTGATTGGAAAGAGTTGTATATCAGTTTATTATATGTAATTGTAGGTATAATATCTTCAATTACTCAATTTTTGTTATGTTTATGAAATTATTTGGCATGATACAGTGATATCTAGTATGTATTATTTTATTGAATATTGTGAAAGGTTATTTGGAAGAAAATATATGTTTTAAAAAGGTTTTATATTCACTCACTAGGTATTAGCGCTCACCTTTTTTTTTCTTTTAAAACATTTTTTCAAGTAGCTACTCAGTTTGTGTGGATCATTCTGTTTTATGGTCGGCCACTCGATGACATCATGAAGTAGAAGAATCATGCATTTTTATTACCTCATATGCTGTATATATTTTGAGATACAGGGTCGGACTGGTCAGTTTTACAAGGTTAGACTGGTCGGTTTTAGGTTGGTCAGTTTTTTTTTTCTTTTTACGGTTTGTTATTTCCAGGCACTTTTGTAACGCATAGTATTATGCAATAAAAGACTAGCAATTATATAGTTTTTTGTAATCTACAAATTTCCTTTAAAAAGTAAGTGTTTTCTATAGCATTTTAGTAGCAAGTCTTATATTCAGATAGAGAAAATGAGCACATCACAAGACCTCCCTTGATCTCAAGAGAGGAGTCAGGGCTGGTCTTGTCAAAATATGCATGATCCCCCTCTAGAATTTGAATTTCAACCACCTATGGAAATGGAAGAGAAGTTACAGAAACAGAAGCAATCCAAATCCAATCTCTCCGTACTACATCTGGAGAAAGTTACAAAAGCAGATGGAAGCTTTATAGCAGTTTGCAACTACTGCAAAAATGAATTTAAATGGAGAAAATCTAGAGGATACGGCTCCCATTGGAAGCATATAACATACAACCATCTAGACGCACAAGCGATATCGAGTACACAATCTCAAATTTCCAGGTTCGCTACCCCTAACGAACAATTATTTAAATATAGTGATAAATAATGTAAGAACCTCATTTTTATGATTGATTTATTTTGATGACAAACAACATTAGGGGTGTTTTTGTAATGGTTAGCTTAGGCTTTTGATGGCAAGCTTCAAAGTATCTCTATGACTGTAAAAGCAAGAGCAAAAGGTAAAACACTTGACTTGACTCTTGAAGAGATTTAGTTACACATACATACTTGCATGCACATTTTCTTATCTTGCATTGAACTTCATGTGATTGCATGTCTTGCATGTTATTTGTGTTTACTTGTTGTGTGTTCATTACACTTCACACAAGCACAGAGACTTAGCGTGGTTAACTCTTAAAGAAGGTTTCTTCCTCTCTAAATTGGTCTTCTCTTTATGAAGGTTTATAAGAGAGAACTTTTCTCTCTACCGCGGTTATGCATCATGCGTAAACCACAGTTTTTATCTAGAGATGCCTCCATGTTGTACTGTAGTTTATACAACCGTTGGTGCATGTGTCTTTGTTGAGGTCCTAACCGCAAAGTTTCCCAGCAATGTCAAGCTGCATGCACCACGGTCTGGTCACCTTGCTTGGACCGCGGTATGCACAACAATTTTGATGGGATTTTATATAACAATTTCAAAACGATGTTGTTTTGGTTTAGAGCTTATATTTATATGTTATTTTCTCCTTTTTGCTTTTTTAGAGCTTTAAGAACCTATTTTTAGTGAGAGAGATTAATTGTTAGAGAGAGAAGCCCCAAGGTTTGTTATTTAACTCTCCAAACCCAAAACCCATCATCCTTCATGCATTATTGAGCATTTTTAGGCGTGGGTCTTCATCATTAAATTGACTTAGTAAGTTAAACAAAAATCTCATCTTTGTTATTTGTTCATATTTTCCAAGATGATATTTTTATTGCATTTATTAGTTGATTAAATGCTAGGACTTCTTTTATTACATCTATTTATAAGTTCCTTTACATGATTGGGTTTGTATTGTGATGGCTTGCAATTAGGACATATTTTCCCTCTAGCTAAGTCTCTATACATTGCATTTAGACATTGTTGATTAGGACTTGTTGATTGCATTTGATGATTGTATTTATTTTCCTTAGCATGATTAATGACAACTTAGGTTGATTTGGCTTGTTCGATAATTAGGTTGTTAGATTTGCATATCAACATCTAATTAAGCATTTAGTATCTTGTCTTGCACTTTATTGCATTTAGAATATTCATATATTCACATAGACTATTTTGATCTCTTCTATGTGTTAAGTCTTGTGACTACAAGGTGTAGTGCACAAGCAAGTGAAATCTTGCAACCAAGGTTGGTTGGCAAGTATTGATCTATAATCATTGTAAAGGTCCATTGAGTAGTGGTTATGGGTTAATGACCGAAAGTGGTGTGACTAGAGGTCAACCTAGGTTGTAAACTTCATTACAATAGTGGATTTGAATATCGTAGTGGCTAAGTAGTTAGCCCGTGGTTTTTCCCTTGTTAAAGGGTTTCCACATAAAAAATCAAGTGATATTAAATTGCTACATTTTATACTTGATTTTGTTTGTTTGTTTATGGGGTGAATTTTTAATATTGACTAATCATTAAAAGTTGGTAATTAACTTGATTGAAACCTATTCCCCCCCCCCCCCCCCCCTCTAAGTTGTCAGACACACATTAAGTTTATTTTCAATTGGTAACAGAGTAGGTTCCTAGACATAATTAGGTGATCTTTGCTACTTTTTTGTGTCTTGCATTTGTGTGCATTTTGTTCATTGCATTCATTTGCATTCACTTCTCCAAACACCATATGTGAGAGTGAAACACTTAGAGCGTGTACTACTTTAATGACGTCCAAATTTAAGAGGGAGGAATATGACTTTGATGAGGAGATGACTTTCATCGTTGAGAGATTTAGGAGATTCACAAAATCTAAAAAAAATTGCATGACCTCCAAGTTGAAGGAGGAAAAGAAAATGATAAGGAATGATGACCCTTGCCTTGAGTGTAGTGGAGTTTTCTACCTTGCCCTTCATGTGTGGAAACTTGAAGTACAAGGAAGAAGGAGAACCAATGATCACTACTCGGAGTGATAGAGAAGTTGAAGTGGTTGAATGTTGTTCCACAAGCTCGGGTGAGTGTGTGAATAACCACTTTGCATTTCTAGTTTCCTTCCATAAAGAAACACAAGCCATCCTCAAATGTGTGTCACTTGAATATTTCAAGATTGTTGACTTGGAGATTGGAAACCGAAGTGGATCAAGCTTGAGAGAAGCTAGTATCGATGATATGAGCCATAAATCCACAAGTTGTAGAAGCTTTGATCATGATAGTTCATGCCCTAGGGACTCTTGTGATAATAAGGTAGATTATCAAGAGTTAGTTGATTCTCTTCAAAAGTGTTTGAAGATGAAAGAAAATGATATCCTTGAATTGAAAAAGGATAACCTCCAACTAAGAACTAGAGTGACTCATTTAGACGAGAAAGTGTCACTTCTTAAAGTGAATGAAGCAATATTGGTGATGGAACTTGAAGATGCAAGAAGTTCACTTGTTAAGATGTTGTCGGGTTCGAAATTGATTGGCATCCATTTGAAGCCAAATGATAAGCAATGGCTTGTTTTTGAAAATGATGAGACCAAACCTTCCTTGGGCAAGCCTACCTTGGTCTCAACACCTCAAGAAAACTTTTTTTGTTGATGAATCATCTAATAGCTCATCCTTAAAGACTCTTCCAAGGAATCAAGCTTAACTTCAACCCTTGAGGATGCCCTCAACCAGAGCTTCACCAACCTTTGAGGCAAGTTAATCAAGTTTCTCATGCTCAACCACAATGATCCCAAGAAAAGTCGATCGGTTCACCATCAAAGACAATCTCATCAACATGGTCGTGCCTCGATGAGAGCTAAATGCAATGGTATGAATTCTTCTTTTATACCTATTTGTCATTATTGTTGTATAATTGGTCACGTTAGACCAAATTGTTTTAACTACATCAAGTAGTGTAGAATTAAAAGCATGAGAGAAAGAAATTGAACCGTAGGGCTAACTTGCATGATCCTAGGAATCCTAGAGTATTTAAGATTTTGACCACTAAAAATGATATGGTGGAACCTATATTGGATAAGGAATATGAACACCCATGCTCTTGTGCTCATTCATCACCCGTAGGTACTAATGAGTTAAATGGACTTGGTATATCTATAAGAACTTGTCCCTTGCCCTGATACAGTACAGATTTGACCCCATGAAGGGACCTCAAGTAAAAATAGTGGACTTGCATGATTTGCTATGCATAAAAAGTTGATTTATTTTATACACTTTTAATAATTGCTTGAGATTCTTGGTTGCACATATATGCATATATGCTTTTTTTAATAAGTGTGCATCATTGTTTTGCTTGTAATGCATGTCACATTTATGTTCAAACATGCATTTTTGGACTAGGAGAATTGAGTGGAAAGTACTTTTGAATGACCTATAATTTATCTCCATAACATGTGAACTTGATTATGACATGCTTAATATGATATGCATGAAATGCTTTTGATTGCTTTAATGCAAATGTGTGTGAATGCAAATGAGAAGACCAATCAATAAGGATTTTATTTCCATACAATCAATAAGGATTTTATATCCAAATTAGTCTTCTCTCTCTTCTTAATGGTTTGAACAAGACAACAACCAATAAGGATGTCATATCCATTCAATCAATAAGGATTCTATATACATGTATTGTTTGGCTCTTAAGCATTGATATAATTGTTTGTGTGTTTAAATGTTTTTGAAAAATTATATCATGTTTGCTTATGACAAAAGGATACAAGTTGGTTTGACTTCTTGTGGAAACCCTTTTGATGTTTGTTTTTCCAAATATCATTACTTGAACTTTGATGATATATTACTTGCATGCAAAGCAACACCATCACACATTCTAGTTTAAATAAAACTTCTTGAATCTCTCTCAATTATTTAAGTTGCATAAAGTTTATGTATATGATTATACAATCATCTTTTGTACAAATATCTCTATTTGCTAAAGCAACCTGATAGGGAAAGCTCATTTGCCTATCTCATGACAAAATGGGGGGGGGGGGGGGGGGAGAATCTTGAGAAATATAGGGAGAGCATTGTTTATGCTTCAGGGGAGAAATTATGAGAGTGAGTAACCTATTTAGGGGGAGTATTGTATTGCACTACATTATATTGACTTCTTAATGCAAATGTTTGTTTTTTATTTGATAACCTCATACGCACTTGTTCTTGGAAACTGCTTTCTTGCTATTGTGTGTAAATACGATGATCTACGAAGGGCTTGCTAGCGCACAAGCAAGTGAAGTCTTGCAACCAAGGTTCGTTATAAAGACTCGTTGGGTAGTAGGGTGGGTTAGTGACCGATAATGGTATGACCAGAGGTCAACATAGGTTGTAAACATCAATACAATAGTGAATTTAAGGATCGTAGTAGCTAAGTGGTTAGCCCGTGGTTTTTCCCTTGTTGAAGGGTTTCCACGTAAAAAATCAAGTGTTATTTAATTTCTGCATTTTATACTTGGTTTTGTATGTTTATTTATGAGGTGAATTTTTAATATTTATTAATCAAGAAAAATTGGTAATTAACTTGATTAAAACCTATTCACCTCCCTCTAGGTTGTTAGACATGCGTTAAGTTTATTTTAAAAAAAAAACAAAGAAGAATCAGCTAGAATGGTTGCAGTAGAATATTTACCATTTAGTTTTGGTGAAAAAATTGGTTTTATTAATTATTGTCAATGAGCTTTAAATTCCCGATGCATGTCGTGTTCTTAGATCCATGCTTACAGAAACACGTGAAAAGATTTATTTTGAAGAAAAAAGTTAGAAAAATATTTCAAAAAATATAATAGTCGTGTTTCCGTATGTGCCGACATTTGCAGTGACCATTAACGAATGAATTCATACTTGGGTGTCACATGCTATTATATGGATAATGCACGGACTATCCAAAAATGATTTCTTACATTTAGATTTTTTGATGACACACACATTGTTGCTAATATTTTTAGATAGTTAGAATTATTTTTGAAGAGTATAAAATTGAAAAAAAAAAAATTCAGCTGGTTTTTATAATGCTTCCAACAATACCACAACTATTCCTTTTTTAATTGATTTATGCAAACCTTATCTTGGCAGTAAAAAATTTCATCAAAGATGTGCATGCAATGTTTTAAATTTATGTGTTCAAAAATGTTTAGACACTCTACAAGATTTTATTGCCCCTATTAAAAATGTTTTGTATTATTTGTGGAAACACATCCTCTTACAATGAAAGCATGTGCAAAATTTTGTAAACAAAATGGTAGGCGTCTCATTAGATTTCTTCATGATGTTCCAACACTTTGGAATTCTGCATATAAATTGCTTGCTCAAAGTTATGATTATAGGATTCATTAGTTAGTTTTATTCAATATCATGTTAGTCACATTAAGCTTTGTGCTGCACATTGGGATGTTTGTTCAAATATTTATGGTTTGTTAAAAGTTTTTAATAATGTTACTAACAATTTATCTGGTGTTTGTTATCTTGCAACTTGTTGAGTGTCAATATTGCTGGTGCATTTTCTCATTGCGCATTTGTCACAGAATTACTAGAATCCGTTAATGCTATGAAATCAAAATGATCAGACTTTTATAAGGTGTTTCCAAATATTTATTTGGTTGCACCGTGTTTTGATCCACATTGTAGATTATAAAATTTGTGTGAATATCTCTAACTGTTTATTATCAATGTTTAGAAATAGATTATGATGTTGATATGGTTTCTTTTAGAGTTAAGGCATTATTGTTTGATTTATATGGTGAATATCTTAAAGTTCATAGTCCATTAGTGAACATAGATGTTCCACCAACTCAAAATGTATCTCAGTCCACATCATTCTCCGGATTTGTGAATTAAGTATACTTTGTTAGCCAAAAAAACTAAAAATTTACGAGGTTCTTCTTCTTCAAGCTTGAACTCGTTTGTCGAGCTTAAATTCTATCTAGGTACCTCGTTTAAGTTTATGAAAGACAGTGTTGTTAAAAAATTTGATATCTTGCACTGGCGGAATGAGCATGAAAAGCACTTTCCAATCCTGGCTATTATAGTCAAACAAATTCTTTTAACACCAATTTCTACGGTGGTTATGGAACAAGAGTTTGGCGTCGGTGGAAATATTCTGGACACAAGACGTTCAATTTTGAGTCCACAATCAAATCAAATTCAAGTTGTGTTAATGAATGGACCAAGACGCAAAACAGACAACAAGAACTCGATCAAGATGCACATGCGCCCTACAATTTCTTCAATGATGACCAACCTACTGAAAGTGGAACAGATGATCATGACAATGACTAGTTATGGTGTCACCTTACACAACTTGCCTACATCATCATCAAGCTTACAATAAAAGGTAAGAGAACTACGTTACATTTGACTCCTCTAAACCCCAAGAGGACACAGAGACAACTTAATTGTTGTAAAAATTAAGTGCAATGCCAATTTTACATTTTTTGGTTTTTTTTTTTGAACTTTGGGTGACCTAATAAAATGCATTTAAAATTTTGTATGTCTAAGTTTTTTTTATAATAATAAGTAAAAAAAAAAAATTGGTTTTGAACTGCCGGAATTGGTGGAACCGGACCGAAACTGAGGAACCAAAACCACCGGTTCCGAACCGGGAACCTGACTGAACCGAAACCGACAACATGACCACTCACCAAGCTCTCTCTTGCTTAATCTAAGGACACAAACCCTTCCAACCCTTCCACCAATCTTTAACTGAACCTGAGCAACAAACAACCCTCCAGCAATTCATACAACCCATCCACAAACGCCAAGTCCATGAGCATTTGTGAAGCAAATGATCAATTGTTTCAATACTAGAATTACACAAACTACACTCCAACCCAGAAGCCACATTGCATCCAAAATTCATAAGAACCTCTTGGGATCCTTCCTCTCATCACCTGCCACAAAAATATTTCAACTTTCAGGGGACAAATACTCTGCCAGATTTTGTTAAGATCATAAGTATCCATTAACTCTAGGCTCTCTAACCTCTTGCTACACGAGTTGACCGAGAAAAAAACTATTTGAATTGAGAGACCAAACAATGGAATCAGGATTAGTATACGGATTTACAATGGTGTCAAGGAAAGCAAGGAAGCAGTTCCATTTCTCAATCTCTTAGTCGAAAAGTTGTCTTCGAAGCTTCATCTTCCATACCCAATTGACACCATACCACTGGCCAAACTCAGAGATTCTCTCTGACTTATTGGGAGTTAAGATGAAGACACGCGAGAAAGCCAATTTTAAAGGGATAGAGTCCCACAACATATCCTTCCAAAATATAGCCCTGTGAGCATCACCAATAATGATAGATAAACCTTCATTCAAAAAATGAAGACGAAGAAAGGTCTTCAAATCCCACTGAAAACTATTTAAAGGCACACCATACTTTTCATATAAGACCCTCTTCCAAAGGGAGAATTTTTCCCTACCGAATCTCCACACCCATTTAGCTAGAAGGCTCATATTTGATCCAAAATGCGACCAATACCGAGACCTCCATTGATCTTACTTTTACACACCGTTGTCCACTTCACTAAGTGTAATTTCCTTGTTCGGCACCATCACCCCAAAGAAATTTTTGTTGCACTCATTCGAAATTAGTTGGGGGAGGGGAGGGGGCTGACGCATTCTACGTCCTGGGTAGGGGAGAGGACCGTTGAGCCGACGCCGACGTGCTGGGTAGGGGAGGGGACTGCTGTGGCTGAATAGATATGCTGGGTGTTAGGGGGATTGTTGAGCCTGGGTGGACCTGTTAGGTTTTAAATTGTGTTGGCATGAATTTCATATCAAAATGATGTTTACTTGTAATGACTTAGTTGTTTAGGTTCATGATGATTCAAGCTTCAAGGAAAAAGAAACAACAAGTCAAACCAAGTTCTAAGTCTTCAAAGAGAAAGGATGCAATTTTTTTCTACAAATGTATACTAAGACCTTATCTTTCTATTACAAGACTTAACACACACACACACACATATCATACATTTGTGTCCCTGCATCGTTGTGCACCTTTATAAGCACAGTCACACATATCATACATTTGTGTCCCTGCATCGTTGTGCACCTTTATAGGTACACATATACAATTTATTCATATGTGTCCCTGCATCGTTTTGCACCATGTATAACACATTCACACACTTTAAGATGAATGCTCATGCATTGGTTTGGAAATAACATGTTTTGGAATATGTATGATTGGAAACTATCACTATGTAGTTTACATTCTAGTGTGAATTGTTTTTGTGTGTGTATATATTTGTATAACATGGATAATGAACTTGGATTTAGTCTTAAATCATTCTTCATTGAGTTTCAGTCATTTCGGTTACTCATACTATTGATTTCAAGTTCAAAGTCAAAAGATACTACACTTTCAACTCATGTTTCATACATTGTCTTCGTCTTCGTATATCGTGTCGAATTATTATATTCTGGGTTGAGTATCTTATATGTCCATGTCCGTTTGAGAGTTATGGTTTGTAATCCGCAAATAGATTCGAATTTCGAGTTTGAAGGCCAGAGAACAATCGAAGAACGCGAGGGAAGTGCGAGGGGAATGCACCATGGCCAAAAGGCCAAGGAGGTGTGCTTGCCGGAAATGGCGCGTGGCCATCTCAGCCGCACAACCTTGCTGCCCTGAGATGGCCACGTGCCATCTCGAGGAAGCACTTCCAAATGAGGGAAAAATAGTCTTTTCATCTTTCTTCTTTCCCACTCCTTTATAATCTCTCTCCCTCTCACATTTCATTCTAAGAAGAAATTCAAATCAAGTGTGTAGAATTTTCTCTCTAAATTTTCTCACCTTCCAAACACCATAACCTTTTGATTTGAACTCTGATTTGAGTGATTCAAATTTGAGAGTGTTCATCTATTCATCCTCCATCATTTCTTTAAAGGTTTGAGTTAATTTTGCTGATGTTTTTGGTGTCTAATCATACAAAAACGGGACTGCACCTAGATCAACTAAGGTATTGATTTTCTCTCTAAGTTTTTTTTTTAACTTTGTCAATTGCCTTGGGTTTTCTTCTTCTACATATATTTGTATATTGTGAGTGTTTTTATTTGTGTTTTGAACACTTTCAAAGCTAGATTGAATTTCAATTGAAATCATTCATGTTGAGTTAGGTTTTGATTTTGCCTATGCTATCACATGTTTGGGATTGTATTGTGCTAGCTTTGATTCTAGGACTATTTTATGATCTTCGATTGTTTGATTTTATGAAAAATAGTTCATCACACGTATTAGGCTCTCTTGGCCGAAATTCTCACATAATACATGTGCTTATGTTCTTTTGAGCTATTCATGTGATTTGTTGAATCTATGATTATGAAAATGCTCTAGATCTTATGCTTAGATCTATTTGACATTGTCATATGATTTTAGCATGTTTTAGGTTTTTGTGATTTAAACTTGATCTTGTGATTTGTTGATCATATCTTGTGATTCAAGTTTAGATATATGCATGAATCTAGTTTGTGATTAATGTTGATCATATCTTACATAATCTAGATTGACTACTCATGCATGATGAACTAGACTATATGTGATTTGTGCATTCATGCTCATGTCTACTATTTTCAATAGGATGTTTTTATCATAGCATTCTATGTTGCATACTTGTTTGCATTTTGCATTCATGATCACCTAGATGCCTTGTGAGAAGGAACTCTTTACAATAGGTATGAGACCTATGGTGTTGAGCAAGAAGTCTTGGCAAGAGGTGTGAAGCCTCGGATTGTCGAGCAAGGAAGTCTTGGCTAGAGATGTGAAGCATTGGATAGTCGAGCAAGAAGTCTTGCCTAGAGTTGGGAGAACTCGGATAGGTGAGCAAGGAAGTCTTGACTAGAGTCGGGAAGACTCGGATAGTTGAGCAAGAAGTCTTGCCTTGGGTTGTGAAGATCCGGATAAGGTGAGCAATGAAGTCTTGATAAGAGGTGTGAAGCTTCGGATTGTTGAGCATAGGGCGACAACTTCTAGAGTAGGATAGGAGGGTGGTTTCTAGGTAAAGAGGTCACTTGAGAGATTGTACTTGTCTTATCTACTAGTGGATTTTGTTTGCCTGTGGCTGCTAGCCCGTGGATGTTTCCTCTTCAGAGGTTTACCACGTTATATCTTGTGTCAACGTTTCTCTATCCCTAACTCTTTAATATTTATATTGTGGATAGAACTCTTTATGTATGTTGACTTCCTCTTTATAATATAGATTGTGTATGTGTTACAATTACTTGTTTGTATCACACTTTACTTGTGTTTATATATTGATTAATTGTCTTTAATTAATATATATATTGTGATACAAGCAATCTAGAGGGACACACTTTTGTTTGTTTCCAAGGGAGTCGAAAAAGGTGCCTAACCTATTCACCCCCCCCCCCTTCTAGGTTAACCTTGAGCATTTAACTGTGATTGTATTTTCAATTGGTATCAGAGCAAGACACTAGATTGCACTTAGTGTGAGTCCGGGGTGATATTTTCACGGTTTTTGTAAGGTGTTTGAAGTCATGGGTTTACAAGATGATGTAATGGCGGAAAGAGCCTCAAATACTAGGCCACCATTACTTCGTGGCACTAACTATGGGTATTGGAAGTTGAGGATAAAAGACTACATCCGCTCTATTGATGAATGGGCTTGGATGGTAGTGGAAGAAGGTTATAGTCCTCCTACCAAGGTTTTAGAGGATGGAACCATGATACTCAAGCCAATGAGTGAATGGACAACAAATGAGTTTGAGGTTGCTAAATGGCACCATCGTGTTATGAATGCCATCTTTGGAGGAGTTGATGGGCATCAATTCTCCTACATTCAAAATCTTGAATCCGCAAAGGAAGCTTGGGATACTCTCCAAGTTACTAATGAAGGAACCTTAGCGGTGAAGAAATCAAGGCTTCAAATGTTGGCATCACAATTTGAAGGTTTAAGTATGGGTGAGAAAGAAAAGTTCGAAGACTTCCAATTCCGTCTTCTTAACATTGCTAACCAATGTCAAGCACTTGGAGTACCTATCTCAAAAGAGCAATTAAATTGGAAAATCCTTAGGTCTCTTCCTAAAAGATTTAAATCAAAGGTGACGGCCATTGAGGAAAGCAAGGATGTGGATAGTATGAACATCGATGAGTTGCCTAGGTCTCTCCAAACTTATGAGACGTTCTTGAAGCCAAAGATCAAGAGTAAGGGAATTGATCTCAATGCTATTGAGGAGGAGAGTGATAATGAAAATGAAGAAATGGCACTCTTGGTTAGAAGGTTCAAGAAGTTTCTAAAGAAGAATGCCAAAACTAAAGGCAAGTCTTCTAAGGAAAAAGGGGTCAAGAGAACATCATATCTAAGGATTGTGAAGAATAGTCAAGCCATGAACAAGAAAAAGGTTCAATGCTATAATTGTCAAGGTTTTTGTCACTTTGCTAGTGAGTGCACCAAGAAGCCATCTAAGAAAGACAAGAAAGGCAAAGTGTTGGCGGGTACTTGGAGTGATGATAATTCTAGTGACAATGAGAGCTCTAGTAGTGAGTCTTCAAGTGATGAAGAGTTGGTGAGCAACTTTGTAGCTCTAACGGCTTCTCATTCTTCACTAGATGTTGGTAGTACAATATCTTTGAACAAGAACCTTGATGCAAATCATGATGGAAGCTCTAGTTCCATTCCTACTAATCTTAAGTTGTTGAAAAAGATAGAAAAATTTGAAGAAGCTAGAGACAATGCTCAAAGAGAAGTAGTTGAGAAGGATGATTTGATCAAGAAGCAACTAGATAAGTTTGTGGTTGTTACTCGTAGACTTCTTGGTGAAAAAGGTGATATTATGAAGAAGTATAGAGAACTTGAAATGAATAACCTTGAGAAGGATAATGTGATATCTTCTTTGAAGAAGAGAACAAGAATTGATGGAAGAGATAGACATGGCTAAGGAGGCTATCAAGGATTTAGTGAATGATTCGGTTAGTGTGTCTAGTGTTAGGAATCTTGTTAACTCTTATAGTGGTAAAGATGACTTGGTAGTTGAAGATGAGCTCTTGGAAGCACCACTTCCTACACACTTTGATGAAGTCGTGATTGATAAGAAACAACACAAGAAGAGAAGATCAAAAGCCAAGAAGAAGTTGGTGAACAAGGTATCTTTGCAAACTCCTAGTGAAGCTAGTTCAACTCCAAAAGGTACAATCTCATCTTTTATTCCAATTTGCCATTATTGCAACACAATAGGTCACATTAAGACTAAGTGTTATAAATATATTGAAAAATGCAAATTAGGAAATGAATCTATGGATAAGGAGATTAAACTTCAACTTGAACATGCTAAGGCCTTGGAAGTTGAGAAACATGATAATTTTGCTAAGCATGAGAAAAATTTATGGAGTAGAAAGAATTCTAATCTTGTTCAGCTTGACCAAGCTTGTGTTGAAAATGTTAAGGAAGTGTGTGTTAATGATATTCTTGTTAATCAAGTCATTGAAGGACTTTACTCTAGATTTAACATTGTTGTCAATGATGATATTGGAAATGTTTGAGTAGGTACACCCAAGAACAAGTGGTTCAAGGGTGAGTGCTCTTATCACTAATATAAGAAGCACATGTGAGATAGCTTTGAGGCTATATATCAAATGTGTTTAGACTTCTTGCTTGCTAGCTTTGAATACTCCATGTATTGATATGAACTTGGTTATCTCACATTATGATTGTTATGATGGTCAAAATTTGTTGATTAACTTTGAAGAAGTTCTCTTGTTATATGTTTTGATTGAGTTGAGATATTATGCTTTTTATACTCTTGTTGTGAAACATCGTCAACTTGGTGTCATGAGGACATTCAAGGCAAGAGTGCTCATAAAAAGGGCGGAAGTATGATATTTGGTGAATATAATGTGCAAAAAGGTATCTCTATACTCTAATGCATATTCTCTTAGATATTCATCTTTTGACTCAATTTTTGACATACATCTCATAGCATGTCATATTAGAGAATTTTGTAGAGTATACATATGGTTCTCATTGACGTTTGCTATTTTAGGATCTAATAGTGATATTGTTCACATTGATCTTAACTTTGATGATTGTTTGTGTTTGGTATATTGAGTGGCATTACTTTTGAAAATATGAGCTTCATATTCTTTGAAAGCTACTCATTAGAGAAGTAATGATCTTGAATAAGTCTCTACTTATTGCTCTTAGATCATGTGCTTATGAGCCATAAAATATTGATTTTCTAAAAATTACACCTTGCTTCTCTTATATGTTTTGCTAGTAGGTTGAGTTTACTAATATGTAAACATTGGATACATCTTGAAGTTTTTGTGCTTAAGTACATTTAAAATGACCTATGGATAGTATCCATTTTGCTTCGGCAATTACATAGAACTCAACGAGCACCTTCATGAAAAGGGCTACACACCTTGGTTGTGAAAGCTACCCAATGTTGGAAAGAGCTACACCATTGTGATGAGTGAAAGCCGTCACGAAGTGAATTTTTGTTTACGTAAAAAAAATGGAAAAATCAAAGAAGTGTTGAAATGAAATCAATAAAAAAAATCTTTGATTCAAAGCCTAAAAAGAAAAGGAGGAAGACTTAAAAAGGAGTTTAGTTGAAAATCAAATGAGCTCGGGTTGAAAAACAGAAATGGGATGTCTAGCCACATGCACACACACACTTATATGTAGAAAATCTATTCTCTTAAAAGCAAAAAATTCTAGATGATAATCGGTTTGACTTTTTATGGAAAAAGCTTAAGATGAATAGTTGTTGGAAATTGTTTGCATGTTGATTATCAAACTACTTTTTGATGTATATTTGAAGCATATCTCTCACACACACACTTTGGTTATGAGTATGATGATATCTTTGCAATTGTTGAAGAATTATGAGAGAACTTGAAAAATCTTTGTGTATCTCTCTTAGCATATGAAGTTTATTTTGTTGATATTTCTTCAAATTGCTTGAATGTGTGATTGTGTGAACTTCCTTGTGAACCTTATGCTATCATGAATCTTAGTCATGGCATTTATCAAGGGGGAGCATTGTATGCTAGACATTGTTCTCTTTTATGATATGTTCACATGCTTCATTTTGTTACATGTTGGCATATTTTGACTTAATGATACTTGTAAGACATTACTCACTATCTTTGTCTTACATGATGATTCATTCTTAAGTCATATGTCATTGTTTTATATATTTGTGACTAATAAGTTTGTTTTGTCTTTCACTCACTTTTGTATGTTTATAGCATCTTATTTCACAAGAACAAATGGGAAGAACTACAGTTACCGGAAGTGGAACTCAATTGAATCCCATTGTGAAAGCCAAGTCAACCTCAAAGAGATCTAAAGCTTCAAGGTCAAAGGATTTAGGGATCTTTGCAACTAAGAAGATATTTCAAGAGAGAGGCATTGACTTAGGTAAATATAAAGATTCTTATGTTCTTAAATGCATTAAGGATAGAAATTGGGAATCTTGGGTGAGCATGCTAGGAATAGTGAATGACACTATTGTTAGAGAATTTTATCATGAATATAGAGAGAGTGCCACCTTATTGGATGCTTTGATGGATGTTAGGGGTGTTGTGTTTACAGTTAACCCGGTAAACATTAACAAGTTTCTTGGGCTATCTAGTGATACTGATTCAAACTTTCTAGATGTTGATATCATTGAGTATCTTAATATCATGGGTAGAACTCTATGTGACAATGCTTCTTTTGAGTGGAAAGGTAGAGCATATATTAGTCAACATGAGCTAACTAAGGCAAGTGCATTTTGGCATCTTTTCATTTGCACAAATATTATTGGATCTTCGAATTCAACCGAGTTGAATAAAGACAAGATCCAAATAGTATATGCCTTAGTGACTAATCAACCTATAAACCTTGGGGATTTGCTTATGTTTTATTTGGATAATACGGCTTTCTCAACTAGAGGAGATAAAAATCTTGCATTACCGGGGTTTATAACTTCTTTGTGTTTAGCTCTTGGTGTTCAAAGTAGTGGAGATGATATGTTGGTACAACCCTTGGAAAAGTATAGTGCTAAACGTGTGTCATACATGTCATATAAGGATAAGGGTAAGACATGTGATACTTTTGGACTTTTTAGTTCATAAGTTGATTGCCAAGAGACTAGCATAAACATTCTTCCGGATTGGGCTTTGCATTTGAAGAAGAAGGTTGATGAGCTTAGTGCTATAGTTGAAAAACAAAATGCTAGAATAAAAGAGTTGGAGGAGTGTATTGCATCAAGTTCAAGACCACCTCTCAAGCATTATGTTAGGTCAACTACACGCATATCTTTCTTTGGTGGATTTAGTAGCTAGTATTTGAGTCTCATGGTATGTTTCTTACCTTTTGGCATCATTTCATGTCAAAAAGGAGGAGAAAGAGTTGTTATGAATTGCTAGTTACTTAGTTTCCTTTTTATGCTGTTTTTGTGAACTTTTGGACTTTCAATGGCTTGTAATAATTAGTCTTAAGATTTGGTTAAGAATTCTTGTATTTAGTATGTAATGTGAGGGGGTGATTTTGTGACCTATCTTCAATTTTATATTTGTAGTAAATGTATAGATGTTTTGACATGGAATTTGCCAAAGGGGGAGATTGTTAGGTTTTAGTTTGTGTTGGCATGAATTCCATATCAAAATGATGTTTACTTGTAATGACTTAGTTGTTCAGGTTCATGATGATTCAAGCCTCAAGGAAGAAGAAACAACAAGTCAAAGTAAGTTCTAAGTCTTCAAAGAGAAATGATGCAATTTGTTTCTACAAAGGTATACTAAGACCTTATCTTTCTCTTACAAGACTTAAGCACACACACACATATCATACATTTGTGTCCCTGCATCGGTGTGCACCTTTATAAGCACACACACACATATCATACATTTGTGTCCCTACATCGTTGTGCACCTTTATAGGCAAACACATACAATTTATTCATGTGTCCCTGCATCGTTGTGCACCATGTATAACACATTCACACACTTTAAGATGAATGCTCATGCATTGGTTTGGAAATAACATGTTTTGGAATATGGATGATTGGAAACTATCACTATGTAGTTTGCATTCTAGTGTGAATTGTGTTTGTGTGTGTATATGTTTGTATAACATGGATATTGAACTTGGATTTAGTCTTAAATCATTCTTGATTGAGTTCCGGTCATTTCGGTTACTCATACTATTGATTTCAAGTTCAAAGTCAAAAGATACTACACTTTCAACTCATGTTTCATACATTGTCTTCGTCTTCATGTATCGAGTCGAATTATTATATTCTGGGTTGAGTATCTTATATGTCCATGTCTGTGTGAGAGTTATGGTTTGTAATCCGTAAACGGATTCGAATTCCGAGTTTGGAGGCCGGAGAACGGTCGAAGAACGCGAGGGAAGTGCGAGGGGAATGCACCATGGCCAAAAGGCCATGGAGGTATGCATGCCGAAGATGGCGCGTGGCCATCTCGGCCGCACAACCTTGCTGCCCCGAGATGGCCACGTGCCATCTCGAGGAAGCACTTCCAAAGGAGGGAAAAATAGTCTTTTCATCTTTCTTCTTTCCCACTATTTTATAATCTCTCTCCCTCTCACATTTCATTCTAAGAAGAAATTCAAATCAAGTGTGCAGAATTTTCTCTCTAAATTTTCTCACCTTCCAAACACCATAACCTTTTGATTTGAACTCTGATTTGAGTGATTCAAATTTGAGAGTGTTCATCTATTCATCCTCCATCTTTCTCTAAAGGTTTGAGTTAATTTTGCTGCTGTTTTTGGTGTCTAATCATACAAAAACGGGACTGCACCTAGATCAACTAAGGTATTGATTTTCTCTCTAAGTTTTTTTTAAAACTTTGTCAATTGCCTTGGGTTTTCTTCTTCTACATATATTTGTATATTGTGAGTGTTTTGATTTGTGTTTTGAACACTTTCAAAGCTAGATTGAATTTCAATTGAAATCATTCATGTTGAGTTAGGTTTTTTATTTTGCCTATGTTATCACATGTTTGGGATTGTATTGTGCTAGCTTTGATTCTAGGACTATTTTGTGATCTTTGATTGTTTGATTTTGTGAAAAATAGTTCATCACATGTATTAGGCTCTCTTGGCCAAATTCTCACATAATACATGTGCTTATGTTCTTTTGAGCTATTCATGTGATTTGTTGAATCTATAATTAGGAATATGCTCTAGAACTTATGCTTAGATCTATTTGACATTGTCATATGATTTTAGCATGTTTTAGGTTTTTATGATTTAAACTTGATATTGTGATTTGTTGATCATATCTTGTGATTCAAGTTTAGATAGATGCATGAATCTAGTTTGTGATTAATGTTGATCATATCTTACATAATCTTGATTGACTACTCATGCATGATGAACTAGACTATATGTGTGCATTCATGCTCCTGTCTAGTATTTTCCATAGGATGTTTTGATCATAGCATTCTATGTTGCATGCTTGTTTGCGTTTTGCATTCATGATCACCTATATGCCTTGTGAGAATGAAGTCTTGACAATAAGAGTGAGACATATGGTGTTGAGCAAGAAGTCTTGGCAAGAGGTGTGAAGCCTTGGATTGTCGAGCAAGGAAGTCTTGGCTTGAGGTGTGAAGCCTTGGATAGTCGAGCAAGAAGTCTTGCCTAGAGTTGGGAGAACTCAGATAGGTGAGCAAGGAAGTCTTGACTAGAGTCGGGGAGACTCGGATAGTTGAGCAAGAAGTCTTGCCTTGGGTTATGAAGATCCGGATAAGTTGAGCAAGGAAGTCTTGACAAGAGGTGTGAAGCCTTGGATTGTTGAGCATAGGGCGACAACTTCTAGAGTAGGATAGGAGGGTAGTTTCTAGGTGAAGAGGTCACTTGAGAGATTGTACTTGTCTTATCTACTAGTGGATTTTGTTTACAGGTGGTTGCTAGCCCGTGGATGTTTCCTCTTCGGGGGTTTACCACGTTATATCTTGTGTCAACTTTTCTCTGTCCCTATCTCTTTAATATTTGTATTGTGGATAGAACTCTTTATGTATGTTGACTTCCTCTTTATGTATGTCGACTTCCTCTTTATAATATAGATTATTTATGTGTTACAATTACTTGTTTGTATCACACTTTACTTATGTTTATATATTGATTAATTGTCTTTAATTAATATATATATATATTGTGATACAAGCAATCTAGAGGGACAAACTATTGTTTGTTTCTAAGGGAGTCGAAAAAGGTGCATAACCTATTCACCCCCCCCCCCCCCCTCTCTAGGTTAGCCTTGAGCATTTAACCGTGATTGTATTTTCAGGACCCAGATAGGACAGCTGGGAGGTCCGACCGGACTGCTGTACTTGTAGCAAGCCTACTATCGCTGATATACGACTGAGGTTGCCTCTCCGGACCAACCCCCCGGTAGGCGGGTCCTGACTACGTGCACCTGTCATGTCTGTCTCCCCCGTATACCTATCAGTCCAGTCTCCGGGACTAAAGTCTGGATCAGGAGGTGGGGGGCCATCCTGGTGTGTACGCATGGTCGACCCTTGAAGCCCCCTGATCATATCCAGTAACACTCAGTGTTATTGCTGACGATCCTCATCACTCTTCCGGATCATATCCACCAACTCCAAGTGTTGATGTTGTCGATCCTCCTCACTCTTCCGAAGGGCTTCACGCACATCGTTCAACAAATCTGCCCACAGAGCCTGAAATCATGTCTACATTGTTAGTACAAAACTATCAACACGTGTTAATAAAAAACACTAAACTTTGTTTTCAACTTACCTCTCCATCACGTCCAACGCCCCCACAGGAATCCCCTGTAGATGTACCATGTCTGGGGGTGGTAAACCGAACCTGTGTATGCATATGCCTTTCTCGTTGAGGGTCTGTCTCATATCCCTCACTGTCACTAGGCCTTAAACCCCCAGCAGCGGGCTCAGATCCCTCACTGTCACTAGTCCTGTCTGTCAAACCCCTACCCTCTGTACCACTGTTCCCGCCAAAGGTAGTCTGATCAGGGACCGGAGGCGACATATCATCCCTGTCATCTTCTACATACAGCCCCCTTCCTTCGTTTAGCCCGGCATAGTACGGTGCATGTCTCTCAGCTGGTGTGGGCACCAATTCCTTCCTCGTAAACATCTGAAATATTAGTTAGAACAATGTAATTGTATAAATACTAACTAATATAAACATTAACAAATTAAATACATACCCTGGCTTTGAAAATCTTTGCCAGCTTCTTCCCTCTCAGTTGTTTGGTGAACTCCTACTTCAAAATACGGGGAGTCAGATCTGTAACCCTCCCAGCACCGAACTCTTTGCCCAAATCAGGGATCACCTCGAAAGCAAATATCTGCATTAAAGATAAGTACGATAACTAACCATAACATTGAGGACAACACCAATAAAGTACAACTTGTAATTTGAAGTTCTTACCAATAGAGCATGAGATAGACCGTATATGTTGTAGGTCTCCACCGTGTATACGTAAGTGATCTTTCCTGCTGGCGTCACTCGAACCCGTCTCTTCGCCCATCAAGCGCATGCTTGAATGAGTAAATAGAATGCCTGTACACGTGGGTACCCCACGGGAACTCGTCGAACGTATCGAGATCCTCAACCAGCCGAAACTGCCAAACTGGAATCTTGAATCTCGCATCCACCCCCATCAGTATCCAGTTCAGCATAAAGACAATATTATATATATGTATGATTTGTCTTGTCATGTATTTTATTTATTCCGTGAAAAGTTATTATATATATATATATGTGTGTGTGTGTGTGTGTGTGTGTGTGTGTGTGTGTGTGTGTGTGTGTGATTTGTCTCACATCTTTTTCCAATTCTTTCTCGCCTCTTTGCAGAAATTGGTAAAAGCAGCGCACTGAGAGGGTATGGGTCTTGATCGTATGCAAGTGATACGGGTTGCTATGTATTTTGGAAATAAGCCAAACCGGTTGTGCATTTGGAATGGCTTGAATGACTCTTACAAGCCGGATTTCGTGAAGGCAATTCTAGAGGAGTGAACATGTTTGATATTGTAAACATGTTTGAAACTTATATTTTATTGGAATTGTGAACATATTTGAAACATGTTTGAAACCTGTTTGAAACTTATATTTTGTTGGAATTGTGAACATATTTGAAAGTTGTATTTTGTTGGAATTGTGAACATGTTTGTGTTATGGATTTTGTTATTAGGTTCGTGAACAAATATATTACATTAACTTTTTTGTTGGATCATGTTATTAAGTATTATCCGTAATTTACTATTATATGGAAAGAAAAGATGTGTGGTTGAATAATTAAAACTTCTAAATTATATTTTTCTTTTCTATTATTCACAATTACGAGCATGTAAAATTGAATAATAATTTTATTTAAAAAATTGAGGAAATAATATTATTAATTGATATTATTATTCAAAAAATGAGGGAATGACCATAATAATATTATTATTATTTGAAAAAAAATCACATGTCTTCCAAAAAATTATTAATTAAACTATTTTTTAATTACAATATTATTATTTTTATGAAATATGATATATAAAAATATTTTTTTAATAAAAAAAATAAATTTTGACTTGTCTTCTCCCAAATATGATATATAAAAATATTTATCACTATTATGTGGTAACAAACATTGGATAGGATAAGAAGGGCACTCTGGTCATTTAAACCTCTTGTCCCGTCATGTCCCAGTCATACCAAACATACAACAGTACAGTGAACAGTTCTATCCCAGGCCTACCAAACACAATATAGAACAGTCTGTCATGTCATGTCTTGTCCTGTCCCGTCCCACCTTGTCCTGTCCCATGTCCGTGCCAAACGCACCCTAAAGGTCAAGGCGTGTGAATTACACTATCCTTACGATTATATTCTACCCCCAAGAACAATGTTATGGTGCAATTAGGGCTACTAATGCGCTCTAACCTCTAGGATACAATGACTTTGACTTTGCAAAGTTTCGTTATCAAAGTTTCGTTATTCGGCCTAAAAAATGAGTAATTTTCTTTTTTGGTGGGTGGAAGAGGATCTTAGGTAGGGGTTGGTATGGGTCGGTTCGATTCAGTTTTGGCCAAAACCGTATTAACCCAATTATATTTGATTTTTAAAAATATAAATCGGTTCGAACCATTTTAACACCAAAACCGAATTGACCCGAACACCCTTTTCTCGGTTCGGTTCGGTTCGAATCAATTCTGTTTTGGACCTATTGGGCCTCCATTTTTTTTTTTTACTTTTCTTTTTTACCTTTTAATAATTATGATTGTAATTGGACTTGTTGGGTGTAACACCTATGTCTTTCAGGCCCAATTGAAATGCCCAATAAAAAAAAATTGGATAAGCGTGAAGCAGAAAGTCATCAGGTGAGTAAGCCTAGGTGATTGCATGGCTAACAGGCAGCTGTGAGCTTAGTTAATTAGCTCACAACTTCAGCTGTGTCCTTCTATAAGTATATATATTGGAGGATAAACGTTGTGAGAGCTAGAAAGCAGTAGAATCCAGCGGAAGAAAGGAGAGAAGAAAGAAAAGAGAATGAGAAGTCAGTGAAGCTCTCTCTCGTGATTATAGATTTCAGTTGATTCTTCTTTGATATCCAGTTTCTAATTGGATCTTGTGATTGTTAGGGAAAGAAGACGAAGGGAACCTAGCATATTCAGTCTGAATTAAGCTTGACTTCTACGTTGTGAGTGAATTAAGTTTCAATTTTGTCTTTAACTCAAGTTTACAGTTTTATGCTTTAATTGATGTAAATCATTTTAAGCTTTTATTGCTTTTTATGATTGATGGTGAGTATACAGAGAACTGAAAGTATATATTTTATGCTTATATTAGCATTCAGAATCAGTATATTATTTTTATGAATTATCAAGAAGAGATTATGATTTCTATAAAAACACCATGTATGTACCTTCCCCAGTTATGATTATGGTTGGCTTTTAGGGCCGTTCTACACATGTGTATGTCATGAGTCGCTCTGCAAGTGCATGACCAGAGAAAGAGTAATTGAGTCGCTATGCATTTGTATGACCAGATAGTCGCTCTGCCCGAGCATGGCCAGAGAAAGAGTAATTGAGTCGCTCTGCACGGGTATGACCAGAAGTTATTCATGACTCGGCGTTTGCCTGAAGTATTTCAGCTTACGTATTGAGGATATCCCCGGTACGAATTTGGTGCAGATTAAGATTTTATAAAGTATTTATTCTTGTTCAGCAAAGAGAAGCATTCAGTTTATTCAGTTTATTCAGCACGAAAGTAGATATATTATCTTATACCATGTATTACTGAATGCTTATTGTTAAGTGGTTTAGAAAAGTGTTTTTAAAAGTTTTCATTCACTCACTGGGCCTTAACGCTTATCCTTTCACTCTTAAATATTTATCCATGTAGCTGCTCGGTTGTGCGGACTCAGACGTTTTGAGGTGGGCCACTCGATGACATCATGAAGCATAAAAGTCATGCATTTTAAATTGTCATGTACATATTTAGAAATATAAGGTCGGCATGGTCGAGACGGTAGACATGGTCGGGACGGTAGGCATGGTCCGGATGGTTGGCATGGTCAGAACATGGTCGGATTTCTACTCGGTCCGTTCGGCCTACTCGGCCCACATTGCCTATTCGGTCTGTTCGGCCTACTAGGGTTTCTTACTTGGCCTGTTCGGTTTCCCACTCGGGATGGACTAGTTACTTAGTTTTTAAAATGGTCGGTTTTTGGTCCAATCGGTTATTTTTGACAAAATTTTTGTAACGAACGAAAATATGAAAAGAAATTGCAATTATGTACATTTTGTACTCTCCAATATTTTCCTTGCATTTATTTATGTTTTAAAAGCAAAGTATTTCCTATGAAAATTTTAGTAGAAAGTTCTTTTATCATGCTAGTAAAAGCTCAGCCCACAGGGTCTCCCCCGTACTCAAGAGAGGAGTCGGGGTGGGTCCTGTCATTGGGCTTCATTTTTGTCCACATAATCGACATATAAATAAAAATACATACCAAATCAATCAAAATACTAAATATTAAAGTCATTTCTATCCACATAATCAACATACAAGTAATAATACAGTCCAAATTAATCAAAATACTTAATAGTAGTCCAAAAAATTGAATCCACAAAACATCAATTACATAGAATGATAGAAGTCCAAAATGCAATATAATAAAACAAAACACAATAATTCAAATGCTATCCTTATGTTTCTTCAACTTCAAATCTTCTACTACAATTCTGTAAATAAAGAAAATATAATTGACTAAAATAAGAAGAACATAAAGCAAAAAATGTTTGTTTTGGATCGAAAAACTCAACACAGCAAACTAGCAAAGAAGAATAGAAAAACGAGTTCAAATATTAATACCATAATTACATAACAAATCAACACAGAGAAATCAATATAGAGAAGTCTTCAACATAGTTAATATATAAATAACATAAGTAAATAATTAATCAACTCAGAGAAAGCAAAAATCAAAAAGCTAAACAAATCAACACAGAGAAAGCAAAAAATCGAAGAAGCTAAGGAAGAGAGAGAGAGGCCTTACCGGTGGAAGAAGCAGAGAGAGAGAGAGAGGTGTTGAAGATCCGAGATGAACATCTAAATCAACACGCATTGTTTAGATTCAATCAAACAAAATAAAAATATGAAAAGATATTCAGTAAATCAGGGAACTGAGTCACTAACCTTGACGAATACAGGCGGCTGACGAGACGGGTGGAGGTTGGAGGAAGTGGCGGCGTGACTGGTGGAGGTCGGAGGAAGAGGCGGAGGTTAGAGAAAGTGGTTGGAGTCTTGAAGATGGCTGACTGGTTGGAGCTAGGTCATAGATTCACAGAGAAAAGAAAAGAAAGTAGTTTGGTTCGGCAGCTTAGGTGAATGAGGGAAAAAATTTAGGGGATTTTTTTATTTATACCTCGGTTCGTCGGATCGGTTCGGTTCGGTTCGGTTCGGTTTTGACTCTATGAGAACCGAAACCGACCCAAAATCAACTCGGTTTAATAGGGTCAAACCGAATCAAACCGAATCAAACCGATATCACCATCAAAACCGAACAAAACACCCTTTTTATGGTCGGGTTGGGTCGGGTCGGGTCACACTTTTGTGCCCACCCCTAATCTTAGGTGACAAACACATTACTATTGAAAGTGCTAATTCGGTTGTATTATTGTTCCTTAAATGAGTCATGTAGACCCTTTTATGTAGTGGATTGTCAATCAATTTTTATGAATTAAAATTAATTAATATAAATGTTGGGGTTTATGCCCTAAAGATATAATTTGTAAATGGATTTATGAAATAAATAAAAGGAAAAACTCAATTCATTCTTGTTGTGTTGTTTATTTTATAACTTGTGCATATATTTAACATCTAAGATTGCCAGATGTAATCTCGAACTGTGTATATGAGTGTCATATATATATGGATACAGTAAGAGACAAGCAATCTAAAGAATCCATATATAGCAAATAAAACTATGTACTTTATTTGTGGTTAATCTATTATTGCGGTCAATCCGTAATGTACGATGATTCTATCCTGAATCATTCATATGAGATATGGGAATGGAGGTAACTTGCATGATGTGATCAAATAGTGCTGGGTCATGGTCTATATGAATCTCTCACTAAGATCCGTTTACCGATGAGATTCATATATATCAACTAATGATTGCTATATGTGGGTGATCTTAATCCTGAATGTCTTATCGACTCCTTCAGGTTAGATCGTGGTCTTTAATATACCATGGGTGAGGTCAGATGTATTTTCTGATCAATATACTCTGTATGTTGGGATTACGGTTTGGCTTATGGCTGGGAAGGTTTGTACACAATAGTGGAATCCACTCCTTCTTGTAAGAAGTAGATGGTAGTTCCCTTAAGAGTTGATTTGGGGCTTGGACAATATATGAGTGCTCTCCTAATTCCGTATGGAAATAGGATTTATTGTCCACTAGAGAATCAGTGGTACTTAAAGGATATATGTAATTATAGGGGTATAACGGACATTATGACCCAGCTCTAATTATGAACTACTATGGAGGATCACACCATGTGTAATAGCTATATCGATGGACACCGAGTTGTATCGGTCTGTGTAAAAACGTCTGCAGTTAAGAGAGTGCAGCTTCGGGTTTTTAGTGGAACAAAACCGGAGTTAATAATCAAGGAATATTAATTAAAGAGTTTAATTAATGATTCTCAGGATTATTAGAGCTCAAAATATTGTGGGTCCATTAGGTCCCCTTGCTAGCCCGATCGATTTAGGTAACAAGGGTCACGGTTAATTAATTGGATTGTCCAATTAATTATGTTCTGAAAATGGCATGTGTTTATTCGGGAATTAATTGAATAATGAGATTATTTAGTTAATGAATATTAATGATTATGTAAATTAAATAATTAGATTATTTAATTGTTTAATTAATCATTAGTTGGAGGATGTTGATTGATATTTAATTTGAATGAAGATAAAATAACTTGATTATTTTATTTTTATTAAATTATATATTTGATTTTGAATTTAAAGAGTTTGAATTCAAAACAAATTGAATAATATCTTTAAATATTTGAGATATCTTAAAAGATTGAAATTGAATAGTTTTATCAAAATATATATATATATATATATATATATATATATATATATATATATATATATATTTAAAAGAAGATAAAACCAAGACACACATATTATTTGTTTAGGATACAAACACTTATATACGTGAGACACAACAAAAGTGTTTGAATAGGATGCAAACTCAATAGTGTGTGAATCAATCAAAAGAGACAAAACGTGCAATTAAGAATTGCATTATTGAAAGAAAAAAAAGGTTGCATTAGATGCAATGAATGCATGCGTGAGACAGATTGATCAATGCATGATGTATAACCAAAAGAAAAGAAAAATATTTATTTTCAAAGAACTAGAATTTTTCTAGTTAGTTTTCTCAAGAAGAAAGAGTTTCTTCAAGTCTTTTCTCTACATCTTCCATTCAAGTTTCTGAGATCGTGACGTGTCCACACGCAGTTACCAGTCCCGGGAGATAGCAAGGCAGATCGAGTGGATCAGAAAGGATCATATCGTAAAGTGAAGAAACCTCCAAACGTTGGTAAGATTTTTTGTTTCTAATTTTATTGATTACAATTTCCTGTGTATACATATTGTATGTATTAGTTACGAAAAATAATTACGATCCAAAGTTCACTGGTCCCAGATTGTTTAAAATCTGTATAAGAAAATTTAAAACCTAGTTTCGCTGCATAATCGGTGAATAGGGTTCCAACAGTTGGTATTAGAGTCAATTTATTTTTCGGAACAAGAAATTGCTTTTGATGCTCCTGTATGTATAAATGTGTAGGTACCATCTTTATGATTGTATGGATGTTTGTAATTAAATTGTTTAATTTAAACATGGCTGATCATAATTTTTTATGGTACTGTGGATTTAGGGTTTATGGGTTGTATAATTTTTATTTTATTTATTTTTACTATTATTGTGTTGTAAATAAAAAAAAATTGCAACCTGTAAACAAAGAACTAAAAATGTGAGCGACGGCGGTACTGTTCATGAACATTGTTCACCGAGGGTACTGTTCACCGAGCGTAATGTTCACCGCGGGTATTGTTCACGGCACTGTTCATACGGTACTACTCACATCTTGCATTTTTCCGTCGGCAAGTGTTGCCTAGTGCGTTCCGTGTGGATTTCCTGTTTCGGATTCATGAAATGAATCGGAGAGACCTGAAGAGACTAAAAGATTTCTGAAGTTACAAGAAAACCAAGGAATGCCTTGAGGGGATTTTTTATAATTTTAGATTCCAATTTTTAGGTTAAATAATCCACAGTACTCGGTCGATTCATGTATGTTTTATATTATGTGATGATAAAAGCATTGTCGTGTATACGTATGTCATTTAGATTAGATGTGCCTACAAAAATGTATTTGATATGTCATATATGCATCATAGCCTAATATTTTATGTATTTTTTTTAATGTGATTAAAATGGACGATATACATAAATGGCTATGAATAATGAGATTAGTTTTTTAATGGTTAGAAAACTTGATAATTCTCATTAATATTAATCTAGTAATTAAAGAGTTTAATAAGTCAGATTAATAGGGTCATTTATTGTAATTAGGATTAATATGATTAATAACCTAATAATAAATGAACCGAATAAAGTGTTAAAGTTTTAATAGTAAAACTTGGTAAACACTATCATAATAATCTGACCTAAGTAAAAAGTTTACAAAGGCTTAGATTATTCACTAAATTGATTGGATTTTTAATTGTTAAGAATCATTAATAATTTATTAGTTAATTATAATTTGTTTCTAATTAGTTAATGCATTAGATAACTTGATTAAAGTTAGTCGTTTAATCCTGTAGAGTCTAGGTGCATTCATGGTTAATAGAAAACTCGAATTTTAAAATAGTGAGTGGGAGAGGGATATGACATATATATCCCGCAGTCTCCATCATTAGTTCAACACCGTGAGATCTAGTACGGCCTCGTGACGGCTTTGCTTTCGTCCTCCCTAAAGAGGGTTTCCACAAAGGTCAATACCAAGGTTGACTTCCTAACGGATAGGATTTTTGAGGGTATTTTGGGATTGACCGACCCTAAGGCGGCAATGAAGGTTTTGATTAAGTTTGTTAATTAAAAACCTGACTGAATAAACGATGGTTGAATGATATGGAATAAGAGTTATTCTAGAATATCATTTGATTGAGAATATCTCGGTCCAACATGCAAAGATTTGACCGACCCTCAGGCGGCACTTCTTTATGGTATCTTGGATTGTCATGGTATAGTAACTAGTTTTAGGGTAGTTCTAGTTCATTAAACATGTTCATGCATCATGTTTAAATTTATACCAAAGCACTTGCACTTGTTTTAAATAAATGACTGAATGAATACTTTATTTATTTCAGCAATAATGTCTTCTGCATTACTTCAAATTCTCGCAAACGAAAAATTAACTAGTGATAACTACACTAAGTGGAAACTTAACATTAATGCAATATTGGTCACAAAAGACCTCAAGTTTGTGCTTACGAAGGAATGTCCTCCAACGCCTGTTGCCGATGCCATACGAACTGTTCGTAAGGCATACCAGCGATGGATCTCATCTGATGAGAAGCCCCGAACATATCTGTTGGCTTCAATGACAGACGTGCTTATCACAAAGCACGAAGCAATGAATTCAGCATTCGAAATCATAGAGTCATTGCAAGCAATGTTTGGGCAGCCCTCCGAGCAAAAGCGACACGAAGCTGTCCATTCCGCTATGCTCGCTCGCATGAAGGATGGTACATCAATTCGAGAACATGTCCTGAGTATGATGTCATACTTCAACACGGCAAAAGTCAATGGTGGGGCTATTGACGAACCCAATCAAGTAAGCATCATACTGACGACTCTTCTAAAGAGTTTTGATCTGTTTGAAAGCAACTACGAGATGAACAAGTTAAGGTTCAGTTCCACACAATTGACTAAAAACAACAAGGGCAAGACCGGTGAGGCAATTGTTGTTGAATCATCTTTGATGAGAATCAAGAACCTTCACGAAAGGATCCATTGCATGTTTCTAGTTAGGCCAATTACAAGGGCTAAGAGGATCAAAGAAGCATTTAATGATAGGCTGATTATAAGTTGCTTAAGTCCAAGTTCGGCCCACGTGAAGACCAAATTCGGGCTGAACTTCATGGGCCTCTATAGAAAGCATCTGAGGTCAGATCATATATTATAATATGTTTCTAGAAAGCCCAAGATGAGTCCTACAAATGTTATGAAGACTCCATCCTCGAAACAGATCACAACAAATCTAAATTTGGCCATCTATCTTGTTGCGCGAGACTTGAGCTGAGGAGTCCGAATTTCAACATATTTCCTATATTTTGGGTGACGTATTGTTGGAGGAGAATCCAATTTCAGTATGTTTCCTATTTCATTATATTCCATATTTTATTTATTTCTCAAACAAATAGTTAATGTGTTTCCTAAAATAAATGGTTGATTTGTTTCCCAAATTCAACTTTCCAAATCAGGGACAAATCAACTAGTCGCTAGTTTTTAGTCTTTAGTTATTTCTTAAATTTGTTTGCATTTATTTTGCTGATTGTAAGGCATTAATGGCCGAATATTTATTCCTTTTTAGGACTTAGATATTTTATTATAAAGTGGACCAATTGATGTAATTTTGGAAAAAAGACTTGAATTGAAATAAAAGTGAGATAAGTTTCTCTTTGGTTCTTCATAGAACTTGTGAACTTATTAAAGTTCTATATTGTGGCGTTCAAACCTTGACTTAACTTATCACTCACCTTCTTTCTTTTTCTTGAGTGTGGCGTCTATAACCTTCTTGATACCATTGGTTCTTATCTCCTTATAGATAACGTGTAGCGGTCCTTTTTTTTATTTATTTTCTTCTTTTATTAATATGAAATTAGAAAACGATCATTGCTACCATATATTGGTTCTGGGTCTCACTGTTCTTGGTGAGGTTCATATCAATTGGTATCAAAGCTTAGGTTTCTAAAATCAGGTTTAATCTATCTTTCTTTTTCATCGTCTATTTTTTTCTGTTTGATTTAAAAAAAAAAATCAAATCTGTTACAAAAAAAAAGGACCACGACCTGTTATCTATAAGGAGATAAGAACCAACAGTATCAAGAAGGATGTAGACGCCATACTCAAGAAAAAGAAAGAAGGTGAGTGATAAGTCAAGGTTTGAACGCCACAAGGTAGAACATTGATAAGTTCACAAGTTTTATGAAGAACCAAAGAAAATTATCTCACTTTTATTTCAATTCATGTCTTTTTTCCAAAATTACATCAATTGGTCCATTTTATACTAAAATATCTAAGTCCTAAAAAGGGAATAAATATTCGATCATTAATGCCTTAAAATCAGGAAAATAAATGCAAATAAATTTAGGAAATGACTAAAGACTAAAAACTAGCAACTAGTTGATTTGTCCTTGATTTGGAAAGTCGAATTTGGGAAACAAATCAACCATTTATTTTAGAAAACACATCAACTATTTATTTGAGAAATAAATAAAATATGGAATATGCTGAAATAGGAAACATGCTGAAAATGGATTCTCCTCCAACCATACGTCGTCCAAAATATAGGAAATATGTTGAAATTCGGACTCTTCAGCTCAAGTCTTTTCGCAACAAGATAGATGACCGAATTTGGACATGTTGTGATTTGTTTCGGAGAATGGAGTCTTCTTATGTTTGTAGGGCTCGTCTTGGGCTTTCCGGAAACATATTACAATAGACGATCCGACCTCAGATGTATTTTATTGAGGCCCACGAAGTTCAGCCCGGATTTGGTCTTCATGTGGGCCGAACTTGGACTTCAGCAACTCATAATCAGCCTATCATTAAATGCTTCTTTGATCCTCTTGGCCCTTGTAATTGGCTCAATTGGAAACATGCAATGGATCCTTTCATGAAGCTTCTTGATTCTCATCAATCTTTCTCCAGTAATAAGAAGAGGAAGAGGTCTATTGGGAAAGCGAAGGGTAAGCCCAAACCCAAGAAAACCCAAAGCAATAAGAAGTCTAAGAAAAGTAAATATGATTTACTTGTTCTTGAGTCGTGTTTAGTGGAAGAATGTTTCTTGATTCTCATCTTGTTTTTCAACTATAGCACTAAGGTCATCAACCTTCTTCTTCAAATGTAAAGCCCAACCCGGGAGAATGTTTATGCTAGTCTCTTGACAATCAACTTGTGAACTACTAAATAGTCCAAAAGTATCACATGTCTTACCCTTATCCTTATATGACATGTATGACACACGTTTATCACTATACTTTTCCAAGGGTTGTACCAATATATCATCTCCACTACTTTGAACACCACGAGCTAAACACAAAGAAGTTATAAACCCCGGTAATGCAAGCTTCTTATCTCCTCAAGTTGAGAAAGTTGCATTATCCAAATAAAACATAAGCAAATCCCAAAGGTTTATAGGTTGATTAGTCACTAAGGCATATACTATTTTAATCTTGTCTTTATTCAACTCGGTTGAATTCGAAGATCCAATAATATTTGTGCAAATGAAAAGATGCCAAAATGCACTTGCCTTAGTTAACTCATGTTAACTAATATATGCTCTACCTTTCCACTCAAAAGAAGCATTGTCACATAGAGTTCTACCCATGATATTAAGATTCTCAATGATATCAACATCTAAAAAGTTTGAATCAATATCACTAGATAGCCCAAGAAACTTGTTAATGTTTACCGGGTTAACTCTAAACACAACACCCCTAATCTCCGTCAAAGCATCCAATAAGGTGGCACTCTCTCTATATTCATGATAAAAATCTCTAACAATAGTGTCTTTCACTATTCCTAGCATGCTCACCCAAGATCCCCAATTTATATCCTTAATGCATTTAAGAACATAAGAATCTTTACATTTACCTAAGTCAATGCCTCTCTCTTGAAATATCTTTTTAGTTGCAAAGATCCCTAAATCTTTTGATCTTGAAGCTTTTGATCCCTTTGAGGTAGACTTGGCTTTCACAATGGGATTCGATTGATTTCCACTTTCGGTAACCTTAGTTCTTCCCATTTATTCTTGTGAAATAAAATGCTATATACATACAACAAAAGTGAGTGAAAGACAAAACAAGCATATTAGTCACAAATATATAAAACAATGACATATGACTTAAGAATGAACCATCATGCAAGACAAAGATAGTGAGTAATATCTTACAAGTATCATTAAGTCAAAAATATGCCAACATGTAACAAAATGAATCATGTGAACATATCATAAAAGAGAACAATGTCTAACATACAATGCTCCTCCTCGATAAATGCTATAACTAAAATCAATGATAGCATAGAGTTCACAAAGATGTTCACACAATCACACTTTCAAGCAATTTGAAGAAATATCAACAAAATAAGCTTCATAGGCTAAGAGAGATACACAAAGATTTTTCAAGTTCTCTCATAATTCTTCAACAATTGCAAAGATATCATCATACTCATAAAAAAAATGTGTATGTGAGAGATATGCTTCAAATATATATCAAGAAGTAGCTTGATAATCAACATGCAAACAATTTTCGATAACTATTCATCTTAAGCTTTTTCCATAAAAAGTCAAACCGATTATCATCCGGAATTTTTGCTTTTAAGAGAATAGATTTCAACACATGAGCGTGTGTGTGCATGTGGCTCGTCATCCCATTTGATTTTCAACTAAACTCCTTTTTAAGCCTTCCTCCTTTTCTTTTTAGGCTTTGAATCAATTTTTTTTTTATGATTTCATTTCAACACTTCTTTGATTTTTCCATTTTTTTACATAAAAAAAAATCACTTCATGATGGCTTTCACTCATCACAATGGTGTAGCTCTTTCCAACATTGGGTAGCTTTCACAACCAATGTGTGTAGCCCTTTTCATAAAGGTGCTCACTGAGTTCTATGTAATTGCCGAAGCAAAATGGATACTAACCATAGTTCATTTTAAATGTACTTAAGCACAAAAACTTCAAGGTGTATCCAATGTTTACATATTAGTAAACTCAGCCTACTAGCAAAACATATAAGAGAAGCAAGGTGCAATTTTTAGAAAACCAAGATTTTATGGCTCATAAGCACATGATCTAGGAGCATAAGTAGAGACTTATTCAAGATCATTACTTCTCTAATGAGTAGCTTTCAAAGAATATGAAGCTCGTATTTCAAAAGTAATGTCACTCAATATACCAAAGACAAACAATCATCAAAGTTAAGATCAATGTGAACAATATTACTATTAGATCCTAAAATAGCAAATGTCAATGAGAACCATATGTATGCTATACAAAATTCTATAAAATGGCATGCTATGAAATGTATGTCAAAAATTGAGTTAAAAAATGAATATCTAAGAGAATATGCATTAGAGTATAGAGATACCTTTTTGCACATTATATTCACCAAATACCATACTTCCGCCCTTTTTATGAGCACTCTTGCCTTAAATGTCCTCATGACATCAAGTTGACGATGTTTCACAACAAGAGTATAAAAAACATAATATCTCAACCCAATCAACATATTTAACAAAAGAACTTCTTCAAAGTTAATCAATAAATTTTGACCATCATAACAATCATGATATGAGATAACCAAGTTCATATCAATACATTGAGTATTCAAAGCTAGCAAGCAAGAATTCTCAACACAATTGATATATAGCCTCAAAGCTATCTCACATGTGCTTCTTATTTTAGTGATAAGAGCACTCACCCTTGAACCACTTGTTCTTGGGTGTACCTACACAAACATATCCAATATCATCCTTGACAACAATGTTAAATCTAGAGTAAAGTCCTTCAATGACTTGATTAACAAGAATATCATTAACACACTCTTCCTTAACATTTTCAACACAAGCTTTGTCAAGTTGAACAAGATTAGAATTCTTTCTACTCCATAACTTTTTCTCATGCTTAGCAAAATTATCATGTTTCTCAACTTTCAAGACCTTAGCATGTTCAAGTTGAAGTTTAATCTCCATATCCCTAAATTCATTTCCTAATTTGCATTTTTCAATATATTTATAACACCTAGGTTTAATGTGACCTATTGTGTTGCAATAATGGCAAATTGGAATAAAAGATGAGATTGTACCTTTTGGAGTTGAACTAGCTTCACTAGGAATTTGCAAAGATACCTTGTTTGCCAACTTCTTCTTAGCTTTTGATCTTCTCTTCTTGTGTTGTTTCTTATCAATCACGACTTCGTCAATGTGTGTAGGAAGTAGTACTTCCAAAAGCTCCTCTTCAACTACCAAGTCGTCTTCATCACTATGAGAGTAAACAAGATTCCTAACACTAGACACACTAACCGAATCATTTACTAAATCCTTGATAGCCTCCTTAGCCGTGTCCATTTCTTCCATCAATTCTTGTTCTCTCTTCTTCAAAGAAGATATCACGTTATCCTTCTCAAGGTTTATCATTTCAAGTTCTCTAAACTTCTTCATAATATCACCTTTTTCATCAAGAATTCTACGAGTAACAATCACAAACTCATCTAGTTGCTTCTTGATCAAATAATTCTTCTCAACTACTTCTCTTTGAGCATTGTCTCTAGCTTCTTCAAGCTTTTCTATCTTTTTCAACAAGTCAAGATTAGTAGGAATGGAACTAGAGCTTCCATCATGATTTGTATCAAGGTTCTTGTTCAAAGATATTGTACTACCAACATCTAGTGGAGAATGAGAAGCCATTGGGGCTACAAAGTTGCTCACCAACTCTTCATCACTTGAAGACTCACTACTAGAGCTCTCATTGTCACTAGAATTATCATCACTCCAAGTAGCCGCCAACACTTTGCCTTTCTTATCTTTCTTAGATGGCTTCTTGGTGCACTCACTAGCAAAGTGACTAAAACCTTGACAATTATTGCACTGAACATCTTTCTTGTTCATGGCTTGACTATTCTTCACAATCCTTGGAGATGATGCTCTCTTGACTCCTTTTTTCGTAGAAGACTTGTCTTTAGACTTGGCATTCTTCTTTAGAAACTTCTTGAACCTTCTAACCAAGAGTGTCATTTCTTCATTTTCATCATCACTCTCCTCCTCAATAGCATTGAGAGCGATTTCCTTACTCTTGATCTTTGGCTTCAAGCACATCTCATAAGTTTTGAGAGACCCAAGCAACTCATCGATATTCATACTATCCACATCCTTGCTTTCCTCAATGGCTGTCACCTTTGATTTAAATCTCTTAGGAAGAGACCTAAGGATTTTTCAATTTAAACGCTCTTTTGAGATAGGTACTCCAAGTGCTTGACATTGGTTAGCAATATTAAGAAGCCGAAATTGGAAGTCTTCAAACTTTTCTTCCTCACTCATACTTAAACCTTCAAATTGTGATGTCAACATTTGAAGCCTTTATTTCTTCACCGCTAAGGTTCCTTCATTAGTAACTTGGAGAGTATCCCAAGCTTCCTTTGCGGATTCAAGATTTTGAATGTAGGAGAATTGATGCTCATCAACTCCTCCAAAGATGGCATTCATAGCACGATGGTTTCATCCTCTAAAACCTTGGTAGGAGGACTATAACCTTTTTCCACTACCATCCAAGCCCTTTCATCAATAGAGCGGATGTAGGCTTTTATCCTCAACTTCCAATACCCATAGTTAGTGCCTCGAAGTAATGGTGTCCTAGTATTTGAGGCTCCTTCTGCCATTACATCATCTTGTAAACCCATGACTTCAAACGCCTTAAAAAAACCGTGAAAGTACCACCATGGACTCACACTAAGTGCAATCTAGTGTCCTGCTTTGATACCAATTGAAAATACAATCACGGTTAAATGCTCAAGGCTAACTTAGAGTGGGGTGAATAGGTTAGACGCCTTTTTCGACTCCCTTAGAAACAAACAAAAGTTTGCCCCTCTAGATTGCTTGTATCACAATATATATATTAATTAAAGACAATTAATCAATATATAAACACAAGTAAAGTGTGATACAAACAAGTAATTGTAACACATACACAATCTATTTTATAGAAAGGAAGTCAACATACATAGAGAGTTCTATCCACAATGCAAATATTAGAGAGATAGGGATAGAGAAAAGTTGACACAATATATAACATGGTAAACCTCCGAAAAGGAAACATCCACGGGCTAACAACCACAGGAAAACAAAATCCACTAATAGATAAGACAAATACAATCTCTCAAGTGACCTCTTCACCTAGAAACCACCCTTCTATCCTACTCTAGAAGTTGCCACCCTATGTTCAACAATCTGAGGCTTCACACCTCTTGTCAAGACTTCCTTGCTCACTTATCCGGATCTTCACAACCCAAGGCAAGACTTCTTGCTCAACTAAGTCCTCACGACTCTAGTCAAGACTTCCTTGCTCACATATCCGAGTTCTCCCAACACTAGGCAAGACTTCTTGCTCGACTATCCAAGGCTTCACACCTCTAGCCAAGACTTTCTTGCTCGATAATTCGAGGCTTCACACCTCTTGCCAAGACTTCTTGCTCAACACCATAGGTCTCACACCTATTGTCAAGACTTCCTTCTCACAAGGCATTTAGGTGATCATGAATGCAAAACGCAAACAAGCACGTAACATAGAATGCTATAATCAACACATCCTATAGGAAGTACTAGACATGAGCATGCATGCACAAATCACATATAGTCTAGTTAATCATGCATGTATAAACAATCTAGATCATGTAAGATATGTTCAACAATAATCACAACCTAGATACATGCATAGATCTAAACTTGAATCACAAGATATGATCACTAAATCACAAGATCAAGTTTAAATCACACAAACCAAAAACATGCTAAAAATCATATGACTAAGTCAAATAGATTTAAGCAAAAGTTCTAGAGCATATTCCTAATCATAGATTCAACAAATCACATGAATAACTCAAAAGAACATAAACACATGTATTATGTGAGAAATTCGGCCAAGAGAGCCTAATACATGTGAAGAACTATTTTTCACAAAATCAGTCAATCAAAGATCATAAAATAGTCCTAGAATCAAACCTAGCACAATACAATCCCAAACATGTGATAACATAGGCAAAATCAAAACCTAACTCAACATGTATGATTTCAATTGAAACTCAATCTAGCTTTGAAAGTGTTCAAAACACAAATAAAAACACTCACAATATACAAATATATGTAGAAGAAGAAAACCCAAGGCAATTGACCAAGTTTTAACAGAAAACTTTGAGAGAAAATCAATACCTTAGTTGATTTAGGTATAGTCCCGTTTTTGTATGATTAGACACCAACAACAGCAGAAAAATTAACTCAAACCTTCATAGAAAAGATAGAGGATGAATAAATGAACACTCTCAACTTTGAATCACTCAAATTGGAGTTCAAATGAAGAAGTTATGGTATTTGGAAGGTGAGAAAATGTAGAGAAAAAATTTCTGCACACTTGATTTGAATTTCTTCTTGGAATGAAATGTGAGAGGGAAAGAGTTTATAAAGGAGTGGGAAACTTGGACAAGTGAAATGACCAAGAGGGGAAAATGAAGCCAAGCAAGCTTGCTTCCCGAGATGGGGCGTGGCCATCTCTGGAAAGAAGACAATGCTTGCTTCTTTCTCCTTCGACCCTCCTTCGCGTTCTTTGACCGTTCTCCGGCCTCCAAACTCAAAATTTGAATTTGTTTACGGATTATGAACCATAACTCTCACACAGATATGGACATATAAGATACTCAACCCAGAAAAAAATAATTAGACTCGATATACGAAGACGAAGACAATGTATGAAACATGAGTTGAAAGTGTAGTATATTTTGACTTAGAACTTGAAATCAATAGTATGAGTAACCGAAATGACCGGAACTCAATCAAGAATGATTTAAGACTAAATCCAAGTTCAATATCCATGTTATACATACATATACACACACAAACACAATTCACTCTAGAATGCAAACTATATAGAGATAGTTTTCAATCATGTATATTCCAAAACATGTTATTTCCAAACCAATGCATGAGCATTCATCTTCAAGTGTGTGAATGTGTTATATATGGTGCACAATGATCCAGGGACACATATGAATGAATTGTATGTGTGTGCCTATAATGGTGCACAACGATGCAGGGACACAAATGTATGATATGTGTGTGTGTGCCTAAGCCTTGTAAGAGAAAGAGAAGGTCTTAGTATACCTTTATAGAACCAAATTGCATCCTTTCTCTTTGAAGACTTAGAGCTTGTTTTCACTTGTTGTTTTCTTCTTCCTTGAAGCTTGAATCATCATGAACCTAAACAACTAAGTCATTACAAGTAAACATCATTTTGATATGGAATTCATGCCAACACAAACTAAAACCTAACATTTTATATTCCTGGATTTACACGGAATTTGATTTTCGTTTATAAGTTGTTAGAACAAAAATTTTATGTTTCTTTTAATAATAAGTCTGTTATTTTGGAAAGAATGGTCTGAATATTTGTTTAGGAATTAATAAAAACAATTTGTATGTGTTAAGATCGTTAATACATACTACACTGCTCAACACCGAAATGTTTAAGGTTGAAAAAACAAAAACTAAATGATATAAGATTTCTCCAGATAATGACACGTATCTCTAGTATCTAAGGCTTGGTCATATCAACCTTGACCAGATAGACATACTAGTAAAAAGCAGACCTTTAAGTGAGTTAAAGGTTGACACCTTACCTGTCTGTGAATCTTGTCTAGAAGGTAAGATAACTAAGACCTTTTATTGGAAAAGGGCTTAAAGCTAAAGAACTGCTAGAGCTTATACATACAAACATCTGCGGACCGATGAATGTTAAAGCTAGGGGTGGTTATAAGTATTATGTCACTTTTATAAATGACTACTCAAGATAGAGATACGTCTACCTAATGCAACGGAAGTCAGAAACATTTGAAATGTTCAAAAAATTCTGAGCTGAAGTTGAGAATCAATTAGGCAAGACTATCAAGTCACTACGATCGGATCATGGAGGTGAGTACCTTGACCAAGAGTTTTAAGACTTCATGGTCGAGCATGAGATAGTTTCTCAACTCACAGCTCCCAGTACACCTTAGTAAAATGGTGTAGCAGAGTGGAGAAATATAAACCTAATAGAAATGGTGAGATCTATGATTAGTTTCTCATCATTACCAAATTCCTTCTGAGGATATGCGTTACAAACAGTGGCATACATTTTGAATGTGGTGTCATCCAAATCTGTTCCTAAGATTCCCCTAGAGTTGTGAAATGGTCGTAAAGTTAGTTTACGACATTTCCACATTTGGGGATGTCCAGCACACGTGCTGAAGAACACAAGTGGAAAGCTAGACTCCAAGTCTATGGTCTGTCTGTTTGTAGGATACTCCAAGGAGACCAAAGGTGGACACTTCTATAGTCCCAAAGATAACAAAGTATTTGTATCGACAAATGCAATATTTCTTAAGGATAATTATATTAGTGACCAAAAACCTCGTTCTAAGATTGCATTTAATGAGTTGGAGCCTGGTGAGACTAGTGCTTCATCAACAAGAGTTATTGATCCACAAACATCTGAGAGTCAGATGGTTCCTGATCAGGATACACTACCACCTAGACGTAGTGAGAGGGTTGTGAGACAACCTGAAAGCTATTTAGGTATAGGTAAGGGACAAGGTGTTGTCTCTATTGATAGTGTGAATTATCCATTGACATTTATCAATGCATTGGAAGATCCTGATAAAGAGGAATGGCTTAAAGCCATGAATCTCGAGATGGAGTCCATGTACTCTAACTCAGTCTGGGATCTTGTAGACTTATCAGATGAGGTAAAACTTATAGGGTGTAAGTGGATCTACAAGAGAAAGATAGGAGTATATAGGAAGATAGAGACCTTCAAAGCAAGGCTAGTGGCCAAGGGTTATACCTAGAAAGAGGGGGTTGATTATGAAAAGACCTTCTCGCCAGTAGCCATGTTTAAGTCTATTCGGATTCTCTTATCCATTGCTGCCTATTTCGATTATGAAATTTGTCAAATGGACGTCAAGACTGCATTCTTGAATGGCAATCTTGATGAGAGCATCTATATGATACAACTAGAGGGATTCGTGTCTCTAGATCAAGAGCAAAAAGTTTACAAGCTGCAAAGGTCCATTTATGGACTTAAGAAAGCATCAAGATCTTGGAACATTCGGTTTGATGATGTGATCAAAACCTATGGCTTCGAGTAGAACGTCGATGAGCCTTGTGTCTACAAGCGCATCATTGATAAGAAAGTAGTTTTCTTGATCCTATATGTAGATGATATCCTACTCATTAGGAATGATGTGGGAGTACTGTCTGATATAAAGGGCGGGCTGGCTGGCTAGCCAATTCCAAATGAAAGATTTGAGAAAGGCAAGTTATGTTCTAGGGATCCAACTTATAAGGGATCTTAAGAACAAACTCATAGCATTGTCTCAAGCGTCATATATCGATAAGATTCTTGTGTGATTTTTGATGCAGAACTTCAAGAAAGGTAATTTACCTTCCAAGCATGGAGTTCACTTGTCTAAGGAACAGTGTCTTAAGACACCTCAAAAAGTTGAGGATATAAGACGTGTACCCTATGCATCGGCAGTAGGTAGTCTCATGTATGCTATATTATGCACGAGATCGAACATCTGCTATACAGTGGGAGTAGTCAGCAAATACCAGTCTAACCTAAGATTGGATTATTGGGTTGCTGTCAAGACAATTCTCAAGTATCTTCGGAGATCGAGAGACTATATGCTAGTGTATTCCAGGTAGTAATTGATCTCGTTAGAATACACGGATTCTGATTTTTAGTCAGACAGGGATTATAGGAAATCCACGCCTGGATCAGTGTTCACCCTGGGTGGTGGAGCCATTGTGTGGAGAAGTATCAAGCAATCTTGCATTGTTAACTCCACCATGGAAGCCGAATATATAGCCGTTTGTGAAGCTGCTAAAGAGGTTGTTTGGCTCTGTAAGTTCTTGATTGATCTGGAAGTTGTTTCAGATCTGGATAAGCCCATCACACTTTATTGTGATAACAGTGGTGTTGTGGCTAATTCCAAAGAGCCAATAAGCCACAAGAGAGAAAAGCATATAGAGAGAAAGTATCGTCTCATTAGAGATAGTGCAGAAAGGAGATGTGATCGTCACCAAGATAGCCTCACAAGGACAATCACATTGATCCATTTATGAAGACCTTACCGGCTAAAGTGTTTTCGGGTCACCTAGATGGTCTAGGGTTACGAGACATACCTCACATGCTTTAGTGCAAGAGGGAGATTGTTGGGGTTTATGGCCTAAAAATATAATTTATAAATGGATTTATGAAATAAATAAAAGGAAAAACTCAATTCATTCTTGTTGTGCTGTTTATTTTATAAATTGTACATATATTTAACATCTAAGATTACCGGATGTATTCTTGAACTGTTTATTCGAGTGTCATATACAGATGGATACAGTAAGAGACGTGCAATCTAAAGAGTCCATACATAGCAAATAAATCTGTGTACTTTATTTGTGGTTAATCTATAGTTGCGGTCCATTTCGTAATGTACGGTGATTCTATCATGAATCATTCATATGAGATATGAGAATGGAGGCACCTTGTATGATGTGATCATATAGGACTAGGTCATGATCTATATGAATCTCTCACTAAGATTTATTTACCGATAAGATTCATATATATCAACTAATGATTGTTATATGTGGGTGATCTTAATCCTGAGTGTCTTATCGACTCCTTCAGGTTAAATCGTGGTTTTTGATATACCATGGGTCAGATGCATTTCCTGATCAATAAACCCGTATGTTAGGATTGCGGTTTGGCTTGTGGCTTAGAAGATTTGTACACAATAGTAGAATCCATTCCTTCTTGTGAGAAGTAGATGGTAGTTCTCTTAAGGGTTGATTTGGGGTTTGGACAATATGAGCGCTCTCTTGATTCCGTGAGGAAATAGGATTTATTGTCCATTAGAGAATCAATTGTACTTAAATGATATATGTAATTAGAGGGGTATAACGGACATTATGACCCAGCTCTAATTATAAACTACTTTAGAGGATCACACCATGTGTAACAGCTATATCGATGGACACTGAGTTGTATCGGTCTGTGTAAAAATGTCTACAATTGAGAGTGTGTAGCTTCGGGTTTTTAGTGGAATAACACCGAAATTAATAATCAAGGAATATTAATTAAAGAGTTTAATTAATGATTCTTAGGATTATTGGAGCTCAAAATACTGTGAGTCCATTAGGTCCCCATGTTAGCCCGATCGATTTAGGTATTAAGGGTCACGGTTAATTAATTGGATTGTCCAATTAATCGTGTTACGAAAGTGACACCTGTTTATTCGGGAATTAATTGAATAATGAGATTATTTAATTAATGAGATTATTTAATTAATGAATATTAATGATTATAAAAATTAAATAATTAGATTATTTAATTGTTTAATTAATCATTAGTTGGAGGATGTTGATTGATATTTAATTTGAATGAATTTTATTAAATTAGATATTTGATTTTAAATTTAAAGAATTTGAATTCAAAACAAATTGAATAATATCTTAAAAGATATAAAATATCTTAAAAGATTGAAATTGATTAGTTTTATCGATATATATATATTATATATATATATATATATTATATATGTTTTATATATTTAAAAGAAAATAAAATCAAGCACACGTATTGTTTATATAGGATACAAACACTAGTGTACGTGAGACACATCAAAAGTGTTTGCATATGATGCAAACTCAACTGTGTGTGAATCAATAAAGAGAAAGACAAAACGTGCAATAAGAATTGCATTATTGAAAGAAAAAAAAAAACTTGCATGAGATGCAATGAATACATGCGTGAGACAGAGATTGATCAATGCATGATGTATAACCAAAAGAAAAGAAAAATATATTTTTTTAAAATAGAATTGTTCTAGCTAGTTTTCTCAAGAAGAAAGAAAGAATTTCTTCAAATCTTTTATTTACTTCCTATATTCAAGTTTCTGAGATCGTGACGTATCCACATGTAATTATCAATCCCGGGAGATAGCGAGGAAGATCGAGTGGTTCAGACAGGAACATATCGTAAAGTGAAAGAGTCTCCAAACGTTGGTAAGATTTTATGTTTCTGATTTTATTGATTACAATTTCCTGTGTATACATATTGTATATATTGGTTCCAAAAATAATTACGATCCCAAGTTCACTAGTGTCAGATCTATATAAAAAAATTTAAAACATAATTCCGCTGTATAACCGGTGAACGGGGTTCCAATAATAAATGCTATAATAAATTATATATTAGCATTTCATTTCATATGTTTTTATTTGCAATTTAAATTTCGAATCAGAACTTCTACACTCCATCATCAATACCATCTTTCAATGTCTATCCACCAAGATCAATTTAATATCTTAATCATCACCGAATTATCGATAATTATCATTAATTAAAGCACTTTAATTCTTAATTTTGAATTTTTTATAAGAAATTTTGAATTAAATTATTGATTATAAATCAACCAAATAATTATTCCATCCAACAACAAAAGCTCATTATGTAGATCAATTAGCTTTCATTTCAAATATTTGTAACGGTGATATCTCAAACTAGTATAGTTATCAATATTAATTTCTTCCGATTAATACAATCCGATGTTCAATTTGTATTTGGAAATAAATCACACAACTACACAAGCGTATATCATAGATAAAATATGCACTGTTTTTTAAAGACATTTCTACATAGATCGTAATGGGCAATCACTAATGATATCATGACATGTCGCATCACTCTTTATATAATAATATACATGATAGTGGCAAGTCATGATTAAAGAAAAGTCTGTGTGTTTGTCCAGAACTGACAATCTGCCAACCACATTATTCACAAAAGGACAATATTTGATGATAATATTATTAATAAATAAAATGTTGTCACCCAAAAAATTTCAAATTTATAAAGAAAAAAAATAAACATAGTAGAATGTTTGATTATAGCATGGGTCGGGTCGGTTCGGTTTTGGTTAAAACCGAACCGAACCGATCCAAATTCAATTCGATTTTTAAAAATATGAATTGGTTCGACCCATATTGAACCAAAAACCGAATTGATCTGAACACCCTTATCTCGGTTCAGTTCGGATCGGTTCAATTCGATTTTGGACATATTGAGCCTCAAGTTTTTTTTTTTTTTTTATCTTCATTTCTTTTTAACTTTTTAACAACTATAATTGTAATTAGGCCTATTGGGCTTCATTTCTATCCACTTAATGAAATTAATAAACAATGCCATACAAAACACTGATACTAGAGAAAACACTGATTCATTGCACCCTTTTGGAATTCATTGCTCTAAAGGTAAAGAGAGACAAATAAAAACCAGAAATTAATAAATAAATAAAATAAAATAAATTACAGTTATTGAATTTCACTACAAAAATATCAACACCACAACCACCGGTACACCACCACAGGTCCACTACCACCATCAATTCATCATCACACCAACACCCCGTTCCACCATCTCCACCATCACCACCATCATCAATTCACCAGCACCAACACCGACATCAACCCCAGATCATCGCCAACACCAAAACAAAACCCAGAACCCCCCAGAGCACCAACAACACCAAACCACCATCATCAACAGCGCCAAAATCAAAACTTAGAACACCACACCACCTCCTAAAAACCAGAACCAGAACATTGCACCATCATACCTTGAACCGAACCACCACCACCACCAGAAACCAAAATGACCCACCACCACCACCTGTAGAAACCAAAACGACCCACCCCTAACCACTCAAATCCAAAATCCATCAGTCAAAGATGATGAACAAGTGCGGGAGAGAAAGAGAAAGAGGGATTCGAGAGAGATAAAATGATTCGATAGAAAGAGTGAGGGAGGGATTCGAGATGATGAACATGTACAAGAGAGAAGGATTCGATAGATATAAAAGGGAGGCTTTGGTTGCTGTGGATCAAGAAGCGGCGGAGAGAGAGGGAGAATTTGGAGATGCAGCTAGGTTAGAGAGAGGGAGAGGGGCCTAGTTTAATAGGCAGAATAAGAAAAATGTAATTTTATTTTATTTATACCTCGGTTCGTCGGGTCGGTTCGATTTTGCCTCAATGCGAACCGAAACCGACCCAAAATCTATCCGGTTCATTCGGTTCGACCCGAATTGAACTGAACTCACCATCAAAACTGAACTCACCATCAAAACCGAACCAAACACCCTTTTTAGGGTCGGTTCAGGTCGATTCGGGTAGGGTCACTTTTGTGCCCACCCCTATATATATATATATATATATATATATATATATGAACACTTAGTTGTAAATGGTTTTCAAAATTAATTGCATTAGACACGTTTTTCAATTTTAAAGTATTACTATCAAACACGTTTTTTATGTTTTCATTCTCAGAATACTGTTTTCAATCATTGTTACCAGACGTGTTTTCGGATCCGAATAATGTAAAAATCAATTTCTCGAAATTAACTAAAAACAAGAAAACAAAAAACGTTACCGAATGACCCCTTAGTTATTAGGTCATCTCCAATTGTTCTCTAAATTTTTCTCCATTTTGAAGACTGGAAATAGAATATTTCATTTCCATAAATTTACAACTCCTATCCATCTCCATTTTACAATCTTCAAATAATAAATTATTATTATTTTACAATTTTTTTTTTAACTAACTATCTCCTACACTTAATTTTTTTGCCTCTGTAATTTTTTTTACTTTCTGCTGCACATAATGTATATCTAACTTTCTACGGTACCTAATTCAATGTTATTTGTATTGGTTTTATTTTATTTTTTAATGTACTATTTTTTTGTTATTTTTCCATTGTAATATTTTAATTTGAATATTTTAATGTTATTGATGATTTCAAAACATTGATTAAAAATATTGATTTGAAAACATTTGTTTTGAATTAAAATACTTTTAATTCATTGATTAAAATTTAAAATATAAGGTGGGGATAAATAAAAAAATTAAAATTTATTCAAATATAGTCAATATTATACTCAGATGAAAGAGCTTAACAAAATATTTATAATGGCATAATTTTTATAGTAAGTAGATTTATGAATAAATAGTTATAATAAATGGTTTTATTGGAAAATAATCATTTTAAGAGGTTCAAGTTAACAACTAACCTCTTTTAGAATAACTTGCAAAACTAACTTTTTTTTATGTGTAAGTACTACTATACCCTTACTTACTCACTTTTTCATTTGACTTAACCTACTCATTATATACCTATTATATACATTCTTTTCCTATTATTTCCACCTCTCTCCACCACAACTCCTCATCTCGTTTTCTCTCCCATTCTCCGCTCCCATATTTTTTTTTGTCCTCTGTTCCTTCATTTCGAATTTTAGTAATTATTTACATTCTCCACTATTGAGCAAGTTGAAAATATTCATCCATCACAAGGGTTCCTTCTATTTAAGCTTTGAGGTGAGTTTTTTTTTTTTTTTGTTACTTTCATCTCGAAAATAGTTTACATTTATATAATAAAGCATGGGTCTTGTGTGTATTTGATGTTGTTGTGATCAATTTAAAGTTTAAACATAAATCTAAAGTTTAAACATAAATCTAAAGTTTAGTTCTCTTTTTAATTTCTTATTTACTTTCCTTTGTGCATTAGAGTTGCTTATTTTTATGAAACTAGTTTTCATCAATATAATAAAGCATGGGTCTCCGTTGAATTTGATGTTGGTGTGATTAATTTTAATTTTGCACATAAATTCAAAGTTTATTTCTTGTTTAAATATTTTTTTAGTTTAATTTCTGCATTAGGGTTGAATATTTTTGTCAAAATAGTTGGCATGAATGTAATAGGGCATGGGTATTGTGTGAATTTAATATTGATATGGTTAATTTTCCATTGTTGGATTGCATCTACACAATTGGTAGCATTTTTTTTTAAAAAAAGAGTCAAATCCAGTTTTCCTAATTGCGTTAGGAATTCCCAACATAGTTAGGCATTCCTAACTATGTTGGGAATTTCTAACTGCTTTGGGAATTTCTAACTGTGTTGTGAATTCCTAACTGCGTTGTGAGTTCCTAACAAAGTTAGGCATTCCTAACTGCGTTGTGAATTCCTAACAAAGTTGCTACATTTTGTCTACATTGGAAGTGTGCTATGTTTGAAATGTTGCTACATTTTGTCTACATTTGCTAAAAGTTTTGTGTAATATTGACAGTATTTGTTGGTACATTATTATATTTGTTTGATACATTTTATATGTAATGTTAATGGATTTCATGGAATTTGTGTAATGTTGCCTGTGTTATTTAGTGTTAAGATTTTTATTTTGCAATTCACAAATACTGTTAATGGATTTCATAGAATAAGTACTGGACAGTATTTGTGAAACATGTACCAAGATGGAATTAATGTTATATGAGTAATATGAATTAATGTTGACGTGTGTAAAAGTTTCACATGGAATAATTCGCATGCTTTGTACAGGGAATTAATTCTATTTCACATGCTCTGTTTTCTTTCATATACAATAAGTACTGGACACAAATAAGATACAATTATCAAATAAGTACCGGACACAAATAGTTAAGATTTCAAAATGTTAAAATTTATATGAACTATAATGATTTCAAAGTGAAGGAACAATTCAAATAACAGTGTTGTGTAATTCATAACAGTGAGGAACCATCAGTCAGTGATGCACAATGTTGTGTAATTTATAACAGTTTGTTACATTAAATTCATATAAAAATCTACAACACAAGTTGTTAACATCTGTACAATCTGTTATATTAACAGGGTTAATGTTGTTAACATTAAAATTAGAGAGAAAAAATAATAATGTTGTTAACATGGCTAAAGTTGTTAACATCAAACTTTTTCTTAATTTGCTTTATAGCAACCGTTGATGAAGTGTTGTTAATCTTCGCCGTGAAATGTTCTGAAACCTTGACTACCAAATCAACCTCTTCTCTTTTCTATTTTCCTGAAATGTAACAACACTTAAAAATGCAAATCACTAACTGAACACCTTTCAACAATCTAGAGACACATCATTATGCATATTTGATTCAATATTGCTTAATAAAAAATAAAATCCAAATGTTGTTCAAAATTCGTAAAGCTGTTGGAAATTACCAGCGATGTTGGGAATTTTCAATCCGTAACGCTGTTGGGAATTCCCAATCCGTAACGCTGTTGGGAATTCCCAAAGCTGAGTTTGAAATTTCTAACGCTATTGAAAATTCTTAACACAATTTATAATTCCTAACGTTGTTGGGAATTTCCAACAGCGTTAGGAACTCCCAATATCGTTTGAAAAAACCAAACACTATTTGAAAATCCAAACACTGTTAGGAATTCCAAACTCTGTTTTGGAATTCTTATCGTTGTTATCACTCCAAACATAGTCAGGAATTCCAAATGCTGTAATTCTATATGTTTTCATACTCATATAAATGGTTTTATCTAATTTTAGTATATTTTACCTATAAAAGATAGAGAGACTTGTAAAAAATTGAAAAAGGAAAAATAGAAAACAAAAACAAATGAAGCATACATGTTGAGAGATGCATATTGAACAAAGTATCTACAAAAGGGAAGAAGATACAACCAATTTAAGTCCACAATTTCGTGTTCAATTATACCTTAGACTTCAAAAAGACACTTGAAACCAACTCAACCAAATCAGAGTGCTCAATTATACCTTAGACTTCGATTTTTCTTCTTTTTTTCAATGCAAAGTCAGGAAAAATAACTATTCGATGAGTAATATTTGGGAATTGGATTTGGATTTAGGGATTTTTGAAACTCAACAAATTGAAGTAGAATATTTGTTTAAAAAAAAGTCAGTTTCAAAAATCAACTTTTGAAATAAAGAAAGAAAAAATCAATTTCAAATATCAATGACATTGCAACAATTTGGCACAATAGTGAACCACAATACATTAATAGATAAAAGGTGATAAATATACTTCATTTTAATTGTTATGATTATCTTTCTCTACTGAGAAAAATGTTACAAACAGATTTTTGAAGATCATTTCACATATAATAGAAAGATTGATGTCAGATAAATAATCTCTCCATCCTAACATGGATCCATCTCTCTCACCAGAGACAAGGACAAAGATACCTTTCACTAGACAACTTAATAATTGTAATTTGTAGGTTTGATTCCAATTACAAGATAACTAGATTTTTTAAAGGTCTAGACAGAAGAAAGCAAAAATATAATATACAACCCACACATTGAATCAACGATACACGGTACAAAAACTGGGCTATGTCACTCAACCAATTCTATCACCTTGAGCAACCAATTTGACCAACTTTTACTATTCATAGATGTTCTTCATCAAAGAAGTAACAAAACACGATTTTTTTTTTAAAGCACGATCACGATTTGATAAAGAAAGCACAAATCACAAAACACAAAGCATAAAAAAAGATAAAGAACACAACACAATATTGAAACTTGTTGACGTCGATTTCTGGTTGTATGAGAAAAGCCAACAAGATTTGGATTTAGTTGTGATTTCAAAGAGAAAGAGAAAGAGAAGGAGAAAGTAATCGGACGTAAATTTTTACGTGGTAAAACTCCGATGACCGGAGAAACGTCCACGGGTGGTTGAATGATCAACTAAGCCAAAATCCACTATGAATAAAATAATTACAATTCTCCATCTCTCTTTATTCTCTCTGTATTTTTCTATGATTTCTGTATATATATTGTGTGACGAGATTATGGGTCTATTTATATGTCCATAGAACCCTAATCTTCTTTGTACAAGTAATAAAAGATCTTTGTATTTAATTATGATTGTTTACTTGTTCGAAGTAGTTTGTCTTCTTTCCTGTTTCGAAGACTTGTATTGAGATCAAATGGGACTCTAGTAATATAGTCCAATTAGGACTTATTTCCTTATAAGAGCGTAGTCTTTTTGAAAAAATAAAATTGTTGCCTGATTAGGAACCCTTTCTGCTTGATAATTCTGTTCTTCTTGGAATTCCTCTTTGATATGGATATCTTCGTGTATTTTAATGACTCAATTCGTGTGAGCTACGCGCTAGACTTTTATTCAGTTTTCTTCATGCTTGTCCCGAGTAGAACACGATATCAGCTGGTCCCGAGTGACGTCATCTGATCCCGAGTAAAAAATATCACCAACTAGCCCCGAGTATTTTTATCTGACCCCGAGTAGTATATGACGTCAGTTGACCCCGAGTAGGTTTTGTCCAATACTTGTTTACTCGGGCTTCTCTTCTTTGATGATGTCTTGTAGGATATTTTCTGAATGCCTATTCTGATGTCCACCTGACAATTTTATCCTCATTGTCAATGACGTGTACATCTGATAAAATTTACATACGACAAAACTCAACAAATTGATGGAGAAGACCTCAACAGCATTTACAAATCTCAGAACAACAACCAGAAAAAAAAACTCAAATTGAAGGGAGAATCACCTTCATTTTCTCAAACTTTCTCAAAACCCAAACAGAGTTGCCGTCGTTGTCATGCGGTCGCAATCATCTAGCTTCAGTCGAGCCGTCCTGCTGCTTCCATTAAGTAGTTGTCGTGCTTCCGTCAAGTAGTAGTCGTGCTTCCGTCACTATTGTCGCGTCTCTGTCGTTCTGATACTTCCCCGGCGTCATCGAGCTTCCCCTTCCACTTCGCTTCACTTACCCGGACTTCGTCGTTCTCCTTATTTAGATCCTTTGAGAGAGGTTGGGGTTTCAATTTTTTTTTAGAGAGGTTATAGATATTTTTCCGTTTTATAGAATAAATGTTAGGGATTTCAGACAAAGCTAGGGCTTTAGAGTGTTGAGATAGGATTGTAATTTTAAAAATTTTATATAGGCAATACAGTCTTAAATGAATTAGTTTTGCAACTTTTTCAAAAACAGGTCGGTTGTTAACTTGAGACTTCCAAATGGATTAGTTCTCAATAAAACCGTATTACATATTAATTGAGTTTAGTTAAAAAAAAATGAAAAGGATATAATAGGAATTTAAGAAGAATATGAGGACAAAGTTGGATTATAAAAAGTGAATAGTGAAATGGAGATGGGAGTTTTGGATCTCTAAATATGAAGATGAAAAATGGATCTCTAAAATTATTCCTCTCGATTGACGCAAAATGGAGAACCATTGGAGGGAAATGGATCTCCATTTTGAAGAAATAGAGACCCATTGAAGATGGCCTTAGGGAACAGCTCACAACTAGAAATGGCAATGGGTCGGATTCGGGCAGGTTTGGCAAAATCCAAACCCAAACCCGTGACAATTTGTGTCATCCAAACCTACCCACGAACCCACGAACCCACGAAAATAAACGGGTTCGGGTTCGGGTTTCATCTGCGGGTTTGGAGGAAACCCAAATCCGCCCACGAACCCATGAAACAAGCGGGTCCACGGGTCAAACTCACGAACCCGCCAATTCTTTTTTAGAAAAATATTTCTATATTATTTAAATATATGAAAACTGTAATTTTAAAGACTATAAACGTTAATATAATAAAAAATTTAACTCATTTCAAGTATATTTCTTAGTTTAAACAAGAACCATAGGAGTCAAAGCGCACACACACACACACACATATATATATATATGAGAGTTGAGAATTATAGTTTAGAATGAGTTAAATGATTACATTTTATTCTCTATATAATTAAAAGTGTTTTTTATTGGAGTTTATATTTATTATATTTTAAATAATAAATATTATATAATTTTTATTTAAATGGGTTCACGGATCCCCATGAGTTTATTTTCTCAATCCAAACCCACACCCAAACCCGTTAGGTTTTTACGGATTCGTGGGTCGTAATTTCATCCCCAAACCTACGGGTTTGAGTTTTATTACCATCCCTACTCAGCTGTCTAGAAACTTGCATTTTGCAAGTGAAGTTTAAATGCTTGGATGACACATTAATTCCACATTAACCATAGCCGGACCATAATAATTAATTATGCTGCGTGGAAAAGCACCAGCAAAAGAGAGATCAATGGTTTTTGTTTGATGCCCGCTTTCCAAATATGAAAAACAAAAAACTATAGCAAGAGAGGGGAAAATTCAACTATAATTAGCGTTCGAAAATCGAATCCACCCCAAAAGTGTAACATAACACCACCACCACGACCATCAAAAGGCAAAAACACATCAATGGAGGCTCTTTCTTTGGTTGTTTCAGTCGTGACATGGCTGCTATTTACTCTTGCCTTCCTCAAAAAAAATTCAACTTCCTGGCGGCAGCGCCACCCTCCACTGCAACTTCCGCCAGGTCCTACACCATGGCCTGTAATCGGCAACCTCAATCTCATCGGCCCACTCCCTCACCAATCACTTCACAAACTAGCACAAAAATATGGACCCATAATGCAACTCACGTTTGGCTCTTTCCCTGTAGTTTTTGCCTCCTCCGTAGAGATGGCAAAACAGTTTCTCAAACACACGATGATGTCTTTTCCTCCGGACCACAAACCGCAGCTGGAAAATACATAACTTACAATTATCTGAACATCATATGGACCGTATAGGCCAAGAACTTAAAATTTACCTATCCGAGCTTTTTAGCTCGAAAAGACTCGAGTCTTATGAGTACATTCGTGTTGAAGAGTTGCGTGCCTTTTTCTCTCGTCTCTTCGCCTTGTCCGGAAAGCCTGTTCTGCTTAAAGAGCATCTGTCACGCGTTACGCTAAGCATTATAAGCAGAATCATGTTGGATAAGAAGTATTTTAGCGAATCCAAATTTGAAACCGCGGTTGTGACTCTTGAATATTTTCAAGAGATGCTTGACGAGTTGTTCCGCTCAATGGAGTGCTTAATATTGGAGATTGGATTCCGTGAAGAGAATGAAAGCCTTGAAAAAGAAATTTGTTCGATTTCATGACCATGTTTTCGAAGAACACAATGCTAAAATGAAAGGATTAATGGAGGATTTTGTAACAAAAGACATGGTGGATTTGCTGTTGCAACTTGCTGATGATCCTAATCTTGAAGTCAAGCTTAATTATGACAGTGTCAAGGGGTTCACGCAGGTATCTGTTAACATCTTTAAAGAAATGATTGAGATCCTCAGCTGAGCTGATAATAGATCTGCTGATATCTTTAGTTGGCAATTTAGATTCTCAATCCGTTATCAAATTACAACAAAAACCCAAAAAATAAAGGATTAAGAATATCTCCTAAACTAATCTTTGTTCTGGTCTAGATTATCAGAGCAGAGGATCTGAATGTAAAAAAAAAAATCAGGTTACAACAAAAACTCAAAAAATACAGATTTGCTGACATATGTAATGAGTGGCTAGATTAATTTTAACATGCATTACTAACGTTGATTCATGATGAGCAGGATCTAATAGCTGGAGGCACGGACACGTCAGCCACAACAGTGGAATGGGCAATGTCTGAACTCATGAAACAACCACACTGATCGAGAAGGCAACAAAGGAGCTTGACAGAGTGATCGGAAGAGAGAGATGGGTGGAAGAGAGACATCCCAGAGCTTCCATACATAGATGCTATCATGAAGGAGACTACGACGAAACACCCGGTGGCCGTCCTGCTAGGCGCTAGCCCCACACTTGGCTCAAGAAGATTGCAACGTTTCCGGATACGGCATCCGTAAAGGAACCAGATTGTTCATCAACATCTGGAGCATCGGCAGAGATGCTTCGTTTTGGGACGAACCCGAAGCGTTTCGTCCCGAGAGGTTTCTGCAGGGGAAGGTGAATATGGATGTGAAGGGACAGAGTTTTTCGCTTTTGCCCTTTGGTTCTGGAAGGAGGATGTGCCCTGGATATAGCCCTGGATTGAAGATGATTATGTCTAGTTTGGATAATATGTTACATGGCTTTCATTGGAAGTTGCCGGAGGATCACATGAAGGTTGAAGATATCAGCATGGAAGAAGTTTATGGATTGGCAACACCAAGGAACTACCCGCTTGTTGCAGCCACGACTCCCACTTCATCTTTATTAATTACTAGCTATAGTTTTCACTTACATGTATGTTATTTATTTTTACTGTATCTATGAATCTATCTATCACCTATTTAGATCATGTATTTATTTCTTTTACCGTATCTATCTATCTAACTATCTAGATTATGCAATTTTTTAAAAATGTTTTTATATAGGTAGGATTCTAACAGCCCTGAGATTTCACATACGTTATCAAAGTTTCTTTTATTCAGCCTCCTGCACTGTACCTTATCAAGTCTACTTGATCTTTGTTGTACACATGACCGTTTCCAGATATTTTGGGCCTCATCCATTCAATGATGTTAACAAAAATTGAAACATTTTTAAATAGATCGGGTACAGAGGAGTAAGACCCCAAACTGATTGAATCTTGAAAAGTGAGACCCCAAAATAAGAAGAATTTGATTTGGTCATTTAGGAGTACCAGTAAATGGTTGGATTTACTCCCATTATGGGCCGGCCCTAGCTGCACAATTAGCTATCTATGAATGCTAGGTTACCAATACGAAAACCAGTAATGCAGGTAAGTGAGGATAGTCAAATTAAATGAACAATCTTTTATTATACAACTTTTTGATGATTACATGTCACGACGTTGATAGTAACACAGGTAAAATTCGTATCATTATATGAATAATGTATGTATCAACGTATTAGTTATACCATTGCGAGTCTGTAACTTAAATATCAACATATCAGTTACACAACCGTTTAAAGTTGTTGTCACAATGCCAAACCATGTGGTTTTTATATATATATATATATATATATATATAACCATCAGTTACACATTAATTATAAATTTTCACATATTTATCATTAATTTGTTTGAAACTGTTGTAAATCAATGGAAAACAAATGAGTTAAAAGAAGAACTTAGTGAGATCAGAGGAAGAAGTAAATAAGAGATGAGAGAGTCAGAGAAAAGAGAGGCGTGAGCAACTGTGTATATTCAATCTGGAGTAGAGGTGTCCACGGTTCGGTTTCAGTTTGAAACCGCCGGTTCCGATTCTGAGGGGAAACCGTAACCGAAACCGTCATACACGGTTTGGGTTCGGTTTTGTAACCGGCGGTTTGGGCGGTTTGGACGGTTTTGGTCGGTTAGTGACGGTTTGGGGCGATTTTGATGTGTTTTTAAAAAAAATAAAAAATAAAACCGCCGGTTTTTTGGTCGGTTTTTGGGAAGACTAAACCGTAACCGGTTTCGGTTACGGTTCGATTACGGTGTTTTATGGGCGGTTTCGGTTCGGTTTCGAACGGTTTAACCGAACCATGGACACCTCTAATCTGGAGAGCGGCAAGCTTTTACAAGAGGTGGTGAGCAACTGTGTCTATTATAGACTCTCTTATTTTAGTCTACTTGATTTACATCTTTTAAGTAGAAAAATCGAAGAGTGGCGTCATAGATAAGCAAAAATATCTTCAACTTTAATGAATATAAAATGGTAGAATCGGTTGGTGGAAATCCACCTTTTCACAACACTCCTCCTTGGAATTCCACCACTTGTATTTTAAGTTGTTAGGTAAAAACCAGTGGGACAAAAACCTTGACAACTATATATATAATGATCTTCTAAAACTTGTGGTGTTAGACGTTCTCAAAACTATCTCATTAAAAACCTTGTCAAGAAAATCCAGGGGGAAAAAACTTGATCGAAGGGAAAAAGAGTATAGTGCATATAGTCCAGAGTTATTGTTTTCTTGAAAACATTTATCACATTTATACTTTGCTAGGAAAAACCCGATGGGATAAAAATGTTGGATTAAAGTAATATTTATGATGATCTTCTAGATCAGAGTAACATATATACAATGATTAGTAATATCAAAGTAATAGTTACAATGATCTTCTTGATTAAAACAACATATAAACGATGATCAACTGGATCAATGTAATTTTTATGATAATCTTTACGGATCAAATGATTTCTGGGTGTGCTTAGAGAATTGTCTTATTAAAACCTTATCAGGAAAACTCAATGGGACAAAAAACCTGATTGGATGGAAAAAGAGTACAATGCACAAATGCCCCAATATAATTAATATACTTCATTTGATATGCTCCCCCTGATGGGAAGCTCCCCCTGGTAAAATTCTTTTGAAGCAATCTTCTTGATTGCAAGCAGAAGTATATGGATGTTTATTTCTTAAATAACATCATAAATAATTGGGGAAATATAAGTAAAAACTTGCTTTATCGAGTAATATCCATATGGAATCTTTTCAGAATCTTTTCAACATATCCTTATTGATAGATAAGCATTTCATTTGATCTATGTTCGATCTTCAAGTCGAGACAATATTTACTTTCTCATTTCTTTATGAAGACACATATGATTTATATCCTTATCTTATCGGATATTAACTGAGACAGTTATATTAAATCCGTTCATATTATTATTTAATTCATATAAGGATTTTTGTATGTTCATCAAATACAGATTACGAGATCTCGATTTATATGCTTCTAACATTTTCAATCCTTCATGGATTATAAATATATGTATTGAGTGAATCATATAGATAAATGATTACTACATCTAGAAGACGTATTTCAAGCCTTTCAAAGGCAGCTAATTTTATCAAAAATTCAGAACGTAATCGTATTCATCACTTTGAATACTAAGTTCTTGTGAGAAACTTTATACTACGAGTCGTGCCTCATATCTCACAATCTCATTTTTCTCATTACGTTTCCGTATAAAGACCCATCAATATCCAATTAATATGACATCTCAAGGTGTCTAGAGTATTATTGGTCTAACTACTTTATGTTTGGCTTATGAAGTCAATTCTTCTTGAATTGCTTCTTTTCATTTAGGTCAATCGTGCATTTATCTACAATCATTGATATTATGAAAATCATAATTCTCATTTATAATTTCAGTAGCGCTACTGTGTATAACAATACATCATCAATAATTGTTTCCTTATAATTCCACATTTCTCTCATAGAAATTTTCTCAATATATATATTCTTGTATCTCTGTTGAGATTTCTTCCATATCAATAGATTTAGTCACTTCATATATTTGTATAGAAATTTTCTTAATTTCAATATACTTGTATCTCTTATGAGATTTCTTCCATTTCAATGGATTTAGTCATTTCATAGACTTGTGTCTCTTTAAAAATATCAGATCTTATAGAGTTGATTTAGAGAAAGTGGATTTATTTATAACTCGAGTTTTGTTTACTCTTGGGATCCCAATAACAATACCTTTCAAAAAGTTCATAAGCTTATGATATGCATCAGATGATTTATTTGTTGTAATTTGCTCTGATTATTCTGCAGGAACAATTACCCGGTCGGGGTTTATGAGATAACAACTTATAAAATCTTGTTAACCTTTAATATAACATGTAACAGATTAATAGTCATCTGATGATCAATTATCTTCCGTATTTGAGAGATACGAAAAGATTGATATGAGACACACATATATATAGATAACCGAACTGGTATCTCTATTTTGTATATAAGTAACTTTTCATTTACTTTTCTCTTCTAGAGAAACTTTTCCACTTGGAAATTAATCAATATGATAATATGCATATTGTGCATAAAAATATGAACTATCAGAAGTTTAAATGATCTAATAGAAGATTATTCAAAATCAACATTAGTCTCATAATGATATAGAGACCTTATCTTAAATCATGCACGAGATGCAAATAAAGAGATACACAACACAATCAAATATCTTAAAGACTGAGTAAGTCCCTATATAGAAATTAGTAACTGTACTGAAATAATAAAGTTCTCGTAAATACCTGGAAACGTTTAACAAGTGATTCCTCTGATCCATTTCAATTATGAGCATATCTGAAAACTAGATGTTGAACATCAATTCTAGCTGCTTTACCATATTCATAAAATATCTTGTAAGTTCAATCAAGTTAATATACCTGAAAAACTAATAATCAGTGCAAGTAATATGGAGATGTTTGATAATAAACAAACATGTGATCATCTCGTAGATGCATCAGCTAAAACCATATAATAATGAAATGGATCATTTGGTGGATGAATATGTCCACATATATCCTTTGAATTCTTTGTAAAAATGGTGAGGATCCAAAACCAAATTTAGAATGAGATGGTTTTATTATTAGTCTCCATTTGTGAATATGCAATACATAATTTCTCATTGGAAAAAAAATCTTCTGGTTTTTTAATGAATATCCATGAAAATTTTCAATGATGCGTGATCGATACAGTCACATCAAAGTATAAACATTTTTGGATTTGGGAATTTTTGATTCATAACTGCATAAACATCTACACTCTTAATAATAGTGTAATATAATCCAGATGATAAAGCACACAACTTTTCTACAATGAGTTTATGATCTGAATCATGAGAAGTAATGCGTATATATTAAACATTCTCATTACTCATAGTTTCAATATGATATCCATTCCTCCGTATATCTTTGAAATTAAACAGATTCCGTTATATTCTGTTTGAATGATATAAAATATCAGCGATACACAATTTAATACCATCTGGTAATAAGATTGTGGCTCTTTAAGAGTCTTTAATCAGATCCGATGGATCTGATCTTGTCTTAATCTTATATACCCTTGAAATAAACATATTTCTGTATGTTCTATTTGAATAAATATCATTGATATATAATTTAGTATTATTTGATAACAATATCGTGACTTCTTTAGAGCTTTCTATCAGATCCGTTGGATCTAGAAACAGTATTAACATTTGCTCAGAGTAAAGTCAAATTCATAAAATATATCTGGCTCCGTAGAACTGTATGAATCATTACACTCTCGATAAGATGTTTATTTTCCTTCTAGGAATTTTATAGACATTACGTGTAATATCATTTTATATCTCATCTGAAATGATAATAATGTGTCCCCCTTTTTCTTAATAGGTTTATTCTGTACACCATTTTCTCTTGTCATTTACAAACATCCACTCTTAGGGTATGTTTTGATATCTCATAAATTTAAATATATCCAAATTTACTCTCTTGATATTTACTCTTTCAATAGCAACTATAAAATGGATAAAATATCCTTTACAATCTCAATATACGTGATATTAGGATTTTAAATCCCTTTTATGATACTCACAGCATCCTGCTGGATGTATAAATCTTTGTTCTCAAATAAATGATACGATATGATCTTACATTCCTTTTACAATACTCACAACATCCTGATGGATGTGTAGGAATGGAATAAAATATTATTTTCAATTTTTTTTTCGATAGGATCTTAAATCATTTTTATGATACTTACAAGATCATGTTGGATGTGTAGATCATTTTTTCAAATGAATGGCATGTAAACATATCACTTCATATATACGAGTAACTTCAGATTCTGAACGAGTTTGAAACCCCAAGTTCCAAATAATGAAGTATGGCTTTCATGAATATAACACTGGATCCAAGACTATAGGTTCTCATTGGTTTTCAAAACCGTACTATATGGCATCCATGTATATAACAATGGATCCAAAACTTCAGGTTCTTATTGATTTTCAAAACCGTACCAACTTAAATGTCATAAATCTAGAAACTTTATGTTCTGGTTAGTTGGTCTAGCCAATCTCATATATTACGTATAAGTAAATAATACGAATATGTAAAGAGCATAATAATTATACAATTATCTGGAGACACGGTCGAAGCCAGCTCTACGACACAACCGAAGCTAGTCCCGAGTCATGGTATAAACCAGTCTCATATATTGTGTACAAATAAATAATGAATATTTAAAAAAATTATTTGAAGACAGAGCATAAGCCAGTCCCAAGACACGACCGAAACCAGTCTTATATATCGAGGACATAAGTTCTCTCGATATGAGAATAAAATTAAAATATTTCAGGGACATGAGTTCTCCTGATATGAGCATAAATTTTAAACATTTCAGGTAAACAAATCCAGAATTATATATATGAGTTCCGTTGACGACATAAGCCATCTTGTTATACGGAACTATATGTATTATATATCCAGAATATTGAGATATAAGTAAATTACCTATCGGGTTACTTTTACGCAATTGTGCTGGATATCAGGATTTTCCTTCGCACCTGAAAATAAAGTTAATAAAGCTTGAATATGTCAAAACAATACTTACAAGCAAAATTAGCTTAAACCGATGGCATAGTTACATTCGGAACAGTAGAAATAGCTGGAAATGGGTCCGACTTGGTTGAAAACTGGTGAAAATTGTACTAAATTGGGTATAAAACATTTCTGGACTAAGTTAACTCGATTAACGGAATATTCCCTGACAGTAACGGAATATGCTTAGATAGTAACAGAATATTCCCCAACTAGTGATGTGGTATATCACTGACGGTTCAATGATGTGGCAACGATGTGGTGCAATTGGGCCCTGAGGTGGCGCTGATTGGGCGAAGACGTGGCTGATGACGTGGTCATCTTTTCCTTGGGAAGTTGCAGAAAAATCTGGAAATTTCTTTAGTGTTGACCGAACTTTGAACGAAGCTATAGGGTTCATTTGAGCTCCGTTTGAGATGTGGTCAATGGCGTTGGAATCATATTTCCGAGAGCAACACAACGGTATCCTTCAAAAAATGATTTGAACACTTTGAAAATTTTGGACTCAATCAAAACCGAATTAAAACTCTCAAGAACTCTCGCTGGAACAAAATTAATACTTAGTAATGCGTAATCTATACTCGTGCTGATAACGTGTTGTAAATCAATGAAAAACAAATGAGTTAAAAGAAGAACATAGTGAGATCAGAGGAAGAAGTAAATAAGAGATGAGAGAGTTAGGGAAAAGAGAGGCGTGAGCAACTGTGTATAATGATATCTGGAGAGCGGCGAGCTTTTACAAGAGGTGTGGTCTATTATAGACTCTCTTATTTTAGTCTACTTGATTTACATCTTTTAAGTAGAAAAATCGAAAAGAGGCGGTCATAGATAAGCAAAAATATCTTCAACTTTAATGAATATAAAATGATAGAATCGGTCGGTGGAAATCCACCTTTTCACAACGGAAACATCTTAAGCATAATACTTGTACTTAGAAGTTATTACAAAAATTTATAATATATAAGAATGAGCGCTTATTTATGATGATAATGCAACTTAATTTCTTGTTGAACTTTGAGTTATAAATACGGAACCCACATTTTTCACATTAGTATGATATTGTTTGCTTTTGGTCAAACTCGTACGAATTTGTTTTTTGAACATTTTCCAAAAAACCTCATACCAATGGAGATTGTTTCCACACTTATATACTCAAGATCATCCCCTTATCTAGTAAATGTGAGATTTTGATTATACACTTAACACTTAGAGTCATAAAGTCTGTAACTATGTACATAATTTTTTTTAAAAAAAAATCATGTTATAACTATAAAGTTGACTATGTGGTATATTTCTTTATAGTGGAAATTGTGAGATATGTTATTTTTTGTATTGTGTGTTGTAATGATGGTACCGTTTTAATAATTTAAGTTTAAAAGACACCTATTATTGTGAACAACCGAATCTGCCCCTAAATTTTATTTTTTAAAAGGCAACTTCAGAACTCGTGTGTATGTCCCCAAAAAAGTTGTCTACAAAACTTTTCTCCCTCTCCAAAAAAATTGTCTCTCTCTAGATTCTGCACAAGAAGGTAACAAATATTTATGATCTGGTGATTCTCTTTTCTGTTTTCATGCATTTCAGATATTTTGCATGCATTTCTGTGGGGGTTAACAGTGTATCCATTCCTCGATAATATGTTTTTTCAGTCTTTATAAGAACTTGTATGAACAATGAATATATCCGAGCTTTTTTCATGTATGAACGAGAATATTTAAAGATGAATCGAGCTTGTTTTATATTGGATCGAGCTTTTATAAATTTTGAAAAAAGCTCGATTATTTGAAAAAAATCCTCGATAATATGATAAATATTCTCGATCCTTTGAAAAAGTTCTTGGTCTCTTGAAAAATTTCTCGATCCATTGAAAAAAGTTCTCGAACTCTTATAAAATTCTCGAACCCTTGAAAAAGTTCTTGATCCCTTAGAAAAAGTTCTAGATCCCTTACAAAAAGTTCTCGAACCCTTGAAGAAGTTCTCGATCCCTCAGAAGAAGGTCTCGATCCCTTAGAAGAAGGTCTCGATCCCTTATAAAAAGTTCTCGATCCCTATGAAAAAAGCTCGATCCCTTAGAAAATGTTCTCGATCCCTTTCCAAAAAGCTCGATCCGTTTGTAAATATTCTCGATCCCTTACAAAAAAGCTTGTTCCCTAAGAAAATATTTTCGATCCCTTACACTTAAGAAATATTTTTAATTCTTAATAATTGTAAAAGTAATTTATTTATGTAATTTGTTAATAATGGTTTGTGATGATGATTTTCATAGGACAATGAATTGAGTTAGAATAGTCATATCTTACAACAATCGATGGGAGCATCTACCTGATGGAAGTCAGAGGTTTTTTTGGTTCCGATAACCAATGAATGTATGTGTCAAAAAATATGACTTACGAAGAGTTGGTGTCGATCGTGCAAACCGTTGTGAAGTACGATGTGAACAAATGCATTACTGATCTACAATCTATATCAATCGTTCACGGGACAACATGTCGTACATTTATAAGAAACGACGATGATGTTTTGTTTATGCTAGAAGAAGATAGGGTGATCCCTCAAGTATGTGTTAGTCTAATTGAGAGGGCAGCAGGATATGTGACAGCTGAAGATATCCCTGCTCGTGAAAACACCCAAAAATTTCGATTGTTTAGCGGAAGCAATTAGTTGTTCACTGAAAGAAGTGGGATCGAAGGGCAACAAAACATGTATGGTGTCCCACCAAAAGTAGCCAACCATGGTGATATAGTTGGACCTCAATTGGACAAAGACTTCAGTTGTCAAATTGAGATGAGTGATGGGCAGTACAACCACCAATACAATGAGATGTACAATGACATGAACAATGAGCGGAACAATGAACTGAATGTTGGGACAATTCATGAGGTGGCTAATGAGTTAAATTTGCATCTGGTAGATAACGTAGCAAACAATGAGAAAGATAAAGAACCATTTCAAATGGAAAGACGTGCAAGACGTGTACACAGATGTAGTTCCATTGCAATAGATATAGTCGGGACCTCTAAGGTCCGGCCTATTGTAACTTCAGCTGATTCTGAGAAGGCCATAACGTGGGTTATTCCAGGAGCAGAATCATACGCGTTTGGTATGGTTGGAAGCAGGAACTTGGTAGAAGATGAACCTACAAGCATGATATATAAAAGGCAATTTTTTCCTACTAAAAAAGATTTGAAAAGATTGGTTGGGCATTTTGCAATACGGCACAACTTCGAGTGGAAGGTGAAAAAGTCGAATAAGATAATGTTACATCTGGTTTGTTTGATGGATAACTGTACATGGAAGTTAAGAGCGGTGAGGAGAGATGAAGCGACATACTTCCAAGTAAGAAGTTTTGTCAATGAACACACTTGTCCGTTGGAGGAGATTCACTATTGCTATCAACAAGCTAGTGCAGTCATAATTGGAAAAGTGGTTGCACCTAGATTCCAACATCAAGATGGTCGACTAATGCGTCCGAAGGACATAATATCCGACATGAAAACAATGTATGGTATCTAAATCATGTACAGTAAGGCACATCAAGCCCTGCAATATGTGTTGTCAATGACCTATGAAACGCATGAGGAAACCTTCCAACTGCTGCCATCATTCGGTTACATGTTGGAACAATAAAATCCCGAAACAATTACTGACTTACAGTGCGATGAAGATGGTAAATTTCTCTACTTTTTCATATCGTTGGGTGTCTCAGTTAAAGGATTCCAGAGGTGTATACGCTCAGTTATTGTCGTTAATGGTACCCATTTAAAGGGTAGATTCGGGGGTATAATGTTTGTTGCAATTGCACAAGATGGGAATGAATAGGTTTATCCAAATGCTTTTGGGTTCGGTGACTCAGAAAATAACCTATCACGGGAGTGGTTTTTGGATTGCTTGAAAGGTGCTCTTGACCATATAGATGATTTGGTATTCATTTCTGATCGACATGCAAGCATTGAATTAGGGATTTCTAAAGTGTTCCCTTATACCACACATACCATATGTGTCTGGCACTTTTCTGAAAATATTAAGAAGCGATATCAAAGAAAGGAAGTTGCCACAATAATGGACAAAGCAGCCCGAGCGTACATTGAGTTGCAATATAACCGGCACATGGAAGAGTTACGAAACTTGCACCCGAATGTATATGATTATGTAATTGATGTCTGTCCACACAAGTGGTCCCGTGTACACTGCCCCAACAGAATGTACATTGTGATAACAATAAATGCTGCAAAATGCATAAACTTATGTCTAAAATTTGCACGGCAACTGCCTATGTTGACTCTGGCAGAGTTCATTCGGAATATGCTACATCATTGGTTTCACGATCGTAATAGGGATGCACAGTCCATACGTCATCAGTTTACCGACGCAGCACATCATGTGATCCTAAAACGTGTTGATAAGTGCAATTTTATGACCGTAAATCCAGTTGACTAGAACATATTCTCTGTGAAGCAGTCTGGAAAACAGTGGACCGTTGACTTAGCCCGGAAGACCTTCACATGCAATAAATTCTAAATGAACCTTTTTCCATGTTCTCACGCTCTCACTGCAGCAAGGTACATCATACGTTTTAGTCTACGGTTAATATTACTGAAACGTGAATCTCATCATTTTCATTGTTTTTACAGGGACCGAAACATGGATTTCACATCCCTGTGTGCGAACTACTACAAGAGACAAACACTTATTGATGTGTACTCGATTCCTATTATACCGGTTGAACATCCTTCCACTTGGATTGTGCCATCTAACATCGCTGAGAGAGTGGTTTTGAATCCAATCTCTAGGAGATAAGCTAGCCTCCCGAGGGCGGATCGACATATCTCTTCTTTGGAGACGACATCTACACAGAAATGTAGAAGATGTGGACAACCAGGGGATAATTCCAGGAGATGTTCCAACCTAGTTTTATTAATGAAGGTCTGAGTAGAGTTGTTCCTGAGGAATACAGGCGCAAGTGTAGCATCTGTCATATAGTTGGCCACAACAGACAAACGTGCTCTACCAGAGACTCCACCGTGGAATGATTTGAGGCTTTATGATGATGACATTGTGATAATTTGTACTCATATGACTTGTTCATCAACTTAAATTCAATGTTATTTAAATAGGTTTTCCAATTTGTGTTATACTTATGTTATATCAGCGTAAGGGGGTTACCTGCTGCTTCCGGATATTCACTAGGACATCCTGTCTCCAGGGTCGGCTATGAACATCTTCCCGGAGGTGAGATCAACGGTCACCAAGAGCCAATGTTGGCACCCAATGTTGCATGGTATTAGGACCTGTAAACGTAAACGGTATTAAGAATTGCAAACCAAGTAACACTTACCATGTCAACCTCGTGCCACAGACAGCATCCAATCGGGGCACCACCACACACCATCATAAGGTCGTCATCCTTCCACCAGGACCTCAGCACATTCCACCGTGTCATGGTGATCTCCCCGTGAGCATCACGAGGCATCATTCTCCTGTACTGGTGCTCCAGATAAGACTGTACAAACATTTGATAGATAAAAAAATATTAATGTTTTACAAACTAATTTACAAGCATCCGTAATCTTTACTTTTTTAAATACTTACAAAAAACTGCGTACCAAATATGTTGACCATTTAGTTGTACACACTCAGGAATGCTCGTTGATGCTTCCGAAGCAAATGGAGGTACGTGTCTATATACTAGGAATATATACATGTAATAAATTGTTAGGAGTGTTACATATCTAAAACAAACATAAAAATGAAAATTCCCGATCGCGCGTGCCTCATCCTCTAATTCCATGAAGTTGGTTTGCATCCGATGGAACCATGCAGCATCATCTGACTCCATCACGTCTGTATTAATTTCCCATTAGTTGCATAATTATTTAATTGAACTGAAGAAAACCTGCCATCTAAATAGAAAAAAAAAAGTATACACCGCTCCCCGTTTATGTTCTTCTTGAAGGCTCAGTAAACCTTCAACTGGTCACCATCCATCAGTCTATGGGGATCAAAAATGTGGTCTGAAGGCTAAAGTATTACCGTTACCCTCTTCGAATGGCACATATCTGTGTACGGGCTGAGCAACTGCCAACCGTTCTTCAGTACGTACCTCTCCAGTCGAACTCCCCCCGCTGGGGTGTGCTGCTGTGAGGAGCTTCGTTCCCTCTGCGGCTGGATCAATGTAAGGGGTGGAGGGGGAGGGAGAGCTTGCTGCTCAATCGGAAAAGGGTAACTCTCGCTCAACCAATGAGGGAGGTAGAGGGGGCGGCTGTTGCTCAATCAATGGGGGAGGTGGAGGGGACGGCTTCCGCTCAATCGATAGAGGAGGTGAAGGGGGCAGCAACTGCTCGATCAATGAGGGAGGTGAAGGGGACAGCTACCGCTAGATCGATGGGGGAGGTAGATGGGGCATCTGATGCTCGATCAATGAGGGAGGTGGAGGGGATGGTTACCGCTCGATCGATAGGGGAGGTGGAGGGGACGGCTCCCGCTCGATCGATGAGAGGTCCAATAGAATGGCTATAAGTGTAACAGGCCCTATATCTCCGGTACAGTGGTGAGCCTCACTCTCTGGAACTACCCCTCCGGTATGTGGATCCTCCCGACGTCCACCAGTCCTGTCTGTCCCCCTGATATACCCATATGTCTTGTCTCCGAGAGTAAAGTCTGGATTAGGACCAGGTGAACCATCCAGATGCATATGCGTCATGTAGCCCTGAAGCCCCCCGATCAATGTGAGTAACTCTTGATGCTGCTCCTGTCGAACCTCCTCGCTCTTCTGGATCTTATCCAGTAACTCTTGGTGCTGCTGCTGTCACTAAAACTCACTCTTCCAGAGGGCTTCACGTAACTCGTTGAACTGATGTTCTCATGGGGCCTGAAATCATGTCAATATTGTTAATACTAAAACAATCAACAGGTCTTGTTAATAAAAACAAAACTATCATCCCAACTCACATCCCCATCACGTCTAACGCCTGCACAGGAATCCCCTATAGATGCATCAGGTCCTGGGGTGGTAAACCAAACCCTTCTATGTCGTACTCACCAAAGAGACGGCTCAGATCCATCAGTGTCCATGGCACTGAATCCCAAACCTGATGGATCAGAACCCTCCGTCTCACTGGGCCTCTCACCCTCACCCTCCTCCTCAGAACCCGATCCACTGCTTCTGCCAGTGGTAGTGATCAGAGACAGTCAGAAGGTGAACCCTGTCCTCCTAAACATACAGTCTCTTCCTATCACTTAGGCCTGCAAAGTACGGTGCCGTCGTCTCAGCTGTTGTGGGCATGATTTCCTTCATTGCAAACATCTGAAAGCTTAGTTAGAGGAATGTCATTCTAAACATAGTAAGCAATATAATAATTAACAAATAAAAAAAATACCCTAACACTGAAAATCTTGGCTAGCTTCTTCCCTCTTGGTTGTTTGGTCAACTCTCACATCAACATACGAGGAAAAAGCTCTATAACCCTTCGGGCGTCGAAATCAACGCCCAGTTGGGGGATCACCTCGAAAGCAAATATCTGCATCAAATAAAAGTACAATTAGAATCCAAAAAATTTAGGCAATGAAAAATAAAATACATGTTGTAATTCAAAGTTCTTACCAATAGGGCATGCGATAGACCGTAAATGTTGTACCCCTCCACGGTATGTACAACAGCGCCCTCTGACTGTTGGCGTCTCTCCTCACGTCGCCGGGGTAACATATGCTTGAATGACAACATAGAATGCCTATAGACATGGGCACCCTACAGGAATGCATCGAAGGCAGTGAGGTCCTCAACCAACCGAAACTACCAAACTGGAATCTTGAATCTCTCGTCCACCCCCATCAGTATCCAGTTCAGCATGTAGATGAGACACAACTTCACAGTATCATACACCTCTTAAAACTCTTGAAGGGTAAGAACAACCCTCAAATCCTCCAACGATACCTCATCGACTCCAAGAAAGTATCGCTGATGTATGCCATTCTCCACTGCAGCATACACACTCGTGTCCGGTACGACTCCGAAACATAATCCGGTGATGAGGCAAAATTCTACCTTCGAAAACCTCACCACATGGTTCCCTAACAAGAATTGCATCTCATCTGTTGGCCCGTCATGGTCCAACTCCCACAACAACAGCTAATGGATAACACCACCCGAAAACTTCATCTCCCGGTGACATGAAATGCTTGAAACAGGACACCATCAACCAACACCGATCCTTAACAACAAAATCTTCAGGGACCTTGTTTAGTGCATCGTCTATACAGCTGAGGGCTTTAAAATGATCGTGTCGAGTCAATTTTCCCTTAAACCAATCTCCCTCTAGAGTTTTAAGGAAATCCTTCAACCTGGTTCTCATCTGCATTGTCATAGAAACAATACATAAGTAAGTTAGGAAAAACTCGGTTCTTTGAAAAATAATCTCGATCGTTTGAAAAATATTCTCGAACTTTTAAAAATATTTCTCGATCCTTTGAAAACTTTCTCGATACTTTGAAAATTATTCTCGATCCTTTTAAAAAATCTCGACCCTTTGAAAAACATTCTCGATCGTTAGAAAAATATCCTCGATCGTATGAAACAAATTCTCGATCCTTTGATAAAAATTCTCGATCCTTTGAAAAAAATTCTCGATCGTTTGAAAAATATTCTCGATTGTTAGAAAAGTGTTCTCGATCGTTTGAAACAATTTCTCGATCCTTTGAAAAAATTCTCGATCCTTTGAAAATTTTCTCGATCCTTTGGAAAATAATCTCGATCCTTTTAAAATATCTCGACCCTTTGAAAAACATTCTCGATCTTTTGAAAAATATTCTCGATCGTTAGAAACAATTTCTCGATCCTTTGATAAAATTCTCGATCCTTTGTAAATTTTCTCGTTCCTTTGAAAAATATTGTCGATCCTCTTAAAAAATCTCGACCCTTTGAAAAACATTCTCGATCGTTTGAAAAATAATCTCGATCGATAGAAAAATATTCTCGATCGTATGAAACAATTTCTCAATCCTTTGATAAAATTCTCGATCCTCTGAAAAATATTCTTGATCCTTTTACAAAATCTCGATACTTTGAAAAACATTCTCGATCATTTGAAAAAAAGTCTCGATCTCTGAAAAATATTCTCGATTCTTTGAAAAAAATTCGACACATTGATAAAATTCTTGATCCTTTGAAAAAATTTATGATCGTTTGATAGAAATTCTCGATCGTTTGAAAAAAATTCTCGATTGGTTAAAAAATTTCCTCGATTCTTTCTAAAAAAACATCGATCTTATTCCAAAAAACCTCGGTTTCGCATGAAAATTTCTTTATTTAAGTTTTTTAAAAATGTAAATCCTCAATACGGAGAATTTCATCTTCCTCATCACATATTCAACCTCATTTCAAACCCTAACCTAAACCACAACCATTCTCAGACCTGTTTTTCAACCATAATCTACAATTTCAATCAACAAAACACGAGTCTAGCATGCAATGACAATTTATCAACAGCAAATCGGAAAAAAAAAAACAAACTGAACTTACCTCTGTCAATCGCACGAAATCTAGTATATTCCCGTTCCGGTCACTTCGCCGTTGATTTCATTGTCGTCGATTAGCTTCCCGTCAGTTTCTTTCTCACTCCTACTTTTCTCAAACTAGGAAAATGACAATTGTCTCTCTTCTTCAATATTTCGGCGTACTTTCATCTTTTTACGTTAAATGGTGTCTTTTAAACTTACATTAGTAAACTGGTGATATTTGCACAACACCCCCCAAAATAGTGCCATTAATTTTTCGAACCCTATAATGTAACAATTACTTGCTCCATCTGGTATATTTATGTGTTTTTTTTATTAATTGGTCCAATTGTCTTTGCTTTTATCTTTCAGATCTGACTTGTATGTGGAGTGTACTTTTAGGTTATTTTTTTGTTTGGTTGAGTACGATTATAATATGTTTAATGTCTTTGTTTCTGGGTTTTATAGGGTTTTTGTTTAAGGTGTCCCCTGTTGGGGTTTATGCCTTAAGCATGTAATTTGTAAATGGATTTATGAAGTAAATAAAAAGAAATGTTCAATTCATTCTTGTTATGTTATTTATTTTATAAACTTGTGTACACATTAACATGCTGGATTGCCTGATGTAATCTTGAACTGTGTATATGAGTGTCATATACGGATGGATACAGTAAGAGACGTGCAATCTAAAGAGTCCATAGATAGCAAAAAAAGCTAGGTACTTTATTTGTGGTTAATCTATAGTTGCAGTCCATTTCGTAATGTACAGTGATTCTATCCTGAATCATTCATATGAGATATGGGAATGGAGGCACCTTGTATGATGTGATCATATAGGACTGTACCATGATCTATATGAATCTCACACCAAGATCCGTTTACCAATGAGATTCATATATATCAACTAATGATGGCTATATATGGGTGATCTTAATCCTGAGTGTTATATCGACTCCTTCAGGTTAGATCGTGGTCTTTGATATATCATGGGTGAGGTCAGATGCATTTCCTGATCAATATACTTTGTATGTTGGGATTGCGGTTTGACTTGTGGCTAGGAAGGTTTGTACACAATAGTGGAATCCACTCCTTCTTGTGAGAAGTAGATGGTAGTTCCATTAAGGGTTGATTCGAGGCTTGGACAATATGAGCGCTCTCCTAATTCCGTGAGGAAATAGGATTTATTGTCCATTAGAGAATCAATGGTACTTAAATGATATATGTAATTAGAGGGGTATAACAGACATTATGACCCAGCTCTAATTATGAACTACTGTGGAGAATCACACCATATGTGATAGCTATATCGATGGACATCGAGTTGTATCGGTCTGTGTAAAAATGTCTACAGTTGAGAGAGTGTAGCTTCGGGTTTTTAATGGAATAACACAGGAGTTAAAAATCAAGGAATATTAATTAAAGAGTTTAACTAATGATTCCGAAGATTATTAGAGCTAAAAATACTGTGGGTCCATTAGGCCCCCTTGCTAGCCCGATCGATTTAGGGAACAAGGGTCACGGTTAATTAATTGGATTGTCCAGTTAATTGTGTTATAAAAGTGACACGTATTTATTCAGAAATTAATTGAATAATAAGATTATTTAATTAAAAGATAATGGTGATTAAATAACTTAAATAATGATATTATTTAATTATGTTATTACTCACTAAATGGAGGGTGTATGTTGATATTTATTTTTGAATAAAATAAGATAATATGATTATTTTATTTTATTAAATTAAATATTTTATTTTTGAATTTAAATAGTTTGAATTCAAAAATTAAAATCAAATAAAAGATATGAGATATTTTTTATTTGAAAGTTTTTAAAAATCAAATATAGATTTGATCTAATAATTAAATATTATATATGTGATATATATTATTAAAAAAAAGGGTGTTGCATGTACAGCACACTTATATATATATACTTTGATTAAAAACAAGTGAAGGTTTTTGTTTTGGTATCAGAGCAAAGGCAGTGGCGACTGGCCGATCCCTGGGAACTCTCACGCGTGATCGTGTGATGAAGCGTGACTCTCCGCTCAGGGGCTTCTTAGAGGAGTGCTCTGATAGGTATCTGTGGGTGTCACCCTAAGAAGTTAGGACCGTGCCCACACCCATGATATGGGAATTGGTATCAGAGCCAATTTTATTTCTAGAACAGGAAATTGTTTTCGATGCTCCTATATGTATGATTGTATAGGCAAGATTTAAATTGACTGTATGATGTTATTGTATGTATATTAATTTTTTAAAATTTACAAAAAACATGATTGATTGTTAATTATATGGTACTGTGGATTTAGGGTTTATGGGTTGTATAATTTTTTTATTATTATATTTTTTTAACTATTATTGTATTGTAAAAAAAAAAAAATTGTAACCTATGTTGAAGACCTGGAAAATCGCGAAGAAAGATTCATGAGATGAATCGAGGTGACCTGAAGAGACTGGAAGACTTGAAAATTACAAGAAGACCAAGGAATGCCTTGGGGGTATTTTTGTAATTTTAGATTCTAATTTTTTTTAGGATAAATAATCCACAGTACTCGGCCAATTCATAGATGCTTTACATTATGTGATGATAAAAAGCATTGTCATGCATACGTATGTCATTTAGATTAGATATGCCTACACAAATATATTTGATATGTCATACATGCATCATAACCTGATATTTTATGTATTTTTTTAATGTGATTAAAATGGGTAAATACATAAATTGGCTTTGAAAATGAGATTAGTTTTTTAATTGTTAAAAAACTTGGTAATTCTCATTAATATTAATCTAGATATTAAAGAGTTTAATAAGTTAGATTAATAGGGTTATTTATAGTAATTATGATTAATTTGATTAATTGCCTAATTATAAATGAACCGAATATTGTGTTAGAGTTTTAATAGTTAAAACTTGGTAAACACTTTCATAATAATCTGAGCTTAGTAAATAGTTTACAAAGACTTAGATTATTTACTAATATATTAGATTTTTAATTGTTAAAAATGATTAATAATTTATTAGTTAATTAGAACTTGTTTCTAATAATGAATTAGTTAATGCACTAGATAACTTGATTAAAGTTAACCGTTTGATCCTGTAGAGTCTAGGTGCATTAATGGATAATAGAAAACCCTATTTTTAAAATAGTGAGTGGGAGAGGGATATATGACATATATATCCTGCGGTCTCCATCATTAGTTCAACACCATGAGATCCGAGTAGGGCCTCGTGACGGCTTTGCTTTCGTCCTCTCTAAGGAGGGTTTCCACAAAGGTCAATACCAAGGTTGACTTCTTAACGGATAGGATTTCTGAGGGTATTTCGGGATTGACCGAAGGCGGTAATTCTCGAGTTAAGATCGTGAGATCTGAAATGGTGGGTTACACTCACGAAGGTTTTGATTAAGTTTGTTAATTAAAAAACTGACAGAATAAACGATGGTTGAATGATATGGAATAAGATTTATTCTAGAATATCATTTGATTGAGAATATCTCGGTCCAACATGTAAAGATTTGACCGACCCTAATACGGCACTTTTTTGTGGTATGTTGGATTGTCGTGATATAGTAACTAATTTTTAGGGTAGTTCTAGTTCGTTAAACATGTTCATGCATCGTGTTTAAATTTATACCAAAGCACCCACACTTGTTTTAAATAAATGACTGAATGAATGTTTTATTTATTTCAGCAATGTCTTCTGCATTACTTCAAATTCTCGCAAACGACAAATTAACTGGTGATAACTACACAAAGTGGAAACTTAATATTAATGCAATTTTGATCACCTAAGACCTCAAGTTTGTGTTTACGGAGGAATGTCCTCCAGCGCCTACTGCCAATGCCACACGAACTGTTCGTGAGGCATACCAGTGATGGGTCTCATCTGATGAGAAAGCCCGAACATATCTATTGGCATCTATAACAGACGTGCTTGTCACAAAGCACGAAGCAATGACTTCGGCATTCGAAATCATGGAGTCATTACAAGCTATGTTTGGGCAGCCCTTCGAGTAAAAGCGACATGAAGCTGTTCGTTCCGTTATGCTCGCTCGCATGAAGGAAGGAACGTCAGTTCGGGAACATGTCCTGAGCATGATGTCCTACTTCAACACGGCAGAAGTCAACGGCGGGGCCATTGACGAACCCAGTCAGGTGAGCATCATACTGACGACTCTTCCGAAGAGTTTCGATCAGTTTAAAAGCAACTACGGGATGAACAAGTTCAAGTTCAATCTTACACAGTTGCTCAATGAGCTCGCTACCTTTGAGTCTTTGATTAAGGACAACAAAGGCAAGACCGGTGAGGCAAATGTTGCCGAACCATCTTCCTCTAATAATAATAAGAGGAAAAGGTTCGCTGGGAAGGCAAAAGAAAAGCCCAAACCTAAGAAAGCCCAAAGCAAAAAGAAAAGCACCTCCACTTACCAAGACAAAGGAAAATGTTTCCATTGTAACAAGGCCGGGCACTGGAAGAGGAATTGTCCTCAGTATCTGGAGGAGGTAGCAAAGAAGAAAAAGATGAAAGGTAAATATGATTTACTTGTTCTTGAATCTTGTTTAGTGAAAGATGATTCTTCACCCTGGATAGTTGATTCGGAGGCCACTAATCATGTTTGTTCTTTGTTGCAGTGGACTGATTCTTGGACACAACTAGATGAGGGAGCCTTCTCAATGCGTGTGGGGTCGGGGGATGTCGTATCGGCCAAAGCAGTGGGAGCAATAAGATTGTAATTTTGTAATAATAATAGTTTTTTATTATTAAACAATGTTTTTTATATTCCTGGATTTACAAGGAATTTGATTTCCGTTTCTAAGTTGTTAGAACAAAAATATTTTGTTTCTTTTAATAATAAGTTTGTTATTATTGGAAAGAATGGTCTGAATATTTGTTCAGGAATTAATGAAAATAATTTGTATGTGTTAAGACCGTTAATACATACTACACTGCTCAACACTGAAATGTTTAAGGTTGAAAAACAAAAAACTAAACGACATAAGATTTCTCCAGATAATGACACGTATCTCTGGCATCTAAGGCTCGGTCATATCAACCTTGACCGGATAGACAGATTAGTAAAATGCGGACCTTTAAGTGAGTTAAAGGTTGGCACCTTACCTGTCTGTGAATCTTGTCTGGAAGGTAAGATGGCTAAGAGACCTTTTATTGGAAAAGGGCTTAGAGCTAAAGAACCGCTAGATCTTATACATACAGACATCTACGGACCGATGAATGTTAAAGCTATGGGTGGTTATGAGTATTATGTCACCTTTATAGATGACTACTCATGATACGGATACGTCTACCTGATGCAACGAAAGTCAGAAACATTTGAAAAGTTCAAAAAATTCCGAGCTGAAGTTGAGAATCAATTAGATAGGACTATCAAGTCACTACGATCGGATCGTGGAGGTGAGTACCTTGACCAAGAGTTTGAAGACTTCATGGTCGATCATGGGATAGTTCCCAACTCACAGCTCCCGGTACACCTCAGTAAAATGGTGTAGCGGAGAGAAGAAATAGAACCATAATGGAAATGGTGAGATCTATGATTAGTTTCTCATCATTACCAAATTCCTTCTGAGGATATGCGTTACAAACAGCGGCATACATTTTAAATATAGTGCCATCCAAATCTATTCCTAAGACTCCCCTAGAGTTGTGGAATGGTCGTAAAGCTAGTTTGCGACATTTCCGCATATGGAGTTCACTTGTCTAAGGAACAGTGTCATAAGACACCTCAAGAAGTTGAGGATATAAGACATGTTCCCTATGCATCAGTAGTAGGTAGTCTCATGTATGCTATGTTATGCACGAGATCGGACATCTGCTATACAGTGGGAGTAGTCAGCAGATACCAATCCAACCCAGGATTGGATCATTGGGTTGCTGTCAAGACTATTCTCAAGTATCTTCGGAGAATGAGAAATTATATGCTAGTGTATTTCGGACAGGATTTGATCTCGTTAGGATACACATATTCTGATTTTCAGTCAAACAAGGATTCTAGAAAATCCACGTCTGGATCAGTATTCACATTGGGTGGTGGAGCCATTGTGTGGAGAAGTATGAAGCAATCTTGCATTGCTGACTCCACCATGGAGGCCGAATATGTAACTGATTGTGAAGCTGCTAAAGAGGTTGTTTGGCTCCGTAAGTTCTTGAATGATCTGGAAGTTGTTCTAGACCTGGATAATCCCATCACACTTTATTGTGATAACAGTGGTATTGTGACTAATTCCAAAGAACCAAGAAGCCACAAGAGAGGAAAGCATATAAAGAGAAAGTATCATCTCATCAGAGAGATAGTGCAGAGAGGAGATGTGATCGTCACCAAGATAGCCTCACAAGACAATCATGCTGATCCATTTACGAAGACCTTACGACTAAAGTGTTTTCGGGTCACCTAGATGGTCTAGAGTTACGAGACATGCCTCACATGCTTTAGTGCAAGTGGGAGATTGTTAAGGTTTATGCCCTAAGCATGTAATTTGTAAATGGATTTATGAAGTAAATAAAAAGAAAGGTTCAATTCATTCTTGTTATGTTATTTATTTTATAAACTTGTGTACATATTAACATCCTGGATTGCCGGATGTAATCTCGAACTGTGTATATGAGTGTCATATACGGATGGATACAGTAACGTGCAATCTAAAGAGTCCATATATAGCAAATAAAGCTGGGTACTTTATTTGTGGTTAATCTATAACTGCAGTCCATTCTGTAATGTACAGTGATTCTATCCTGAATCATTCATATGAGATATGGGAATGGAGGCACCTTGTATGATGTGATCATATAGGACTGTGCCATGATCTATATGAATCTCACACCAAGATCCGTTTACTGATGAGATTCATATATATCAACTAATGATGGCTATATGTGGGTGATCTTAATCCTGAGTGTCTTATCGACTCCTTCAGGTTAGATCGTTGTCTTTGATATATCATGGGTGAGGTCAGATGCATTTCCTGATCAATATACTTCGTATGTTGGGATTGCGGTTTGACTTGTGGCTGGGAAGGTTTGTACACAATAGTGGAATCCACTCCTTCTTGTGAGAAGTAGATGGTAGTCCTTTAAGGGTTGATTCGGGGCTTAGACAATATGAGCGCTCTCCTAATTTCGTGAGGAAATATGATTTATTGTCCATTAGAGAATCAATGGTACTTAAAGGATATATGTAATTAGAGAGGTATAACAGACATTATGACCCAGCTCTAATTATGAACTACTGTGGAGGATCACACCATATGTAATAGCTATATCGATGGACAGCGAGTTGTATCGGTCTGTGTAAAAACGTCTGCAGTTGAAAAAGTACAGCTTTGGGTTTTTAGTGGAATAACACCGGAGTTAATAATCAAGGAATATTAATTAAAGAGTTTAATTAATGATTCCGATGATTATTGGAGCTCAAAATATTGTGGGTCCATTAGGTCCCTTTGTTAGCCCGATCGATTTAGGTAACAAGGGTCACGGTTAATTAATTGGATTGTCCAGTTAATTGTGTTATGAAAGTGACACGTATTTATTCGGAAATTAATTGAATAATGAGATTATTTAATTATGTTATTACTCATTAAATGGAGTTTGTATGTTGATATTTATTTTTGAATAAAATAAAATAATATGATTATTTTATTTTATTAAATTAAATATTTTATTTTTGAATTTAAATAGTTTGAATTCAAAAATTAAAATCAAATAAAAGATATGAGATATTTTTTATTTGAAAGTTTTTTAAAATCAAATAAAAGATATGAAATATTTTTTATTTGAAAGTTTTTTAAAATCAAATATAGATTTGATCTAATATTTAAATATGATATATATTATTTAAAAAATAAAAATAAAAAATAAGAAAAAGGGTGTTGCGTGTACAGCACACTTACTTTATATATATAATTAAAAACAAGTGAAGGTTTTTGTTTTGATTTTGGTAAAACGGAAAGAAAAAAAAAAACAAAAACAATTTTTGGTATTTAGTGTGCAAATCATTCCACCGAGAAGAAGAAAATTAAATAAACTTTTTTTTTATCTACTAGAATTGTTTTAGGTGGTTTTTTTTTAGAAAAAATAGTTTCTTCGTTTGTTTTTCTCTACACCCTCTATCCTAAGTTTATGAAAACCGTGACGCGCCCACACGCAATTAATAGTCCCGGGAATAGCTAGGAAGATCTGTGGTACAGACCAGGAGCATATTGAAAAGTGAAGAAGCCTTCAAACGTTGGTAAGCTTATTAATATTTTTTTTTTATTGATTACAATTTTCTGTATTTACATATATATTTTATTAGTGTAATAATTTTTATATGTATTTGTTCCGAAAATAAATACGATTCTAAGTTCACTGGTCCCAGATACAGATTACGATCTGTATAAAAAAATTTAAAAACCCATTTCCGCTGCGCTACAGGTGAACGGGGTTCCAACATCTCCTTCCTCATTGCACATGTTTTGTTTGTTATTATTCTCAGTTGTTTTGTTGGGTATTATTTGAATTTGGATGCAAAATTATTGAGTGATATATGATTTATTGCAGATGTGAAGTCGGGCCCATTCCCTTCAGCAATTCATGTTTCATATGGCGGCAGCTACCAGGGTATTGGTACAAGTATGAAGATTAAAATTTTGAATATAAGGGTAGGTGTCATCATTGGCATGGGTGGAGAGACTATCAAATATCTGCAACTTCTATCTGGAGGAAAGATGTAGGTTTACTCGAGACACAAAGGTTGAACTCAATTCTCCATGTGGAGTGGTAGAGCTCATGGGTCTGAACAAATTTCTGAGGCAGAACAGCTTTTCAATGATGTTCTTGCTAAGGTACACCCTTATTTTCTTACTCTAATTCACTGCTAGATCTGATAATGTTGTAATGAGAATTCTAAACAACAAGGTAATTCAAAAGTTCATATTTTTCGGTTTTAATTAATGATTTTATTTGGGATTTTCCGTGACATTTCCTCTGATTTTAGGTTGGATTGGTAATTGGTAAAGGATGCGAGACTATTAAAAATATGTAGGCCTTGACTAGAGCCCGCATTCAGGTATGTTCTTGAATTGTAGTAATTTACACTGACATCATGATTGCTATTCGTTACGAATCAAATATAATCAAATATGATGTTGTCTTACTTCTTTTATTTTGAATAGGTCATACCTTTACATCTCCCCCCATGATACATCTACGGAAAGAACCGTACCGATAGATAGAACAAGTGAACAGATTAAAGTGCAAAACAGTCGATTAATGAAGTCATCAATGAGGTATGTACTGTGGTCATGTCAATTTATAGAATTGGGCTCTTTTACTTTCTTGCATACATTGTTCTCTACATTTTGTTAAATTAAGCCAATGAAAGTGTTGTTAAATTAAATATGAGTTCTAAATGTGTTTTTCAACTCACTTTGTTGATGAGGTTTATGTCCAAAAGATATAATTTGTAAATGGATTTATGAAATAAATAAATAAAAAAGTTCAATTCATTCTTGATGTGTAATTTATTTTATAAACTTGTGCATATATTAACATCCTAGATTGCCGGATATAATCTCGAACTGTATATATGAGTGTCATATACAGATGGATACAGTAAGAGACGTGCAATCTAAAGAGTCCATAGATAGCAAAAAAAGCTGGGTACTTTATTTACGGTTAATCTATAGATGTGGTCCATTCCGTAATGTACGGTGATTCTATCTTGAATCAGTCATATGAGATATGGGAATGGAGGCACCTTGTATGATGTGATCATATAGGACTATGCCATGATCTATATGAATCTCTCACAAAGATCCGTTTACCGATGAGATTCATATATATCAACTAATGATGGCTATATGTGGGTGATCTTAATTCTGAGTGTCTTATCAACTCCTTCAGGTTAGATCGTGGTCTTTGATATATCATGGGTGAGGTCGGATGTAATTCCTGATCAAAATACTCCGTATGTTGGGATTACGATTTGGCTTGTGGCTGGGAAGGATTGTACACTATAGTGGAATCCACTCATTCTTGTGAGAAGTAGATAGTAGTTCCCTTAAGGGTTGATTCGGGGCTTGGACAGTATGAGCGCTCTCATAATTCCGTAAGGAAATATGATTTAATATCCATTAGAGAATCAATGGTACTTAAAGGATAAATGTAATTAGAGGGGTATAACGGACATTATGACCCAACTCTAATTATGAACTACTGTGGAGGATCACACCATATGTAATAGTTATATCGATGGACACCGAGCTGTATCGGTCTGTGTAAAAGCGTCTGCAGTTGAGAGAGTGCAGCTTCGGGTTTTTAGTGGAATAACACCGAAGTTAATAATCAAAGAATATTAATTAAAGAGTCTAATTAATGATTCCGAAGATTATTGGAGCTCAAAATATTGTGGGTCCATTAAGTCCCCTTACTAGCCCGGTCGATTTAGGTAACAAGGGTCACGTCTAATTAATTGGATTATTCAATTAATTGTGTTACGAAAGTGACACGTATTTATTCGGGAATTAATTAAATAATGAGATTATTTAATTAATGAATAATGGTGATTAAATCAATTAAATAATGAGATTATTTAATTATGTTATTAATCACAAAATGGAGGGTGTTAGTTGATATTTGATTTTAAATAGAATAAGATAATAAGATTATTTAATTTTATTAAATTTAATATTTGAAATTGAATTTAAAATGTTTAAATTCAAAAATAAATATTTAATTATCTTTTGAAGATATGAGATATTTTTAAAAGATTTCAAAATCAAAAGATATATTATCAGATTTTCCAAAAAATATATTAGATATATTTTTATTTGAATAACCGAATAATATATATATATATATCAAAACTAAAAACACGTGAATACATATTAAAAGCGATTAATGTGTATGTGTTAAAAACTTAAAATCTAATTAACACACATTCATGATATGCAACGCACGTAGTAATGAGATTACAAGCATTTTAAGTGGAAATGTGCATGAGTGATATTAGGAATGAGAAAAAAAAGGAGATCAAGAGTTGCACAACAAATTTTGGTATTCGTGCACTTTGAAACTAAAGAGAACAAGAAAATATAAGATTTTTTTTACAACTAGAATGGTTCTAAGTTGTTTTCTCTAAGAATAAATAGTTTCTTCGTTTTTCTTTAAATCCTCCATTCAAGTTCCTGAGGCCGTGACACGTCCACACGCAGTTACCAGTCCCGAGCTTTAGGGATTTAATCCATGAGATGGATCCATTAAAATAAATCAAATAAAGTTGGACTTGATTTTGGGCTCGGAAGATTCAAAAGTCAAGACTTGAAGAAAATTTCTGAAGTTACAAGAAGACCAAGGAATGACTTGGGGGTATTTTTATAATTTTAGATTTTAATTTTTTTAGGTTAAATAATCCACAGTACTCGGTCAATTAATGTATGCTTTATATTATATGATGATAAAAGCATTGTCATGGATATGTATGTCATTTAAGTTAGATGTGCCTACACAAATATATTTGACATGTCATACATGCATCATAGCCCAATTATTTTATGTATTTTTTTTATGTGATTGAAATTGGTAAATACATATATAGCCATGAAGAATGAGATTAGTTTTTTTTTAATGGTTAAAAAACTTGGTAATTCTCATTAATATTAATATAGTTATTAAAGTTTTTAATAAGTTAGATTAATAGGGTCATTTTTTATGATTAATTTGATTAATAACCTAATACTAAATTATCCGAATAAAGTGTTAGAGTTTTAATAATTAAAACTTGGTAAACACAAACATAATAATCTGGCCTTAGTAAATAGTTTACAAAGGTTTAGATTATTCACTAGTAGATGAGATTTTTAATTGTTAAAAATCATTAATAATTTATTGGTTAATTAGAATTTGATTCTATTTAGTTAATGTGTCAGATAACTTGATTAAAATTAGTCATTTAATCCTGTAGATTCTAGGTGTATTAACGGATAATAGAAAACCCTAATTTAAAAATAGTGAGTGGGAGAGGGATATATGACATAAATATCCCGCGGTCTCCATCATTAATTCAACACCATGAGATCAGAGTGGGGCCTCGTGACGGCTTTGCTTTCGTCCTCCCTAAGGAGTAATGCTGTAATTATGGACCGGCCCGAGACAGGCTGGTCCGGCTGGTCCGCGAAACGAAACGAAACGAAACGAAATGGATCGTGCCAAGCACGGCCCCTGAAAAAGGCAGGCCAGGCCGAGGCTCGGTCCGTGACAGGCCGTGTGCCTGGCCTCTGGTACCAGGTCCGACGGGCCAGCCCTCCACGGCACGCCTAGCCGGCGTGCTAGGCCCCTGGACCAGCACGCCGGTTCATCAATTCAACCGTTTTGTTATTTTTTTTAATATTCCCTCCAACGGCTGGATTTTGAATTCTAGCTGTTGGAGCCTCTGAAAATTACAAAAAACCCCCTGAAATCTTTCAAATTAATTTTTGACCCACAAATCAATTTTTTCTATAAATACTTCCATCCATTTCATTTTCTATTCACTCTCTCTATCATTCTTTCAATCTTTCATTATCTCAAATCTCAATCTCTACATTCTTCAATTCTCTACACTATTTTATTCAATTTCATTACTACTTTCTTTACAAAATTCCCTAAATTTTCCACCAACACACTAAATTTTAAAGGTACAATTTTCTTATTACTTTTGCTCAAACATTTTTTTGTAGTAAATTTATATATTTATGTTTAGACTGTAGTTACTAATTGAAAATATTTTTATTTAGTTAGTTATTTTTTCAATTTTTGGGCTTTAATGTTAATATTATTTGTTTTGTATATTAAGATTTTTAAGTTTAGTAGTAATTTTAATATTTGCTATTAGTAAATTTAGAAATTTAATTTGTATTATTGAATTTAATTTATTTAATAAGTAAATTATGAATGTTAAGTGTAGTAGTTAAGTTTAATATTTTTTGTTCATAAATTATGAATTTTTAATGTAGTTGTTTATTTTAATATTTTTTGTGAGTATATTATGAATTTTAAGTGTAGTGGTTAATTTGAATAAGTTTTATTAGTAAATTAAGATTTTTATGTGTAGTATTTAATTTAATATTTGTTGTTAGTAAATTTATCAATTTAATTTGTAGTAGTAAATTTAATATTTTTTTGTTAGTAGATTATGAATTTTTAGTGTAGTTGTTTATTTTAATATTTTTTTGAGTATATTATGAATTTTAAGTATGGAGGTTAATTTTAATAAGTTTTATTAGTAAATTAGAATTTTTATGTATAGTATTTCATGTAATATTTGTTGTTAGTAAATTTATCAATTTAATTTGTATTTGTGAATTTAATAATTTTTGTTAGTAGATTATGAATTTTTTTTATTTTTTTTTGAAGCAAAATAATATTTTTAAGTGTCATATTATTTTTATTAATTATTGTTAGTAAATTAAGATTGTTAAGGGTAGTAATTAATTTAAAAATATTTTGTTAGTAAATATTGATTTTTAATTTGACTATTAATGATATAGTGCTCATATATTTTACTTTAGAAAATGGATCATAACCAGTAGTCTTATTTTCCGAACAGTTTCAACATGCTCAACGATGAATTTGATATTTTGAAGCCGACCCATACTCAAGCGGGACCTTCTGGTTCCGCTGTTACACCAACATCACGTCCTAGAAAATTAACATCAGATGTGTGGCAGTGTTTCAACATAGTCCAAATAACACTCCCAGAAGGGACGTTCGGGCCCAGAGCTAAATGTAAGTTTTGTCATAAGGATTATGCCACAAGTAGAAGGGGAACCGAACATTTGAGAAGGCATATGCAGAAATGTATGCCTGCTCATGGACAGGTAGACACTACAACCCAGACACAACTACAACGGCACCCAGACGGGTCCGTTACGACGTGGCAGTTCGACACCATACACGCTAGAGAGTGTTTGGCACGATACATTGCACAAACTGATCAACCGATCAGTGTTGGTGAGAGTCCATTTTATAAATAATTAATCATTTTTGCATATAACCCCCAATTTGAACCTGTTTCTAGAACCACCACTAGAAATGATTTGATAAGATTGTTTGAAACCCAAAGAGATGACTTAATTGCTGAAATACAGCATTTAAGTGTATCTGTTGCATTAACTTCTGATATTTGGAATGCATGTTCCAAACAGGACTATTTATGTGTCACGGGACACTATTTAGATTCTGACTAGAGGATAACAAAAAGAATTATTGGTTTTCATCCTATGTATTTTGCACATACCACATAAAACATTTTTTCATTATTTCTGTTTTAGAAACTTATGAAATCACGCATCGCGTCCTTTCGATCACATTAGATAATGCATCTACAAATACTAGCTCTATTGCATTGTTTGTTGCAAGAAATATCCCGCAAGATGAAGGTTATTTCTTCTATCAACGGTGTGCATGTCATATTATAAATTTAGTTGTACAGACTGGTTTAAAGCAGGTAAGCGACCAAATAGATCGTATCAGAGATGCCATTTCTTGGATTTGCAGTTCTAATCCTAGATTCAGTGAATTCAAGAGACATTGTAAATTAAACGGTCTCAAACCCCGATGATTCCAAACTGATATGCTGGTAAGGTGGAACTTTACTTATTTAATGTTGAAAAATTGTTTGGAATATGATACAACCATTACATGTTTTATAATATGAAATTGGCCAAAACAGGTCGTCACGAAGCAAAAACACTTACCACAGACGATTGGTATGTGGCTAGGGTTTTTGTTCAATTTTTAAAGATTTTTTACAATGCCACTGTAACTCTTTCCGGGGTCTATTACCCCACATTTTCCCAGGCAATCCATCAGATAGTGGAAATGTCTGAAGTGTTAAACAGTTATAGAGAAGATGAACATCTGGACGCTGCAGTTGTTGCCATGGAGACAAAATTAAAAAAATATTAGGCTACCATTCCTCTAATTTATGCCTTAAGTGTTATAGTAGATCCTAGGGTTAAATTATCTGGTTTAGAAGTTTTGCTTGAGTTTATTGGTACTAATTTGTCAATAGATTATTTAGAACAAATTACTGACATTCGAACCAAGTTGTTCGAGATTTTTTGTATTTATGAGAGCAGGTTTGGCAACATTGACACCCCCTCAATCAACACAACCGGAGACAGAGCCGAAGTAAACAAGTTGGAGCTTCTAAAACGGCAAAAAAAAAAAACAAATCATCAAGTACTTCTTCAAGGCAAAGATCTTGCCCATCTTCTTGTACCAAACTGATTAGGTACCTTGAAGCATAGTTCGATGCTGTTGAAGACAAGGAAGAGTTTGATTTATTGTTATGGTGGAAGACCTATACGTATAGGTATCCAATTCTATCATACTTAGCATGTGACATACTGGTTATTCCCATGTCAACGGTGTCTTCAGAACAAGCTTTCAGCACCGGTGGATGCATAATTGAACCAAGAAGAAACTGTTTATCTCCGGAGATGGTGGAGGTATTAACATGCCTTCGGGATTGGGAGCATGCTAAAAAAAGGTTGCAAAATATAACTGTAGATAAAGAGTTTATTCTAAATTTCAACAATCTATATATTGATGAACCTGCAGGTAGTGACCAGGGTCAGAACTAGGTTATGCTTTTACATATGTATTTAGTATTTGCCTGTAAGTTGTAATACGATTGTACTTTTTTTCCATTACCAAGTTTTTATCCCACTGGGTTTTTCTTGGTAAGGTTTTTAATGAGACAATCATGTAAATATCTAATATTGAATTCCATAAGTGAAAAATAATTAAATAAATAAATAATTGTTCATTTCATACTTTCGTAATTACATCTATTTTAATTATTTTGTATTACTTTATCTTTACTGAATTATTATTTTTCATATTAATTATTTCAAGAGATAAACAAATTAATTTCAAAATTATATTTATATAATTGAATTGTTAAATTTATAGAACAAGTAATTTTGTTGAATATTACTTTATTTTCCATAAACCCTAAACCCTAAACCTAAATTCTAAAAAAAAATTAATTTTTAAAAATTGGTTTCGAAAATGATTATGGACCAGACTCGTGGACCAGGCTCGTGGACCAGGCTCGTGGACCGGCCTGACGGATCAGGCCCGCCTGAAGCAGGCCACCAGGCCGTGCAGTGCCTCCATTTTTGTAAACAGGTCGGGTCGGGTCGAGTCTGGTCCGGCACATACAACGGTGCGTACCGGACCAAGCCCTGCCCGTTTACTAAAACAGGTCTGGCCAGGCCGTGCCTAATGGGCCGGACCTGGTCCAGAATTACACCATTACTAAGGAGGGTTTCCACAAAGGTCAATACTAAGGTTGACTTCCTAATATATAGGATTTCTAAGGGTATTTCGGGATTAACCAACCCTAAGGCGGCAATTCTCGAGTTAAGCTCGTGAGATCCGAAATGGTGGGTTACACTCACGAAGGTTTTGATTAAGTTTGTTAATTAAAAACCGGACTGAATAAACGATGGTTGAATAATATGGAATAAGAGTTATTCTAGAATATCATTTGATTGAGAATGTCTCGATCCAACATAAAAAGACTTTACCGACCCTAAAGCGGCACTTCTTTGTGGTATGTTGGATTGTCGTGGTATAGTAACTAGTTTTAGGGTAGTTATAGTTCGTTAAACACGTTCATGCATCATGCTTAAATTTATGCCAAAGCACTCGCACTTGTTTTTAATAAATATCTGAATGAATGTTTTATTTATTTCAACAATAATGTCTTCTGCATTACTTCAAATTCTCGCAAACGACAATTAACTGGTGATAACTACACTAAGTGGAAACTTAATATTAATGTAATTTTGGTCACCAAAGACCTCAAGTTTGTGTTTACGGAGGAATGTCCTCCAGCGCCTACTGTCAATGCCACATGAACTGTTCGTGAGTCATACCAGCGATGGATCTCATCTGATGAAAAGGCCCGAACGTATCTGTTGGCTTCAATGACAGACGTGCTTGTCACAAAACACGAAGCAATGGCTTCAGCATTCGAAATCATGGAGTCATTGCAAGCTATGTTCGGGCAGCCCTCCGAGCAAAAGCGACACGAAGATGTTTGTTCCGCTATGCTCGCTCGCATGAAGGATGGTACGTCAATTTGTGAACATGTCCTGAGCATGATGTCCTACTTCAACACGGTAGAAGTCAATAGTGAGGCCATTGACGAACCCAGTCAAGTGAGCATCATACTGATGACTCTTCCGAAGAGTTTCGATCAGTTTAAAAGCAACTACGGGATGAACAAGTTCAAGTTCAGTCTTACACAGTTACTCAATGAGCTCGCTACCATTGAGTTCTTGATTAAGGACAATAAGAGATCTATGATTAGTTTCTCATCATTACCAAATTATTTCTAGGGTTATACGTTACAAACTGCGGCATACATTTTGAATGTAGTGCCATCCAAATTTGTTCCTAAGACTCCCATAGTGTTATGAAATGGTCGTAAAGCTAATTTGTGACATTTTCGCATATGGGGGTGTCCAGCACACGTGTTGAAGAACAGAAGTGGAAAGCTAGACTCCATGTCTGTAGTTTGCCTGTTTGTAGGATACTCTAAAAAGACCAGAGGTGGACACTTCTATAGTCCCGAAGATAACAAAGTATTTTTATCGACAAATGCAATGTTTCTTGAGGACAATTATATTAGTGACCATAAACCTCGTTCTAAGATTGTATTGAATGAGTTGGACCATAGTGAGACTATTGTTTCATCAATAAGAGTTGTTGATCCACAAACATCTGAGAGTCAGATGGTTCATGATCAGGATACACTATCACCTAGACATAGTGAAAGGGTTGTGATACAACTTGAACGCTATTTAGGTATAGGTGAGGGACAATGTGTTGTCTCTCCTGATTGTGTGGATGATCCATTGACATTTAAGAATGCAATGGAAGATCTTGATAAAGAGGAATGACTTAAAGCCATGAATCTCGAGATGGAGTCCATGTACTCTAACTAGGTCTAGAATCTTGTAGACTTACCGGATGGAGTGTAAGTGGATCTACAAGAGAAAGGGAGGAGTAGATGGGAAGGTAGAGACCTTCAAGGCAAGACTAGTGACCAAGGGCTATACCCAGAAAGAGGGGGTCGATTATGAAGAGACCTTCTCGCCAGTAGCCATGTTTAAGTCTATTAGGATTCTCTTATCCATTGCTGCCTATTTCTATTATGAAATTTGGCAGATGGATGTCAAGACTGCATTCTTGAATGGAAATCTTGACGAGAGCATCTATATGATGCAACTAGAGGGATTCGTGTCTCCAGATCAAGAGCAAAAGGTTTGCAAGCTGCAAAGGTCCATCTATGGACTTAAGCAGACATCTAGATCTTGGAACATTAGGTTTGATGAAGTGATCAAAACCTATGGCTTCGAGCATAGCGTCGATGAGCCTTGATTCTACAAGCGCATCATTGACAAGAAAGTAGTTCTCTTGGTCCTATACGTAGATGATATCCTACTCATTGGGAATGATGTGAGAGTGTTGTCTAAAGTAAAGGGCTGGCTGGCTGGCTAGCCAATTCCAAATGAAAGATTTGGGAGAGGCGAGTTATGTTCTAGGGATCCAACTTATAAGGGATCGTAAGAACAAACTCTTAGCATTGTATCAAGCATCATACATCGACAAGATTCTTGTGTGATTTTCGATGCAAAACTCCAAGAAAGGTAATTTACCTTCTAGGCATGGAGTTCACTTGTCTAAGGAACAATTTCCTAAGACACCTCAAGAAGTTGAGGATATGAGACGTGTTCCCTATGCATCGACAGTATGTAGTCTCATGTATGTTATGTTATGCACGAGACCGAACATCTGCTAGTAGTGGGAGTAGTCAGCAGATACTAGTCCAACCCAGGATTGGATAATTGGGTTGCTATCAAGATAATTCTCAAGTATCTTCGGAGAACGAGAGATTATATGCTAGTGTATTCCGGGTAGGATTTGATCCCGTTAGGATACACGGATTCTGATTTTCAGTCAGATATGGATTTTAGGAAATCCATAATTGGATCAGTATTTATCCTGGGTGGTAGAGCCATTATATGGAGAAGTATCAAGTAATCTTGTATTGCTGACTCCACCATGGAAGCCGAATATGTAGCCGCTTGTGAATCTGCTAAAATTCAAGCGGCTGTTTGGCTCCGTAAGTTCTTGAGTGATCTGAAAGTTGTTCCAGACCTGAATAAACCTATCACACTTTATTGTGATAACAGTGGTGTTGTGGCTAATTCCAAAGAACCAAGAAGCCATAAGAGAGGGAAGCATATAAAAAGAAAGTATCATCTCATCAGAGAGATAGTACAGAGATGAGATGTGATCGTCACCAAAATAGTCTCACAAGACAATCATGTTGATCCATTTACGAAGACCTTACCGACTAAAGTGTTTTCAGGTCACCTAGATGGTCTAGGGTTACGAAACATGCCTCACATGCTTTAGTGCAAGTGGAAGATTGTTGGGGTTTATGCCCTAAAGATGTAATTTGTAAATGTATTTATGAAATAAATAAAAAGAAAAGATCAATTCATTCTTGATGTGTAATTTATTTTATAAACTTGTGCATATATTAACATCCTAGATTGCCGGATATAATCTCGAACTGTGTATATGAGTGTCATATATAGATGGATACAGTAAGAGACGTGCAATCTAAAGAGTCCATAGATAGCAAATAAAGCTGGGTACTTTATTTACGGTTAATCTATAGATATGGTCCATTCCGTAATGTACGGTGATTCTATCTTGAATCAGTCATATGAGATATGGGAATGGAGGCACCTTGTATGATGTGATCATATAGGACTAGGCCATGATCTATATGAATCTCTCATCAAGATCCGTTTACCGATGAGATTCATATATATCAACTAATGATGGCTATATGTGGGTGATCTTAATTCTGAGTGTCTTATCAACTCCTTCAGGTTAGATCGTGGTCTTTGATATATCATGGGTGAGGTCGGATGTAATTCCTGATCAAAATACTCCGTATGTTGGGATTACGATTTGGCTTGTGGCTGGGAAGGATTGTACATTATAGTGGAATCCACTCATTCTTGTGAGAAGTAGATAGTAGTTCCCTTAAGGGTTGATTCGGGGCTTGGACAGTATGAGCGCTCTCATAATTCCGTAAGGAAATAGGATTTAATATCCATTAGAGAATCAATGGTACTTAAAGGATAAATGTAATTAGAGGGGTATAACGGACATTATGACCCAACTCTAATTATGAACTACTGTGGAGGATCACACCATATGTAATAGTTATATCGATGGACACCGAGCTGTATCGGTCTGTGTAAAAGCGTCTGCAGTTGAGAGAGTGCAGCTTCGGGTTTTTAGTGGAATAACACCGAAGTTAATAATCAAAGAATATTAATTAAAGAGTCTAATTAATGATTCCGAGGATTATTGGAGCTCAAAATATTGTGGGTCTATTAAGTCCCCTTGCTAGCCCGGTCGATTTAGGTAACAAGGGTCACGTCTAATTAATTGGATTATTCAATTAATTGTGTTACGAAAGTGACACGTATTTATTCGGGAATTAATTAAATAATGAGATTATTTAATTAATGAATAATGGTGATTAAATCAATTAAATAATGAGATTATTTAATTATGTTATTAATCACAAAATGGAGGGTGTTAGTTGATATTTGATTTTAAATAGAATAAGATAATAAGATTATTTAATTTTATTAAATTTAATATTTGAAATTGAATTTAAAATGTTTAAATTCAAAAACAAATATTTAATTATCTTTTGAAGATATGAGATATTTTTAAAAGATTTTAAAATCAAAAGATATATTATCAGTTTTTCTAAAAAATATATTAGATATATTTTTATTTGAATAACCGAATAATATATATATATATCAAAACTGAAAATACGTGAATACATATTAAAAGCAATTAATGTGTATGTGTTAAAAACTTAAAATCTAATTAACACACATTCATGATATGCAACGCACGTAGTAATGAGATTACAAGCATTTTAAGTGGAAATGTGCGTGAGTGATATTAGGAATGAGAAAAAAAAGGGAGATCAATAGTTGCACAATAAATTTTGGTGTTCGTGCACTTTGAAACTAAAGAGAAAAAGAAAATATAAGATTTTTTTTTTACAACTAGAATGGTTCTAAGTTGTTTTCTCTAAGAATAAATAGTTTCTTCGTTTTTCTCTAAATCCTCCATTCAAGTTCCTAAGACCGTGACGCGTCCACACGCAGTTACCAGTCCCGGGATACAGCGAGGAAGATCGAATGGTACAGACCAGGAGCATAGCAATAAGTGAAGGAACCTCCAAACGTTGGTAAGGTTCAAATGGTAAAATCAAGTCATATTTTTCTATCAAATAAGAGAATATTTTAATAAAAATATTTAATTTGAAACACAATATCATAACATATTAAAAAGTATGCAAAATATAAATTCAATTGGATCATGTGTAAAATATATCAATAGTTTATATATAGATAGTATGCAACATATATCAGATATAAAATTATAACAAAATGGTAAAAGCATCACTTACCATCTTCAATGTCCATTGTTCAAACCATGGAAGTTGCATGAATTATTTGGAATTTAATCCTGGATTAGGGTGATGTGTGGTGTACCCAGCAGGGTCTAAGAGGAGATGAAGTATTAAAATTCAACTAATTTTAACTATTTTTATTACTATTATCAACGGTAAATGACCGTTGAAAAAGTAGTATTTTCGACTGCTCGTCGTCCATTTTTAATAGTATTACTGACGATCATTTTCATTTTTTACGACGGCCATTACTGATGGCCGTCGTAAAAAGTGGTATTTATGACAGCCCGTTGATAAAAGTTTATTTCCGACAAACGTATTTTCGACGGCCGTTTCCCGTCGAAAATACGCTTTTTCGAAGGGAATCCATCTTTTTTGACGGCATTTAGCCCTTGCTGATGGCCATTTTTTTTTTGTAGTGATGCTTGTAGCAAAGAATTTGTTACATGTTGCTATACATTTGATTTATATCTTAACCTTCTTCTTCATATCCTAATAAAATGTTTTGCAATCTAGAAAATCCCTAAAGAAAACTTCTCTCAAGAATAAAATGATAAGAATATAATAATCCAGTAAATAATTCTTTTGATACATCTACTTTTTAAAACAATACTTTTAGCTTGTTTGGAACTCAAATTTCGATATATATTTTTAGGAAGTTCATGGTTTTAAACGACTATTAAGTTCGAGACATTTGGTTTTAGAACTATATTAACTTTTCATCATGTAACTTTAGTAGACGCAATGTATTAAAATCTGTTATGTCATATTACTCGGATCTTTAATAGTAAGGTTCTTCTCCTTTCTCGTTTACTTGTTTATTTTTTAGCGTTTAATTCATTACTTAATTTGTCACGGAATTTGTATTGACATAGTCGCACAGATAAGTTTATTCTCTTTTGTGATTCGTTCTTTTCAAGTTTATGAGTTTTACTTGATTATATGATCCTTTACCAGGTAATATAAGGTATCTTTCCCTCTGGTTCGTTTTTTCGTATTTTATCTTTTGTTTTATTTTCTAATAAATTATTAAGATACAACTTGGCTTCACATATTTTAGTTTAATTAATCAATTTGATTTTTTACTTTTCATTGTTATTTTTAATTCGTATATAATTGTACATTTTCTAATTAAAACTAAATATATTTCAAGTGAATGAATGAAAACCTTAAAACTTATTAATGTACATATATGTTTACAAGAGAATGTATATATAAAATAAAAAAAAATAAAAACTTCAAAATTTATAGTTTACACACATGTTAGTGGAAATTGTTAAAAATAACCATAACTATTATGGAAATTTTGTTTTTAACCACATACAAAAATTTATTTGTTAATAGACACTTTTTAAGAAATTATTTGAATGCCCCCGTATAAAAACAATCCCCAAATATTTTCTCTCTATTTTCTCTTTTTTTTTTTACCTCTCCTTTCCTCTATCTCCCGATCTCTCTCTCATTTCCTCTCTCTCCCCCCGATCTCTCTCTCCCGTCGGCGGTGTGTCGGCAAACCGTCGCCGACATCCTTGCGAGGGCCGGTGAACCGTCGCCGGCCTCCTCTCTCTCTCTCACCCAACCTCTCTTCTCTCTTCTCGCAGCTCTCTCTCTCTTCTTTTTCTCTCTCTCTTTCACTTACTTCTTTTTCTCTCTCCTTTCCTTTCTCTCTCACACTTCGTCGACGGCTTGCCGGAGTGCCATCGCCTGGGCTTCACGACTGTCTAGCAACGCCGTCAAGCTCCCTCTCTGCCGGCGATTAGATCTGTTGAAAAAAAAAACGATATACTAAAAACCCAGAACATTTCAAGTTTGAACATTTCAATTTAGTCAATATTTCAATTTATGCAAGATTTTAAGTTTTAAAATTTGAAATCGAAAAACTTAAAAACCCAGAACATTTCAAGTTTCAACTTTCAATTTTCAATTTAGTCAAGATTTCAAATTTCAACATTTCAATTTAGACAAAATTTCAAGTTTCAAAATTTCGTTTTTAAAACAAGATTTCAAGTTTCAAGTTCCTAGTCGTGACTTCAAGTTTGGTTCCAGATTTTAGTCATGATTTCAAGTTTGCTTTCAGTTTTAAAGAAAAAATCAAATCCATTGATATTTTTATAATTTACGGATATATACTATTTTTTTTTAAATATCTATTAATAAATAAAATTTCAAAAGTGATTACAAACAAAAGTTTAATATTTCCCACGACTATTTATGATTTTCTCTCTATATGTTAATACATATATAACTCAATTTAAAAAACATATATCAGGAAGCACTTTGCCTCCAAACCTAGTGTTTAGTAAAAATGTCTCTGTTGATGGATCAAATTGCATATCTACCCCAGATGAAATGAGTAACAAAAATGCTCCAAAATGACTTAATTACCCTTAATGAAATCTCACCACACATTTCCCCAAATTCTATGCCCTAGCCATCCCCAATCCCACCTGCACAAATCGAGATCCGCCGTCGCCGCCCGGTCGTCAACAACTGGAAACCGTCGCCCCGCATCATCGACTTGGTTGCTGCGTCGCAAGGTTACATCGCGGAGTTGTCCTGAAACCCATCCTGAAAACCACGTAATTTGCACGCCTGCACCGCCGCACGCCATCGCCATTATATCGTATTCAGCCGGAAGCCATCCCGAAGACCCGATATCAGGTATGAGGATTTTTTTTTGTGTTGAATGATATTTTGTTGTGTTATTTAAACTTATTTTTTCATTTTATTAAATATATGTTCTGTGTGTGCATTGTGGATTTTGTGACTGGAAAAACTATAAGATACTCTGCAATTTGAAAACTTAAATCAGTTTCACTATCATAATCTCACATCAGTATGCTAACAGTTGAAGTTCTAGCAAGAAAATGAAATAATTCTTTACTCTTTAGTGTAAATGTGGAGGAGTTTGAGTGTTTGTTAACTCTTATTTGTGCTGACACAGTTTTGGGTTTTCTTTTTTCTCTCTAATTTATTTAATTATTTTTACTTAGATTTACAGGTGTTTATACTTCTTTTGAGTTGCTTAAATAGTTTTTGTTCTGCAAACCTTCTGTTTTTCATTTGTTTACATAATTTATCAGCAATCTTCTCAATGTTGATCATGTACTTAATCTGTAATAAATGCAAAATTGTATTTCCTTTTACTATGAGATTGTTTGAATTATTATTTTGTATGAAGCTCTCTGTGTTTGAATTGTCATAAAAGTGATATCGTATATTTTTTGTTCACCTCTGTTGGGCTTCATGCCGAAGTGAGTCAAAGTGATTTTCACTATAATCCTATTGCCAACTGTCAATATTATTCCATGTGTTCGAATCTCTAGAAGGAATTTTTTTTTAGCCTTTTGCAATCCTAGCTATTTTGTCGATGTGTGTTTTAATTACATTTATATGTGACAGTTATATTTACCATATAGACTTAATAGGACATGCTTGTTTCTTCAATTTACATTGGTAGAATATCGAAAACTTGCGAGAAGATTAAATAATCAGAAAGGTCTAGTAATTTCAAACAAAAATCTGAAATTATTTTATGGGTCTAAATGTTATCGAATGGATCTTAATAGAGCTCCTGTAATAGATAAATTTCTAACTTTTAGGTGTTTGAATTTAAGGTTAAATAAAAACAGATGTTGTACTGATATAGTTTATGTTTAAATTTCTACGACTGATTTAAAACGCAGATTGACAGCCTTACGCCTCCTATCACCTAAAAGTAAACTAACGAAGCTTTATTATCGCCTCTGTAATTAGTCTTTGTTGGAATTGTATGTAATTAAACATGTATATTCGTATTAAATACATAAGAATGAATTCGTATCTGAATTTCCTGAATCCATTTAATAATCCAATTGAAAACCAACCTGAAATAAAACAGAGAAAATAGTCAAAACAATAGAGAGTCTTCTACTCTCTACTCACCTTTCTCAGATTGTCAAATGGGGAGATAAATCTGTAATATGTTCTATGTGAGTGAGAGTAGAGACACCCTATATATAGTATAACTTCCTAGAATCCTAACTCATAAAGGATTCTCAAAACCCTAATAGGATGGCTAGTCCTAATAGGAATACTAGGCCCACGCATATACAATAGCCCGTACCATATCCTACATTTATTTAATGTAGCTAAAGTGCACCGAGCCCAACAAATATTGATCACAATCAAACGGGTTTTTCCAGTCAACTCTCATTTACTTAAACAATCCAATCAATTCGGTTTTTTTCATAAACATAAAATATAATGGCATATGTTGCTCACAATTTTATAAGAACCTTACATTCTCCCACTTGAGCTACATAGACATTATTATTTTAGAAAACGACTCTCCGAATTGACAAACAATTATATGTGGCCACAATGAATGTTTAAGAGAGTAACACCTTCCTTCCCCTTAGTCCAATAGAACATCAAGTATCCAATTACATAGATCATTACATATTTAATCAACGTAAGACCATATGTAATCAAAATACCCTTAGCTCTAAATACCCGGGTAAAATGGTATGTATGTGTGGTATGGAAATTACATGCAAATGTGATTATCATGCCTATTTCCATATAGGTCCCACTTCGTATAATACGAAGCAGCTTAAGACGAGCAAACTTAATGTCTTAAGCATTTTACACTCATTGGCCAAACACTTTGACCATGAGTTCAACCTCCCTTAAGACGGGCAAATCCTTTTGTCTTAAGTAATATTCACTCATCGGTGGAAACTTTATACCTAATGAGTGAATTGCCCCTTCAAAGGCAAAAGCTTTGAGATATCCTGCCACAATAAAAACTTACATGCGCGCATATCATGGCAAATAACATACATATACAATGTATGAATATATTCTCAAGAATAAATAAAATTTTATTAAACAGAAAACTGCAGTTAATTTAAAAACAAAACAAAACATAACTTCCACTAACCAAGCATATCATAACTATCTACCAACCTCATACGGGTAACATGCCCTTTAAAAACCTTCGGAGAGTCCCTTGGTTAGGGGATCAGCTATCATCTCTTCCGTGGCAATATGAATAATAGAAGTTTGCAACTCTTGAACTTTCTCTCTAACCACAAGATACTTGATCTCCATATGTTTAGACCCTAAGGACCTTTTATTGTTCTTAGAGAAAGAAACTGCTGCAGAATTGTTACAATAGATTCTCAATGGCTTAGAAATGGAATCGACAATCTGTAACCCTGAAATGAAATTCTGTAACCAAACTGCTTGGATTGTTGCCTCATAACATGTCACAAACTCAGCTTGCATAGTAGATGAAGCTGTAAGTGTCTGCTTGACACTCTTCCACGAAATGGCTTCATCAGCCAACATAAAACCAAAACCTGAAGTGGATTTTAGATCATCTGTACAACCAGCAAAATCCGCATCTGCATAGCCAACAACTTCCAATAGGTCTGAACGCCTATAAGTGAGCATGAAATCCTTTGTTCGCTGCAGATAACGCATAACTTTCTTTACTGCTGTCCAATGATGAATGTCGGGATTACTTTGAAATCTGCCAAGTACACTAATTGCAAAAGCAATATCAGGACGTGTACAAACCTGTGCATACATCAAACTGCCAATCGCAGATGAATATGGGACATCTTTCATTTGAGAACGTTCTAGCTCATTATGGGGAAACTGTAGCTTCGTAAGTTTATCTCCTTTCACGATAGGTACCTCACCTGAGGAACAAGCACTCTTGTTAAACCTCTCTAGTACCCTATCAATGTAAGCCTTTTGAGATAATCCAAGCAAACCACGTGACCTATCACGTTGTATCTCAATACCAAGGACATAAGAGGCTTCCCCAAGATCCTTCATTGCAAAGTTACGAGATAGAAAATTCTTGGTATCATGCAGCAGCCCCAAATTATTGTTGGCGAGTAAAATATCATCAACATAAAGTATAAGAAAAATAAAATTGCTCCCACTGACCTTGAGGTATATGCAATGATCCATCAAATTTTCAACAAAACCATATGATGTAACGACTTCATCAAATTTCAAATAACATTGCCTTGAAGCTGTTTCAGACTATAAATGGATTTTCTGAGCTTACAAACCATATGTTCATTTCCAACCGCTTGAAAACCTTTAGGTTGCATCATGTATACATCCTCTACGAGATCTCCATTTAGGAAAACAGTTTTCACATCCATTTGATGCAGTTCTAAATCAAAATGAGCAACTAAGGCCATAATAATCCTGAAAGCATCTTTCGAAGAGACAGGTGAAAAAGTCTTGGTATAATCAATACCTTCCTTTTGACTGAACCCTTTCGCTACAAGTCTAGCTTTATGTCTCTCAACATTGCCTTTAGAGTCTCGTTTAGTCTTAAAAACCCATTTGCATCCAATGGGCTTGCAACCATCAGACAGTTCAACCAAATCCCAAACACAATTTGTATCCATGGATCTCAGTTCATCGATCATAGCATCCATCCATTTTGACGATTGATGGCTCTGAACAGCTTGATCCTAATTCTTAGGATCGTTATCCACTCCTAAGTCAAAATCATGCTCCTGTAAATAAACAATATAATCATCAGGAATGGTAGATCTTCGGACTCTCTGAGATCTCCTTAAAGGAACATCAACAACTGGTTGTGGCTCATCAACAACTGGTTGTGGCTCATCAACGACTAGCTGGGGTTCATCAATAGCTGGCTCGGGCTCATAAATAACCGGTTGAGGTTCAACAACAACCGGTAAGGGCTCATCTTCTTGTTCAGATAGAGAATCATCATGATGCTCCAAGAGAGGTGGTATGACAACATCCAATGAAGTAAAAGATGTCAGATCACCCAATTTGTCCTCAAACTCAAAATCCTGAGTTTGCATATTCTTCTCAACTTCATTACCTTCCTCCAAGAATACAGCACGTTTAGACTCAACTATCCTCATAGAGTATGTAGGACAATAAAATCTATATCCTTTTGATTTATTCGCATATCCCACAAAAAATGCATTAACTGTCTTAAAATCCAGTTTTTTCAAATTAGGATCATAAGGCATCACTTCCGCAGAACATCCCCATACTCTCATGTGATTTAATTTTGGCTTCGAACCAAACCACATTTTAAACGGAGTCGTAGGCACAGATTTGCTGGGAACTCTATTAAGAATATAAGTTGTCGTCTTTAATGCATCACCCCATAAAAATTTAGGCAAAGAACTCGTACTGATCATACTTCTTACCATGTCCATTAATGTACGATTCCGCCTTTCAGAAACTCCATTCTGTTCAGATTCACCAGGCATAGTGTATTGAGCACCAATCCCACATTCCTGCAAAAACCTCGCAAACGGACCAGGATTCTAACCAGCTTCACTATACCTACCATAATATTCACCCCCACGATCAGATCTAACACATTTGATCTTTCTTTCTAATTTCAATTCAACCTCAGCCTTATATATTTTGAAGATATCTAAGGCTTCGGATTTCTCGTGAATGAGATAGATGTAACCATAACGCGAGAAATCATCAATAAAAGAAATGAAATATTTATGTCCATCAAGTGCGACGGGTGAAAATGGCCCACATATATCGGTATGGATAATTTTCAACAGATTTCGACTTCTGGTAGCCCCTTTCTTTTTAGCTCTTGTCATTTTACCCTTTAAACAATTAACACAAGACTCAAAATCTGAAAAGTCAAGTGAATCGAGAATACCATTTCTCACTAATCTTTCAATTCGATCTTTGGATATATGGCCTAAAAGTTTATGCCATAGCATGGATGAACAATTTTCTCTCTGCGTTTAGATCCAATGGTAGAATTTATCACAGCAGCGGAACGAGAACATTTATCAACTAAATTAGTATGTAAATTCAATTTATACAAACCATCACACAAACAACCAGAACCAATAAGGAAAGAACCCTAATAAAGAACAAATCCTTTATTAATGAATTCATAACGATAGTCACTAATATCCAACTTAGAAATGGAAATCAAATTACATCTGAGAGAAGGAACAAAAGCAACATCAACTAAATCTAAAAACTTTCATGAAGCTAAAGGTAATCTAACAACTCCTATAAACTCAACTAAAGCCTTCTCTCCATTTCCCATGAAAACGAAAGTTTCTTTGTCCCTTGGTTTCCTTTTGCTTCTGAAGCCCTGTAAAGAATTCGTAACATGAATAGTAGCTCCAGAATCAACCCACCAAGAATTTAAAGGGACATCAACCAAATTAGATTCAAAACATACGAGAGCTAAAGGGGTACCTTCTATGTGTTTCTTAAACTTGAAGCAATCCTTTTTCATATGGCCTTTCTTTCTACACCAGAAACACTTGCCTGTCATGTCATCATCCTTAGCCTTAATGAACCCATTAGTCTTGCTAGCTTTCTTTCCATGATGTTTAAACTTCTTACCCTCATTGAACTTCTTCTTACCCTTGTTGCTGTGAGTAACCATATGAGCACTTTGTTTCTTACTTTTGCGAATAGTCTCTTCCTCCTGAACCACAATTGCAGTCATTTGGTCCAAAGTCCATTCAGCCTCTTGAGCATTGTAAGAGGTTTTCAGAACATCAAACTCACTTGGAAGAGACTCAAGACTTGCCATACAAGGTGAGAGTCAGAGATCTCAGTATTCAGATCCTTTAATTTCATGGCCATATTAGTCATCTTTATAATATGCTCACGAACATCACCGGTACCATCATACCGTTGTCGCCAGCTGGCTCAAATACTTTCCCCTCTCAGCCTTGTTTCGCTTCTTGAACTTGCCACTCACAGCTTGGAATAGTTTTCTTAATGGTTTTGGCAATGGACAAACGCATGATCATCAGACATTTCCGATTAGACTCTTTCCACTTCTTTCGATAAGACCTCTGTTTAGCAGTACTCTCATCGGTGAGTTTAGAAGGCTTCTTCTCACGTAACAAAAGGTCTATCTCCCAAAGAGCTAGAACAACAGTGAGAGTCTTTTTCCATTCCTTGAAATTAGTCCCATCCAAAGGTTTAATAGCAGACAATTGCGAAGCAAAGTTGTTGACATTGAAAACTGAATATCAAAACAAAGGATTTCATGCATATAAGATAACAGTCAAAACATTAATAGAAGTAAAATTCAACATGTGATTAGGCAAAGATCACTACAGTCTATAAATGAATTCTTCAAGATGATGAACCTCCTACGGAGAAGAACATCACCTATCACATGTGAACACCCTCCTACGGAGATGATTAAAACATGTATATAGTTTCCATTATTGCAGTTCTATAGATGAATTCCTAAAGATGATGAACCTCCTACGGAAAAGAACATCACCTACGCTCCTACGGAGATGATTAACACAAGTATTTTCATCTTTGCAGTTCAAATTTAATAATTGATTACCGATGAATATCTCAAAATCTTTAATGATTAGTCAATACGTGAAACATAATCATCCAAATTGCGAGAGTATTCAATCAATTATTAAAACTATCAAATTAATAATCGTCAGCCAACTAAATTCTCAAAATCGAAATGATTAGCCACTACGTGAAAACATAACCATCCAATTCACGAGAATATACAAAACAGATTATTAATTCAACAAAATAATCGATATGAAAACTTAATGATTAGTCTACTACGTAGAAACATAACCATCCGAAATCACAAAGATTATCAACTGCATTTTTTCCCAAAACCCCTTTTGGAAAATTACAAAAACAGCCCCTAATTTTGCTAAATTATATAAAATCCCCTCAAGATTTGGTAATTACAAATCGACCCCTAAATTTCATAAAAATTACAAACTGACTGACCCAGTAAGTTTTGATAACTATGAATTGGGCCCAAAACTTTTGAAATTTACAAATTGACCCCGTAAATTTTCATTAATTATAAATCAGCCCCAAAACTATTTTCAAATTGCAAACTGGTCCAGTAAGTTTTGGTAATTGCAAATTAACCCCACAATTATATCAAAATTACGAAAATGCCCAAATTAATTGCAAATCAGTCCCTCAAGAATATCAAATTCTCAAAAGTTGGCCTAAGCAAAATCAGCCTTCTGGAAACCCTAGGACTGTCATTCGTCGTCGCCTCTACAGCCCGTCCGTCGCCTGAAGACAACGTATGGCGGTGCAACGTCGACCCAATCCACCCCAGATCTCGAACGAAGAAATCCCGGTATGGATTGCGATCGATTGGCCTCCAAGCGTGATTCTTGGACGATCGATTCGCTGGTCGTGGATCCTTCGTCTGGTCGTGATCGGTGACGTCGATCTGGATCGGGATGGTGGCGTTGATCAAGAAGAGGGAACGGTGGGTATGGTGATCGGGTTTTGGCGCGATAACCCATCGACCCATGAGGCGACATGAAGGAATTCAAGAAGGATCTGGGTCTGGTGAAAACCCATCGACCCAAGAGCAGGATACCAGATCTACAACTATGGTTTCGTACAACTGCGATCTAAAACTACCCAAATTATTATTCATCTACCCATTGAATCAATGAATCCAATTGACATCTGATCCTTTCGAAAAGAACTAACATTTTTTTTTTTCTACGGATTCAACATATCAGACAATATATTCACATTAAAAACAGTAGACGAATAATAATAACTTAATCTTCAGCCTATGTAAAAATACGGATGCTCTGATACCACCGTAGGAATTGTATGTAATTAAACATGTATATTCGTATTAAATACATAAGCATGAATTCGTACCAGAATTTCCCGAATCCATTGACTAATTCAATTGAAAACCAACCTAAAATAAAACAGAGAAAATAGTCAAAACAATAGAGAGTCTTCTACTCTCTACTCACCTTTCTCAGATTGCCTAATGGGGGATAAATCTGTAATACATTCTATGTGAGTGAGAGTAGGGACCCCCTATATATAATATAACTTCCTAGAATCATAACCCATAAAGGATTCTCAAAACCCTAATAGGATGGCTAGTCCTAATAGGAATACTAGGCCCACACATATAAAATAGCCCATACCATATCCTACATTTATTTAATGTAGCTAAGGTGCACCGAGCCCAGCAAATATTGATCACAATCAAACGGGCTTTTCCGGTCAACTCTCATTTACTTAAACAATCCAATCAATTCAGTTTTTTTCATAAACATAAAATGTAATGACATATATTGCTCACAATTTTATAAGAACCATACAGTCTCCTCTAAGGTTGGTCTTCTCATATTATCTAGGTATGGTTGTTATGTTCAATTAATTGATCTCTTGTTTCTTAAGTTTGATTTTCACTCATTTTAGTAATTAGGGTTTGTGGTCTGTGCCCGATGGGACTTGAGTTATGGATTTGCATTGTTTATTTATTTATTTTATTTTCTGTTGCAGCTGTACTGTAATTTTGGGTATAACATAATTTTCCGTTGATGTGTATTAATCTTATTTATGCTTGATTTGTTCATGTCCAGAGACCTTATCTTATTGTTGCTTGATGACATAGATAGAGATGTATTTTTTAAAACTGTCAGATTCTTTCATTGTAAGCTCCTATAAGATATTATAAGGAAATATATCAAAAAGGAATACTTTAAAAAGAAATGGAATTCAAGAACTTCTATTATTTCCTTTGCAAGCTTAAGCCCAGATTGGGATTGCTTCCCAGGCTGCTTTTGGAACCAAAAGTGCTTCTGAAGTTAGTCTAGGGTGTTTAGTAAAATTTTTGGGAAGTGTTTTTGGTCTCTTTTAGCTTCCCCACAGTAGAAATTGAGAAGCTACAAATTGATGCTTTTAGAAACCAGCTTCCTGGAAAGCAGAAATGAAAATACGCTCAATACTCTTATTAATGGCTTTTTTTTCAAAATTCTCATTTATCCCTTGCCTTTTATGAAATTTACCACATAACAAAACACGCAATTAACATTTATTTACAATTTACTATAACATATACTTTGTTATTTAGGATCTTTTGTTGTCCATTTTAATTGTGTAATCTCATGAATCCTTGAATCAAATTTTACTAGTTTTCATGATATATTCACAATATATGTAGCAATAGATAAAAAAAAATATTTAAAAAAATATATATATTTTTTAACAAAATTTATTTATTTATTTTATAACAAATTTATGATCACACAAAAACAAAACAAATTATTTAGTCTATAACATGTATATGGTCGCACAAAAATAAATCAAATTACTAATTTTCAAAACATCTTAAATATTCATTTTTGTTCTTTCTAGTAATTTTACATAGTCACAGCACTTTTTCTTACAGTTTACCAAACACGTTGAAATTGTTTTCGGTTCTCAATGAGCACTTTTAAAAATTTGTTTACCAAACACTCAACTGATTCTTCTCACAGCAAATTCAAAAGCAATTCCCCCACAGCAGAATCAAAAGCAATTTTCCCCCACAACAATGCCAAACTAGGCCTAAGTGTACTCGTCAAAGATTCTTGTGTTTGATGAATTTGAAAGCAATACCTGCTGACTGCCGAGTAAAATGTCATGTTAACATGAAGAACTAGACTTTCTAGTGAATTAAACTTGTAGAACTTACGGTTTTGTTCTCTTACTATTTTATGATTTTGAAGATCTTTAAAATAGTCGGGTTCAATTTTAATGACTGAGCTAACGGCCGACAAACATGTTAAATACATTATATCAGGTGTGTTTTATTTTACTCTTATATTTGTGTATGTAAATATTAACATGTATGTAAGGTTGTTGATCAGTTCTTATGATTATGTATTTTTTATATTTTGATTGATTATTTTCACAGAAAAAGGATAGTTTTGAATCTGTGGTGATGGAACATCTCATAATGAATGGGGCAGACTGAGGATTGATGACCCTAGATCTTTGGGGAAAGCTTGATGCTATAGATAAAGAAGTTATTTCATGGTTAGTGCCAACAACGGTCAGGTATGTAAGAACCTTATATATATATATATATATATATATATATATATATATATATACTCATTAATATTTTCACATATGCATTAATCACGAAGCACTTTATTGATAACTCACAACTGGTCTTATTCTTACATGCGACTATTAAGATAAAATAAGTATTCATCCAGAAGAAATAATTCTTTCTTAGTACTTGATTTTCCCAATCTTTCTGACTTGCTTCTACGATAGCAATAGAGTTATAAAGCCATAGAATACTATATTGTTCCTATCACTGTCAGTTAAGATGTCAAAATAAGATAATTATAATAATGGATCTTTTTTTATATAGAAAACAGAATTTGTATTATAATTATTGACAGATGATGGAAGTTTTGTTTGTAGGTGGGTTTGCCGGTAATATTGGACATGATCTGCATATATTGTATACCCTCAGTGCTGTGCAAGTAGCCCTCTTTGATATGCTAGATGTTCTTAACATTGATAAGGTGTCAAACTGTATCCTTGTTTCATTGCCATTATTTGTTGGGATTATTGACTTTCGTTAAAAAGTTTATTTTACCATGCACAAAATCTTTGTTTCTTAAAGATAACAGTTGTCTATGATAATCATGATTTTGTTTCCTCGTTTACAAAATTTCCCTTGATTAACATGTCAATTGTGAATTTTAATGGTTATAACTATTATTATTGTTGAGTTTTTGGTTGATTACATGTAGACATAAAGGGATACGAAATTGAGCGCTTTAGGAGATCCAGTAATTAACTTGTTTTAAAAAGAGATTTTGCCTAATTGAAAAGACAGGATAAAATATTATAAAGCTCTCTCTGTTCCACCAAATCTTTAAGTAGATATTTCTGGGCTGCAAAATGAAGATGGATCTTTTTATGGGGACATATGGGGTGAAGTGGATACACAGTTGGCTGCTCTGAATACGGGTGCTAGCAAGTGTACGAGGCCGTTGGAGTAGTACAATGATAAATAAAGTCCGTTCCCACGAGGAGGTGTGATCCTCCAACCGTTGCTAATTTGGCTAAACACAAATGGGTGTGTGTGTGTTATTGTGCGGAAAAGTAAATCATGCTATGAAATGTAAATTGTATACAATTGTATTTACCAGGATAGAATGGAATGGAGAGATATGGATGTAAATGGTTACACTAAGTAAATGACTTCACCATAACAATCACACAATTTCATACATGTATCGTCAATGTTGGATGTCGTGCTCAGTTAACTCTCACCAACTATTCTCACTTCTGTAACATGGGCTATACCGACATGCACCAGCAACCTATCTCTCGATAGTTGCCCGAACTGCATTCGAGTTCATTAAGAACTATGTGACACACATAGCGACAATACATCCAAAGCCGCACGCTGGCTCTATATGTAGTGGTCAATCTACTAATGCACGTTGAGTGTTTCACCTCTCGGCCCTTCACACAATAACTAAAGTTCATTCAAGTGGTGGCCAACCATTCAAAAGCTTTAAGCACTTCAAAGGACCACTCGACCATCAACAAGAAAATACAACAAAAAAGCGAACAATGTTAGGTTTATATCAATTCCCTAAAGAATGAAAGTACACATCGAAGAAGAGACAGATATACAAAGAAAGAAATACAAAATGGATAAAAAGGAGACCCCTCATCCGTAACCAGAAATCGAACACCGAGTTTTCTCTGGTGTCAATCCAAGATGTCCTCATCACTGGACGACTACAACGTTCTCTAATCTCATGAATGCACAACCCTCTCAACAAAAAAGACTCTCAACAAAAGAGAAGGCTCTCTCCTTATCTCTCTAAACTCCATAAGATGGATGGCTTAAAGTGGAAATAAGCTTACCAAACAACTATATGCATCAATGTGATTGTTATCATTAAGAACATCCAAATGAATTAAGCGTTCATTCTCTTGATTGAGGAATTCACCAAAATCAATTCATCACCAAACCCAAGCCATGGGATGAGCAATTGTGCCTTAATACAAAGACCCATTAAGCACAAGAATAAAGAACCAAACATTAATCTAGCATGGGAATGCATAATCAACCAAACTTCACCCACTCTTTGGAGCTAAAACTCAAACACTCAAATCATTCAACACATGGCATTTTAGTTCATTCATCAACATACAAACAATCATGGGAGATTAAATTACACTGCTCCTAAATTAAATTACTCTACTCTTTATCAATTTTGACTATCCACATACATGCATATCATAATAAGAAAGAAATTATGCTTAAATCAAAGAGTAGAACAAAACCCAAAGAATTTAAGAACAATCAATACATTTATTACACAAGTGTAGGTTTATAATATCCCTAAGTTCATGATACACATCAAAGAAAACAAAAAATACAAAGAAATGAGTAAATAAGAGCAAACCCTTGAAGACAAGTCCTCCAAAGAAGCGTTTAGCTTCCCTAGCTCGGATTTGGTCCAAGAACCTCTTGTTTCCTAGCAATCTACTCTTAGATGGATGGAGGGAGTGTAAATTGGTGTTATGAAGGTGTATGGTGAGCTCCCATGGAGGTTTAATCACTCGTTATTTGGTGAAGAAGATGGAAGAAAATGGTGTTTTGGGCATGAGAGGGATGGGGAGATGTGTGTGAGCTCAAGAGAGGTGAGAAAATAGGGGTATATATAGAGTTGGGAGGTCAGGGCACGAAATGGGATGTGAAAGGATAAGAAAACCCTTCAAATTCGGCCAAAATGGGTGCCCAGTCGCTGTACAACCGTTGTACGTACCGTGGGTTGGTGGCGAGACAGAAGCAGACACTTTCTAGAGTAAAATCGCTATTCATCCGCTGTACGTAGGGCGGGTGAACAGCGGTTTTGGCATTTTCAGCATTTTCAGCATTTTCAGCATTTCCAGCTTTACGCACCGTTACGAAAATGGGCATAACATCTTCTGGAAAACTCGGAATTGCAATCCGTAAAAACCGTTGGAAACTAGACATCCGGGGCTTTTAGAAAATATAGGCACGAAAGCTAGTTCAATATAAGGAGGGAGATATGGCCCCTTAAATTTGAGTGTTCTGCATGAGCATTTTCTAATTCAGCCCCTTTAACCTCCAAAACTCTTAAGTTAAGCTCAGATACCTTATTTAAGGTATAATACGTAGAACCTCACAAAACATAGTTTAAACCAAAATATGCTGAAAAACGAGAACAAATGATAGGAAATAGGGACCTCAAATAGATATAAATATAAGTCCGATCAACTGTATATTTTCTTAAGATTCTTTGTTATATCCACTTTTGTTGCATTTTTGTTTAGATAATCTATCCTATGATATTCATTTTGTAGGTTTTCTTATACTGCTGTATGTTGTCTCTCAATATTGTACCGGCTGGATAAAATAGATGTGGATAAAGCCGTGGACTACATAGTCAGTTGCAAAAATTTGGATGGTGGATTTGGATGCACACCTGGTGGCGAGTCTCATGCAGGGCAAAGTATATATGTTGCATTTACTGTAAATCGTTTTATGAAGTTTCACATCCTTTTAGTATTTGGCAAGCTCATTTATACTACTTTCACCATCGAGTCCAATCATTAATATTATTAAGGGTGAGGATTTTCTAGAATTTGCATGCTGAATTCTTGCACAAGAAAGACAACACCAAAAAATGATTGCTTTATAGCCTAGTTGGCCATTACTTGATTTTGGCTGTGGAGAGCTTGTTTGTTGTTTGAATACACATCATTACAAGTGAAAATACTAGGAAGGACCGGAGGTGGACACAGTTTATATTTCGTGATTTTCTCATGTGCATGCTTGCATTCGAGATGAAAGAGAATTGAGTGCTTTCACTATTCCAGCAATGCTGTAACTTTCTCATTACAAGCAAATATAAACCATATTTTAGTTGCTAGAATCTTCCTTGCACGAAATCACACCTCATTAAATTGAGGGTTCCAACCATAACATATGTCAAAAGTATCCAAATATTTCTTGGAAAAAGTTTTTAATTAATTATTATAATATTAAATACCAAGAGCCTTGTTTGACTACTTGTCGTTATATTTTTTAGTCATCCTAAATAGCTTAAAGTGGCGTATGTAGTTGCTGTATCACAAATGTAACTGCAGATTGTTGGTGAATAAGAATTATATTAGAGGTTTTGCCTTTTTTGCCTTATTTGGTGCATTAGGCTGGAAACCCTAGGCTTTGTAGTTTATGCATTTTGCACTTGTTTGTTGAATTTGCAGTATACTATTCAACACCAGACCTACCATTATTTCGACCTTGATTTGAGTTTCATTTGGAGTACAGTATATTGTACACATGAATTTTTCACCCTAACCTATACCAAAATGGACAGTGAGATTTTTTTTTTACATTTTGTAGAAACTTATGTTTCAAGTAACTTTGCAACCATTGATGCTGGAGTTATGTTTATATGTTTGAGTCTAGAAACATTGACATGTTTTGTACTTTCTTGGTTCTTCAACCAAGTAATTGACTAGTATAAATGTATAATCACTGTCTGTATTGTGAAAATTTGACTCATAACATGGTAAAAAGACTTATCTCACCTCTGACCCTCAGTCAAGCTTAGCCCATGCATGGGACAAACGTTAAAAAGACAATTTTACCCTCGAAACTTCTAAAAATTATAAAAATACCAACTATAAAATAAAAAATTGATCTTGAAATTAGGTTTCATCTTCACTCTATCATCTCCTCTCTATCTCTCACACCTACCAGCCGATCCTCTTCTCTCTCTCACACCGATCCATCCTCGTCAGAGTCCCGTCGGCACTGTTAGCAGCACACGTTGTCTTTTTTCTTCAAAGTCAGGTACATAATCTCTCTAATCTCTGTAACAAAATCTCTATTGGAGAAAACTCAGAAATGTGGATTATTTTTTATTTTTTATTTTCTTTTTCTATGTTTCACTTTAAGGGGCCATTCCATTCCATGGCTCCTCCAAAATCACCTTCACCTTCATCTTGAGCTCACGTGGTTTATTATTTTTTTTTTATTTTGTACCAGATCTAATCCAGTTTTGTTTTTTAATTAATTTAGTTAAATTTTTTTTTTGAGTAATTTTTTTTAATTTGTCGTTTTGTTCTTGAAATTGTTTTGTGTTTTTATGTTGATTGGTTGGGATGAAGAGAATTTTAGAAGAAATTGATGAACCGGTGAATGGTGATTTGTGTTTTCCTAGATGTTGAAGATGAAGAAGTTCAAAAAATTGATGCTGAAGATGAAGATTGGGATAAATTTTTTTTATCTTTTTTTAATTGTTAATCGTTCAAAATTCGGGATGAGTTTTTCATGGAAATAAAAAATATTTAATTGTTTGAAACACGTAACCCCGCAGCCAGCTAGACCTGCAAAATTTTATAGCAAAAATCAGCAATTGGTTTGTCTAGTAAGTGACAATCATTGAAGTTTAGTCAAATGTCTGACTGAGATGGTGACATTTGTTTTTGCTGGAATAATTTACCACATCTGTTATTGAGTTTTTGGTTGACCACATGTCAACCGTTAATTTACAAATTCTTTTTAGTAGTGATGTCAAACTAATGAATTGACTCATTTATATCCGTTTAGTTGGTACAAGATAAAGTTTTTGTTAATATCACTGATGTTAGATTTAGTTATATATTTTATTCTCATCAAGCTGCTTTCCTGTATAGGATGTCTCTCCTTTGCATTTTATCTGGATTGTTATATTGTTTCTTGACTTGTTAAGTTATTGAACTGTTACTTGTATTTGAGTAGTTATTGTTTTGATTGAGTTTTTGATTAGAGAGACTTGTGATTTTCTACTCTCGATTTAATTTTCTATTTAGATTAAATGTGTGAAGTTGTATTGTACTTAGATATCAGGTACTTTATTGAATTTAATTAGCGACAGCTGATTTGTTTAAAATTATGACATTCCTTGCATTCTTGATTTAGCTATAGCAAGATACATGGATTAATTTGTAAAATTTGGAAGCTATGGAAAAAAGCATGAAAAAAGAATGGAAAAGGCATGTGTGGATATTGCAAAGTTGACTGAGGCTATTACGGGAGGGAATGCAATGACCCGTTTAGGTGTTGAGTTAGAGAGTATGGGTCTTGATCGTATGTAAGTGATACTAGTTGCTATGTATATTGGAAATAAGTAAAACCGGTTGCGCATTTGGAATGGCTTGAATGATTTTTACAAGTCAGATTTCGTGAAGGCAATTCTAGAGGAATGAACATGTTTGATTTTGTGAACATGTTTGAAACTTATATTTTGTTGGAATTGTGAATATATTTGAAACTTATATTTTAGAGGATTTGTGAACATGTTTGTGCCATGGATTTTGTTATTAGGTTCGTGAACAATTATATTATATTAACTTTTTATTGGATCATGTTACTAAATATTATCAATAATTTACTATTATATAAAAAGAAAATATGTGTGATTGAATAATTAAAACTTGAAATTGTAGGTCATGAGTATGATTTACATGTAATTACTAATTACATGTATTTAAAATATATTTTTCTTTTCCATTATTCACAATTACGAGCATGTAAAATTTAATTATGACTTTATAAAAAAAATTGAGGGAATATCCATTATAATATTATTATTATTTTAAAAAAATAACTAACATGTCTTCTAAAAAATTATTAATTAAATTGTTTTTCAATTACAATATTATTATTTTTGTTAATATGATATATAAAAATATTTATTTAAATAAAAAATATTGACATATTAGGTCTCATATGTCACTATTATGTGGTAATAAACATTTGACAGAATAAGAAGGGCACTCTAATCATTTGAACCTTTTGTCTTGTCATGTTCCAGTTATATTAAACGCATAACAATACAGTGAACAGTTATATCTCAGGCCTACCAAACACAATATAGAACAGTCTGTCCTATCTTGTCATGTCACACCTTGTCTTGTCTCATGTCAGATGTCCGTGTCAAACGCACCAAAAAATGTCTACAAATATCTATTTAAGTTTTTTAGAGTTTACAAATATCTATTTAAGTTTTTTAGAGTTGTTCGGCTGGGCTTTTAAGATTGTCTTTTTTAAATTGAGTAGATGCCGATAGAGTTTAAATCTTTACTAGACAAAAGTTCAAGGGAGGTATTCCTCCAAATAGACTTTTTTCATATAAAAAAAAAGTCTACCAAACATATAACTATTTTTTTTTTCTTTAAAATCTCGATTTTTAATAGATCTACTTCAAGTAAATCTTTTATCGATATAAGTTTTTTAAAAGTTCAACAAAACAAGCTCTGACTGCCCTATACTCGTCTGCTTCAAGTTCATCGACAACTGTGGGAAACCTTATCAGGAATTTGCATTTCAATATTATTAAGAAGCTTCTTCTACTAATACTTTTTTAGAAGGACCTACTAGGAAGAATATAGATTAGAAATCTTGAAACATTAAAAGTGGTTAGGAAATTGAAGGCTTACCAGCCTTTGTTATCTACACCTATTAATCTCTCTCTTCTCTTTTGTTTCCTTGCTTTATTGGATATGATATTATTTTCTTCTTAAACTTCTTTTTAACTGATTGTGTATTCCAAAAATTCCTAGTAGGATGGGGATATGCACTGTGGTTAAGTATATTATATATTCCTACCTTCCTGCACGAACATCTGTTGCTTGATTGTTAGTCGAGGGATTATAGTGGCGACTTTTTTTTTTGTTTTTGACATGTCATGTATCACCTCTTCAAGTTGTTTATGATGTTTACCTTTGATGCGGGACTTTCACTTCTCGAGTATCCAGGATTGAAGGCGATTGATCCAGCATATGAGTTGCCCGATGATGTTGTAAAGAGAACTTTCTTTGGCAAGTAATGGATTTTCATCATCTGCAGCATTTCAGTACACTTGTTTGCATCATTAATCCAATTTATTACCCATTTTATTTTGTACAAGAGTAAACACTAGGAGCTTTCAATACAGAATGATCATGAGATCTCTGTAACATGAAAGTGGCTACTCTAATTTATTGGGTACCAGTTTAATTACTCCATAAATGATGCTTATGGATACTACATTTGTTCTATTATCTGTAGTTTCTGAAAATTTAATTCGACATATATATACAATGAAAATATTAAGATGCCGTATTGTATTGATTTGAGCTTATGACCTTGTGTTAATTTTTAAGTATCCAAGCATATTTGTCCATTAACAATTAGAGCAGTCAAGATTAAGTTTAGGATTTCTTTTTCAATTTCGCTAGCAGTAAAAGCCATAAAACACATCATTTTAGAGACTTAATATTATTTTCTTGTCTAAATGAAGGCATTCCAATTGCTTGCATTCGTTTGTCTCTGCAATTTTATTTTATTTTATTTTTTCCAATTTGGGTTCAATCAAGACATGTTTCAAACGTTTAGGACAAGCTGCAAAGATGTTCAATACAATCAGTGAAACATCAAATCAAAGCCTATCTTTGCTTTTTTTCAGCACTATTTACTATTATGGCCATCAAAATTGAATAAAATAAGCTAAAAACAAAAACAATCAAATTGCTTAATCATAAAAAGCAGTCGGTTTGAAATTAGATGCATTTTGGTATTTTGTTTCTTGGTTTCCCCAAACAGAGAGGGCATGTATAGGTTAATCATTCGAGAAGAAAAAAGTTTTATGGTACATCATACATTTGTTTGAAGGGTAAATAAATATAAATGTAATGAGATAACGATTGATGGATTAAGCAGTAAATTGCATTCATTCAATTTGGTTTGAGTCATCATACTAACTTTATTAATATCTATGAGGAAATTATTAGGTTATGTTTAGTAAATTTTCTATCAAATAAATTAACATGTTTGAATAATAATTCAGTTTATCAATATTTAATCATGGGCAATTAGGCATCAAACACGGCAGTAAATCAGATTTACTAATTTTTTTGAGAATTTTGATCCTCTATTGATCTGATTTTTTTTTCTGACCTCATCTAAACTCATAACACATAAGCATTAAAATGAATATGTGGTTACTGGTTAAGATGCGATTGGTTTCTGGTATACCTAAAATTTAGACCTACTGCTACTGGATTGGCTTTTAGAATAGAGTGGTCCCAAGTGCAAGAGCCTATAAAAAGCCCACCCAAATTGAAGACAATGTCAGCCCAAATACGAAGCTCAAGAATTGGGCCGAAACCCAAGCATATGGTAACCCAAGAGGTCTCTTTGGAAGAAATAAATCACATAAGAAAGTATGTCTTGGACAATTCCATACGTAGAACCAGGACCAGATTTCAGTCCTCGAAGGTGGGTATTTCGGTTTTGACACACTCAACCTACGTGTCGCCCAACCAACGGTACCACAATTTCGAGACAAGCTACATGTCAACCAGGCATACGACCAACCCAAAAGCAAGTATCAACTAGGCTTTCGACCGCCCAACTAGGTTGATGGCGTCAGTCAAAACACTCAATTATAGGCATTCGGGCATGTTTTCCTCCATTATAAATATGGGATCCAAACCCATATTCGAGGAGATCAAATTTTGGGTATTGCATCTACAATCTGGCCATTTCTCTATATTCATATCTTCCAGATTTGGTTCTGACTTGGACATCAGCCTGAAAACCATGCAAACAATCTAAGCAACCTGAAACATGCATCCGAGACCGAAACACCCACAAACCTAGGTAGTCTTCATTTTCTTTCATTGATTAACTGATCAAACGGCCTACGTGGCATTTGACAAATTGTTTACCAGTTTGATCTATAAACATGTGGCGCTAAAAGGAGGGGCTCAAACTCAACTCTGAGGAAATCTTGAAACTAAGCCCATGAATTTAGATCAAACCAACGAGAGTCAAACTGATCTCACGGTTGTCCTAACAGCAGAAACAACTCAAAATCTCGGGCTGCAAGAACTTGACACCACACAGATCACCTTGACTCCACCTCCATCTAACACACAGACTCCTCCGAGTCTCTCAGCACAAAGGTTACGGGAAGCAAATACGCATCTCCAACAGCTCATGGAAATCATGGGGGGAAGATTCCAACTCCCCCCCTCTTGTCTATCGGACTCCAAAAAGTTAGGCGATTTTAGCACCGTATGGCATACAAGTTGAAGACCCTCTTATGGAAGCTAGAACTAACAAGGGAAAAACATAACAAGTCGTGGTCCTAACAGGGTCACTCGAGTGAAGAAAGCTGTCATTCAACTCGAACAAAGAGAAAGGGCCACAAAATAATTGACTAGTCGGGCGAGGAAGAGAGCGATCCCCCCAGACGATACAGTAGCCGGTTTGACCGAATCTCTCGAAGGGTAGAAACGCTCTATCAACCTGACAAAACTCTCCCTAAAAAGATGAGAGCCTCATATCAGAAAAAGAGTCCGTCTGCTCGCTGACACCTTGATTTTGAGTATTCGATCAGGAGGGATAAAAAATATATGGAAGGAATGCAAAAAATCCGAGATGACATTGAAAGGATGGAGAAAAATTGACATGACACATAAGGTTCGATACGGTTACCTGACAGCCACATAAGACCATTCATGGAAAATGTATTAAGGAAACCCTTCTCGAGAAGCTTCAGGATGCTAAACGTCGAGCAATATACGGAAGAGCGAGACCCAATGGAGCATGTCAACCGTTTTGTCACCTTAATGGTAACTCAAACTCAGGACGACTGTATCTTGTGTCAAGCATTCCTAGTGATTTTTGGAGATTTGGTAGGGAGTTGGTTCAGACAGTTACCCCAAAACAGCATCAGCAGTTTCAGTCAACTTAGTCAGGCTTCCACCCAACAATTTATGGGAAGCCTCCAATGAAAAAAGTCATTAGCTCACTTGTCAAGTTTGAAGCAAGGAAAGACAGAAGCCATTCGAGAATACTTGGCTCATTTCAATAAAGAAGCGGTCTGGATAGAAGACTTCAACGACATAGCAGCAATTAACGCTTTCACCAATGGCCTTCAAAGTGGCCCCTTTTCGTTTCAGCTAAGGCGACAAAGGCCCGCCACTTACCCAGAACTGGTTGAAGTAACCGCCGAGTACGCTCGGGCTGAGGAAGAAGAGGTAGCTCAAGGAGGTTTTCTGGTCCACGATTCCCGACCTGAAAAAAGGGAGGGGTCAAAATCAGAAACAACATCAGGAAATAACTGACCAAAAGGAAAAACGACCCGACAGGTTCAAAGGTAAACGAAAAAACGATGGTCGGGGACAATAAGGATTACCTCAATAGCAAATATTCGACTTATAAGCCACTAAACCGGGATGTAGAAACTATGTTTTCAGTAGCTCAGGAAAAGGGAATACTACGATGGCCGCAAAGAATGAGCGCTCCGCCACACAAACGAACGATAGAAAAATATTGTCGTTTTCATAAAGACCATGGGCATGAAATGTCGAGATGTTTCCAGCTAAAGGAACACATCGAAAGCTTAATCAAGAAGGGTCATCTGAAGGAGTACATAGTTAGAAAGGAAGATAATGGAGGCTCAAAATTTGAGAAAAGGAAAGATTTATCTCGAGACAAGTAGAAAAGTCCCCAGAAGGAAAAAAAAATGAAGAAAGAAATCAAAGGAAAGCCCGATCCATACAATTTCGGGAGGGCCAAATACTGGTCACAACAATCGAGAAAGAAAGGATAAGATAAGAGAGGTCTCAGGAAAAGAAGTCAACTTCACTGAACGGGAGAGGAAGAAACCGAATGAGGGCTGGAGCCCAGTTTCATTTCGGCCAGAAGATGCAAGCGGATGTAATGTTCAACCCAACAACGCTATAGTGGTCGAACTTCTGATAGGCCATAGAGTGTTGGGGTTTATACCCTAAACATTCTTGTTATATTATTTATTTTATAAACTTGTGCACATATTAATATCTTGGATTGCCGGATGTAATCTCGAATTGTGTATACGAGTGTCATATACTGATGGATACAGTAAGAGACGTGCAATCTAAAGAGTCCATAGATAGCAAATAAAGCTGAGTACTTTATTTGTGGTTAATCTATAGCTACGGTCCATTCCATAATGTACAGTGATTTTATCCTGAATCATTCATATGAGATATGGGAATGGAGGCACCTTGTATGATGTGATCATATAGAACTGGGCAATGATCTATATGAATCTCACACCAAGATCCGTTTACCGATGAGATTCATATATATATCAACTAATGATGGCTATATACGGGTGATCTTAATCCTGAGTGTCTTATCGACTCCTTCAGGTTAGATCGTGGTCTTTGATATACCATGGGTGAGGTCAGATGCATTTCTTGATCAATATACTATGTATGTTGGGATTGCGGTTTGGCTTGTGGCTGGGAAGGTTTGTACACAATAGTGGAATCCACTCCTTCTTATGAGAAGTAGATGGTAGTTCCCTTAAGGGTTGATTCGGGGCTTGGACAATATGAGCGCTCTCCTAATTCCGTGAGGAAATAGGATTTATTGTCCATTAGAGAATCAATGGTACTTAAAGGATATATGTAATTAGAGGGGTATAACGGAGATTATAACCCAACTCTAATTATGAATTACTGTGGAGGATCACACCATATGTAATAGCTATATCGATGGGTACCGAGTTGTATCGGTCTGTGCAAAAACGTCTGCAGTTGAGAGAGCAGCTTCGGGCTTTAGTGGAATAACACCAGAGTTAATAATCAAAGAATATTAATTAAAGAGTTTAATTAATGATTCTGAGGATTATTGGAGCTCAAAATACTGTGGGTCTATTAGATCCCCTTGCTAGCCCGATCGATTTAGGTAACAAGGGTCACGATTAATTAATTGGATTGTCCAATTAATTGTGTTACGAAAGTGACACGTATTTATTCGGAAATTAATTTAATAATGCGATTATTTAATTAATGGATAAGATTAAATAACTTAAATAATAAGATTATTTAATTATGTTATTAATCACTAAATTGAGGATGTATATTAATATTTATTTTTAAATAAAATAAGATAATGTGATTATTTTATTTTATTAAATTAAATATTTTATTTTTGAATCTAAATAGTTTGAATTCAAAATAAAATCAAATAAAAGATATGAAATATTTTTATTTGAAAGTTTTTAAAAATAAATATTTGATCAGTTTTTTTTTGTTAAATAAATAAAATATGTGATATATTTTATTTGAAAAAAAAAACGATATCATCTGTTTTTTATTTTTAAAATTGCACAGGAGATAACTGATATGATTTTGATTTTCAAAATATACACATCAGTGCTTATTTGATTTTTTTTTAAAAAAAGGAAAGATATCGTTTTTTTTTTAGAAACAGAAATATATATGATATCTAAATGTTTCTTAAAAGAAAAGAGAGAACACACTCACTGCTACAATTTTTTTAATAGTTAAGTGTGCGTGAGAGTTGTTTAGAGCACAAAAAGACAAAAGGTTGATTTTGTTTTAAAAAGGTGAAATTGCATGAGATGCAATTGTTTTGTGGCGTGAGAAATAGATTACACATTTCAACGTCACAAAAATGTGTGTAAGATTTCGTGAAGGTGCAAGTGTTGCATAGTGAAAATTAAGAAAGAGTTTCTTAGTTTTTCTACATCCTTTATTCTAAGTTCTTGAGACCATGACGCGTCTATACACAGTTATCAGTTCCGAGAATAGCTAGGAAGATTAGTGGTACAGATCATGAGCAAATCGAAAAGTGAAGGAGCCCAAACGTTGGTAAGCTTATTAATCTACTTTTTTATTATTGATTACAATTTCTTGTATTTACATATATATTTTATTAGTGTAATAATTTTTATATGTATTTGTTCCGAAAATAATTACGATCCCAAGTTCACTGGTCCTAGATACAGATTACGATATGTATACAAAAATTTTAAAACTCATTTCCAATGCGTTACCGGTGAACGGGGTTCCAACATAGAGACGTTCGAAGGATTTTAATCGACAATGGCAGTTCAGCCGATATCCTAAACGAATCGGTATTCCGACAGTTGAGGTTCACATGAAAAAGATCTTGAATTTTTCAACACTCCACTTAAAGCTTTCAGGGGATCAGAAATACGGCCACTTGGGACGATCAGGTTACCCGTTAGCATTGGGAAATATCCTACTAGGCGAAAAGTGTTGACCGAGTTCGTAGTTGTTAGCATTCCCAAATGGCCATACAGCGCATTGATGGGAAAACCCTTCCTCAATGAAATATGAGCGATTACCGCCACAAACTGTCTAAAGGTAAATTTTCCGACCGAGTTCGGTATAGAAGAAATCAAAGGTTGTTGGGAAACCGCTAGAAAAGCCAACCTTTCAACATGTAAAGGAAAAGGGTTAGAGGAAGTTCTTCAGCTAAACAAACCATCAAAAGCTAAACGGAAGAAACAAACAAGGAAGAAGTCAATCGAGCGAAATAGGCTAGTTGAAAAAGCGGTTGAAACCCCAACAAAATTCGCTCTGGATCGAGGGAGCCAACGGGTAAAGAGCAAGAAGGAGAAATTGAGCCAACGGAAGACGTCAAGCTGGATGAAGATAGACCCAAAAGAGTGGTCCGGGTGGGAAGCCATCTGGACCTTCAGGTAAAAGCCGACCTTTCAGCCTTTTTGGTTGAATTCGCCGATGTCTTTGCATGGAACCACAAAAATATGTCTGATATCGATCCAAGTGTAATCACCCACAGCCTTTTGGTCAAACGAGATGCCCAACCAGTAACTCAGAAAAGAAGGTGTTTTAACGCCGAAAGAAACGTTGCCGTCAAAAAAGAAATGAAGAAACTCTTGACAGCCGGATCTATTCGAGAAGTCACATATCCAAAACGAATAGCCAACGTGGTATTAGTAAAAAAAAAAAAGAATGACACATGGAGAGTGTGTGTGGACTTCACGAATCTGAGCAAAGCATGTCCAAAGGATGATTTCCCTCTTCCTAGAATAGACCGACTAGTGGATACCACAACTGGACACTAGTTGTTAAGCTTTATGGATGCATACTCGGGTTACAACCAAATAAAAATGAATGGCCCATATGAAGAGAAGACGACGTTCATAACTGACCAAGGACTATATTGCTACAGAGTCATGCCTTTCGGTTTGAAAAATATCGGAGCAACATACCAACGGTTAGTAAATCGAATGTTCGCTGATCAGATCGGGGGAACAATGGAGGTCTACATAGATGATATGTTAACAAAAATTCTGACGGCTGAAGGACACATTGAAGCACTTCGGGAGACATTCAACATCCTTAGAAAATATGGGATGAAGCTAAATCCAACCAAATGCGTCTTTAGCGTAAGATCAGGGAAGTTCCTCGATTTTGATGTTCACCAAAAGGAAATTGAAGCAAATCCAAAAAAATAGATGCTCTCATCAAAATGAAACCACCACGCACCTTGAAGGAGTTCCAATGACTAACGGGTTGTCTTGCCGCTTTAAGCAGATTTATATCAAAATCTACTGACAAATGTTTACCTTTCTTTAAGGCTTTGAAAAAGGGTAAGGCAGTGGAATGGAGTCAAGAGTGTGAAACAGCTTTTCAACAGTTGAAATCATAACTTGGCACCACCTCATTGTTGTTAAAACCAAATATGGGAGAAGACCTTTTTCTGTAATTGTTGGTCTCTACGGCCGCCATTAGTTCAGTCCTAGTCCGAGAAGAAATCGGAATTCAGAAGCCAGTGTACTACACTAGCCAAGCGCTTACTGACCCTCAGACGAGATACTCAGAAATGGAAAAGATGGCACTAGCACTGATTGTGTCGGCGAGAAAGCTCAGGCGGTACTCTCAAGCTCACCGAATCATAATCTTGACCAATTATCCATTACGCCAAATCCTACAGAAACCAAAGGTCTTGGGCCGATTAACCAGATGGGCTATCGAGCTGGGAGAGTTCGATATCGAGTACAAACCGAGGTCATCCATTAAGAGTCAGACTGTATTGGACTTCATCGTAGAGTTCTCAGAACCTTCGATCGAAATCAAAGGAGATGAACCAGATAAACCAAAAATGGTTATCCCTGGAAACTCCATATAGACGGATTGTCAAACACACATGGGAGTGGGACAGGAATAGTGGTCACGACCCCTGAAAATAACCAGATAGAGTGTGCCCTTAGGTTCAATTTTAAAACAACAAATAACCAAGCCGAGTATGAAGTTCTCTTGGCAGGAATGAAGGTTGCCACAACCCTCGGCCTAGATGAGATAGATGTGTTTAGTGACTCTCAATTGGAGTTAACCAGGTATGCGATGAATATGAGGCTAAAGAGGAAGGAAAGATGGCTTATTTAGGAATGGTGAAGCTAGCCATCAGGTGCTTCAAGGCCTTTCGGATCACCCAGATCCCTTAGGCCAAGAATAATCATGTAGATGCGCTTTCCAAATTAACATCCACCACAAATGTGATCATTACCAAAATGATCTCAGTTACACATTCGCAACAACCAAGTATTTACTCGGACAATAAGCACGAGATTGTTGAGATAAGCACTCTGGAAACAACTTAGATGACACCAATCCGATCCTTCTTGATGGATGAAACAACCCCCGGAGATAAAATTGAGGCTAGGAAACTCAGATATCGTTCGGCTAGGTATACAATACTATCTGGTGAATTATATAGAAGAGGCTTCTCAAGAGCATTACAATGGTGTGTCGGTCCAACAGAAGCTGAAAGGATCCTGACATAGATTCATGATGGTGTCTGCGACAACCACACTGGTCCACAAGGTCTAGCTCACAAAGTAATGAGGCAGGGTTTCTACTGGCCGACAATTTTTAACAACGCTAAAAAAGTGGCACTGAGTTGTGATAAATGCCAAAGGATAGCTGATAACATCAAGCAACCTCCCGAGTGGCTCCGAACAATGGTGTCAGCATACCCTTTTGACCGATGGGGAGTTGATCTCATAGGGCCAATGCCTACAACAAAGGGTCGGGCAAAATACGCCATTGTTGCAGTAGATTATTTCACAAAGTGAGCCGAGGCAAATGCACTGGTTCGGATAACTGAAGCCAAAACAACGGACTTCATCAAAAAATCGATCATCTATCGTTTCGGTGTCCCGAATGCTATAGCCTTAGATAACGGAACACAGTTTGATGACATGAATTTTTGAAAATTCAGTGATAAGTGGAACATCAATTGTTTATTCGCCACCCCAGCACACCCACAAACCAACGGGCAAGTCGAGGCGGTAAACAAGATAATAAAGCACAACATCAAAGCAAAATTGGATGTCTGAAATGGATGCTGGGTAGATTTATTGCCCGAAGTATTATGGGCGTATAGAACAATCTCGCGGACCTCCACTGGAGAGACACCTTTCGTAATGGCGTTTAGAGCCGAAGCCGTTATTCCTATAGAAACTGAAATAGTGTCTCCTCGGATTAGGTTTTATGACCAAGACAACAACATTGATCTACTATCATCCAGCTTAGACGAGTTAGAGCCCCGAAGGGATAGGGCCCAAATCTGAATGGCCACCTACCAACAAAGGGTGTCACGTCATTACAACCATAAAGTTCTACAAAGGCGTTTTCAGATCAATGACCTAGTCTTACGAAGAGTGATGCCTAACACCTGAGACAGGGCAGCCGGTACACTCTGCGACAAATGGGAAGGGCTTTACTAGGTGGTCAGAATAGCAGGGCACGGAGCTTACCAGATAGCAAAGCCATGAGGTGGAATCATACATCGTCCATAGAACGCTCAATATTTAAAGACCTATTACCAGTATAAGGGAATCTATTACCAGTAGAAAGGAATTCTACATCTTTTGAGCTCTCGGGCATTAACCTATCAGTCTTCGGACGACATCGTCTTTTGAGCCTTTAGGCACCATGTCAGCCTTCGGGGCGACATCACCTTTTGAGCCGTCAGGCAACAACGTGTTAGCCTTCATGCCACTTTTTCTTTCAGCCTTCAGGCTATAAATAAAATATCTATTCAGACCAAATTCAAATTGTCAGCTTTATTAACAGTCAAACAACAAATAGCCAAAAAGGCTCATATTTGGCTTACAATGGTTAAAGTAGTTGGGTCATAACCAGTAACTAAAAAATCGTTAGAGTAGTCCAGAAAAGATTAAGTTATTGACTTAGTCGAAAAAATTTAACTTACGAAGGTTATGGCTAAAATGGATCATTACCAATAGCAAAAAAACCATCAGAATAGTTAAATAAATATCGAAAAGATTTGTTGGAAATAAGAGATAAAACTTATATTAAAAAGGAAAATCGTATGAAAAGGTCGGACATGCATGATACAATCAAAATTCGGATCCCAATAATTAAAACAAAAATATAAAATATCTCCGATCAGTATACAAAAATTCGTACAAAGACCGAAACTTCAACAACTTTGGATCTAAATCTAAAAGAGCTAAAATTAAAAGGCTAAGAACTTTATGTAAAAAGAGGTGGCATCAGTTTTTTCCTCCGTCCTGATCTCCATCTTCTTCTCCCTCTGTATCACCTTCCTCGATTTCATCACTTTCATCTTCTTCAGACTCCGGATCAGGACCACAATCAATAAGGGGATCCAACCACATATTACCAGGTCGTAAAGTCCTGAAAGTACAATCAGATCGAGCTTCTAAATCAATATGCATATCTAACCGAGGCAGATGTCTGTTCTTTCGGTCCATCTCCCACCGACGGACTTGAGCTTTCAAGTCTTCCTCCATTTTCTCAAGGTTCTCCTTCATAGACTCCTCAATCTTTTCAGTAACAATAGGGTAGTCTAAAGCCCGAGCGATATCCTTGCAAGCATCAACCCCTCTTGCAAACTCTCTATGAGTATAAGAATCAAAGGCGTGCAAATGCTTGAAAAGGTCAACTGTCCGAATCCCGATTTCATCTCGGGCCGACTCGAAATCTGACTTATACTCTTCAAGATGAAGTTCGAGGATTTCTTTCTCCTTTTCCAACTCAGCAACTCGTCGCTCAGCCCCTTCACGCCTTTTTATCTCTTCAACAATGGTTGTTTCTTTGCTAGTCAAACTAGAAATCCTGGTCATATGTCTCAAATTTTCAGTTATGAGCTTTGAATTGTCAGCTAGGAGTTTCTGATTCTCTTCTACCATCCTAGCCACTTGGGGAATGAGACCATCCTTCTCTTTTACGGTGGAATCACACTTCCTCAAAATCTGTCAAGAAAAAAAAAATCGTGATATAAATATATATACATATATATAAATTGTATATCAAAAGCTATATGTAAAAATACAAGCAAGACAAGGTTACAAAGCATACCATGGAGAGAAAGTGAAGACCTTGTCGACCATGTTCAAATATTTCAGCCGCCTCAAAAGCTTCATAGTCCTCAGGTGGGCCGAAAGTTAAATCTCCCGCTAAATCTAGTTTTAATGCAAATGAAGGTTCCAAAGGGCCCGAGTCTAACAAAACATTTCTTCTAGTAGGTGCAGCCGGACGAGATCCTTCGCCTCTGAAGAAACTGGAAAAAGTGGCTGAATGACAAACTGCCCCTAGAATCTGAAGATTTTCAGGGGGGTCAAAGGAAGCAGTCTCTTGAACTTTAACGGAAGAAGCGTTCGCACGAACACTCTCGGGCATATATTTCGAAACCGAACCAAAAGTATCTGGAATAACACTACTAGGAGGATCACTGCAGGTTCGCTCGCTATCGTTTTCCCCTCGAGGATGAAGGGATATTCAGTTTTGGCGGAGCTTTCGGAAATTTGGGACGAGATAAAAATTCTCCTTTTCTTTTAATGGGTGGACCAAAATATTTTGATTTTCATGGGCCTGACCCAACACCTGGCCCAGTACTTGACCCAGCGGCAGCAACACCCAAAGCAGGGACATGGGAATCTAAGTCCTCGGTTAAATCCAGGTCATCAGGCCAAGCATTCCCTTGCTTAATGTTTTCCTCTTGGTCATGATAACTAGAAAGTTGAACAGTCTTCAACGCCCTTGCAGCCTTACCACATATCAGATCTGACTCTGTAACTACCAAAGGCAAACAAAGGTTAGGTATCTTTCTAAAAACAGTTTATAATTAAATCACGAAGAAAGTACTCACGATGTTTTCGATTATTTAAGAGTCCTGGAATAAGCCCGTAGGATTTCAACTTCTCTTCGGTCACCAGCGTCTTGTAATTTCGAACGAACATTTTTGTCTGAAACACTTGACAAATCCGAGCCACCTCGTCCAGGGTCAGTTTAGGCGGGTCTTTGAAAGTAACTATAAAAATAAAAATCATTATAACTTAATAATATATATGTAAACCAAATATCATAATTTTCGAGCAAAATTCGACCAAATACAAAGCGAAGTTCAATGTAAGAACACTTACTAGCATCACAGAAGTGACGAGGAACTGTAAACTCTTGGCCGAAAGAATCGCCCGAAGGGTTTCTTCCCCTCCCCCCTCCAACAAAGAACCAACTCCCTTTCCAGTATTTGTTGGAACTAGGCATGCCCCAAATAATGCCATTTTTCTTTTTCTCTTCCTCTTTGCTCGGAAGTTCAAGTAATCCATCTACCCTCTTCCCATCCTCTCCAATAGGCATCCATCTGGAAGGATGAGGAGAAGCCAAGTAGTAAGAACCCGGCTCGTTAACGGACCGACGAATGATGAAACAATGTTTTATTTCATTAACGGTAGGGGCATCAAAATTCTGATCTCTCCAAAGGCAATAGAGACCCAACAAGTTGCGATATGCATTAGAGGTGAGTTGCATTAGAGCACACTTAACAGAACTCAAGTAACAAGGAATAAAATCAGGAAGGGGAAGACCAACCCCGCAACTCAACATAAAACCATAAATCGCCACAAATCCGTTAGGCGGGTTCCATGTAGCCCGAGTCTCGGGAAACAACAGCTCGAGGCTAGAAGGTAGCCGAAAATACGTTCGGTAAGATTTCAAGCTATTTGCCGAAACAACATCCACCTCACTGTCAACAAAAGAGGGTTCCCCAACAGAATATTGAATTTGAACCTCTTGATGAGATTCAACGTCAGAATCTGCGATATCTCCTTGTTCTTTTAATTGGGACGGACCCTTCGACGTCTTGACAATCATGTTGTCGAGCTCAAAACCAAAGCCGAAAAAATTTGAAACCAAGGAATCCGGATCAGTATATCGGGCTAACGAAATAGGGACTTTTAGCAGTTTCCGAACTAATGACTCAATGGAAACACCAACACTTCTCAGTTCCAACGCCCTCAAAAGTGAAAGGAATGAAAAATCATGGAAACATTCGGAATGAGAGAAAACCGTATGAAAAGAGAAAAAAGAAACTCACTGGACAAAGAGCGCGCTTCCGTCACCAAACGGCCTAAAAAGCAAAGCCTACTTAAAAAGAAAAAAAAAAGAGCTGCAACGTTTCTTTTAGTTTAAAAAATTGAAAAAAAAAATTAACAGGTGAAGGGTTAAAGAAGAGAGGGTCATCGCCATTTATAGAGAAGGAAAAACTGTCTCAACCATTTATCTCATCAAACGGTCATAAAATAACCTTGGAGATCATGGTCATCATGACCATGTCAGTTAGGAACCAAAGGGTTATGACCATAAAAAAGGATGATTATCGAAACTAGCGCATCAAACTTTTCAACTCTACAAAAAGCTGTTTTTAAACACTTCAAAAATACACCTCTGCAGGATTCGGGCGAGTAGGCCTTAGCCCGACGAAAAAATAACTTCGACCAAATCATTTACACCTTTTTAACCTTTACAGGTTGTTGAAATTTGGAACACTGGGGCACACGACCCAAAGAAGAAACAAAAGCCAAAAACTTATTATTATTATTATTATTATATCCACATAGCTTTATTGCGTTCACATATGGTGTTTGACTATTTACCAAAAGCATTCAAAGACTTGGTTTGAAAATAATAAGGTATAAAGAATATAAAAATATATATTTCGGCCAAATCCAATTTTATTTCAGCCAACCCAAAATCTATTTCGGACAAAAACATAAATCCATCAAATCATTATCCAACAAGAAGCAAAACTTTGTTCAACTACAAGCATCTTAACGAAAGCGATTTTTGGGATATCAGACTACTGACCGACAAAAAACAAGCATAAATGCAAAGTCAATGTTTTCCTGATAAACAAAAGCTTCGGGCCACTTCGAGTCTTCCATAATAATTCCTTCTTCCAAGAAACTATCAGACAAGACTGAGGGATAATGTTATACCTAAAATTTAGGCCTATTGCTACTGGGCTGTCTTTTAGAATATAGCGGTCCCAAGTGCAAAAGCCTATAAAAAGCCCATCCAAATTGAAGACAATGTCAGCCCAAATACGAAGCTCAAGAATTGGGCCGAAACCCAAGCATATGGTAACCCAAGAGGTCTCTTTGGAAGAAATAAATCACATAAGAAAGTATGTCTCAGACAATTCCATACGCAGAACCAGGATCAGATTTCAGTCCTTGAAGGTGGGTATTTCGGTCCTGGCACTCAACCTACGTGTCGCCCAACCAACGGTACCACAACTTCGAGACAAGCTACGTGTCAACCAGGCATACGACCATCCCAAAAGCAAGTATCAGCTAGGCTTTCGGCTGCCCAGCTAGGTTGATGGCGTTAGTCGAAACACTCAATTATAGGCATTCGGGCACGTTTTCCTCCATTATAAATATGGGATCCAAACCCATATTCGAAGAGATCATATTTTGGGTATTGCATTTACAGTCTGGTCATTTCTCTAAATTCATATCTTCCAGGTTTGGTTCTGACTTGGTCGTCAGCCTGAAAACCATTCAAACAGTCTAAGCAGCCCGAAACATGCATCCGAGACCGAAACACCCACAAACTTAGGTAGTCTTTATTTTCTTTCATTGATTAACTGATCAAACAGCCTACGTGGCATTTGACAAATTGTTTACCAGTTTTATCTATAAACAGTTTCCATAATCACTTTACCAACAACACATGTTTTAAATAAGTTGGAAAAAAAAATCAGATCAGTAAAGAATCTAAATCCTTTTTTTGATGAACAATTTGTCAAACTATATATTCTTCTGAATAAATTGAGCATGCTATAAGAAGATAGATAGATAAATATGAAACTTGAAAGTAGGTCTTGAGCCTTGAGCAAATGATTGCAGTAACAGTAGTAGTAATAATAATAAACTCGCAAATGACCAATCAAAATGTAGATCTGAAAAAAAAAAATTGAAAAAAAAAATATAGATCGGGTAATACTTGTTACCCGACTTAAATATTTCTAACACATTTCCTGAGTCTATTGTGCCACTTTGTCAATCTTGCCTATTTGAATGGAATTAATCAGCTAAATGTATACAATATGTCTGCTTGGTTGTTTACTCCAACTATAGGTCACTCGATTTTTGCCTAAGAGTTGAATCTCCAAATCTAGTAAAATGTAATGGTTGAATGACTTCAATAGTTTAATTTGCATCCTATTTTAATTTTAATAGACTTCCGAATACTGTTGCTGGGAAAGATTAATATTAAAATTATGTCGGTCCAATTATTGTTATTATTCTTATTAGTATATGCGATAATACGATTCAAAACTAAAATATTATTAGATTAAATGAGTGCATCCTACTACTTATTAATCACTTTGGACAATGGTTCTAATTACTTGAACATGCAAGAAAATTATACCAGACTCTTGTGAACAGCAGTTGAGGGAGTTAAATTGAATAATTGATTAGTGATATTGTAACTTTATTCTTGACTCACTGTTCGATTTAGAAAATAAAATAAAATAAAAAGCACGTGACTCTCTAGTGGAAACGGTGCAACTTTTATGTGCAGAAAATAAATAAATAAATAAAATGGTTGCACACAACTCAATTCACACTTTAGGCTGCTATAGGTTAGTATTATTTGCGCGTTGTATGAATTCAAACTTGTTAGCTGTATAATATTTGACAAATTTGAAGGTCGCATATCATTTCCTGGCATATCCCAAAGTTGGTGATTGCTCGACCCATATCGCCTTAATCTGAATTGGTCTACATCTTTTGTTTTCTTCTAATAAACTACACATATACAATTACAAATTCAAAAGTCCCGTCTGTATTCGAATTAAAGAATAAATTCAAAAAAAAAAAAAACATGTCTTCCTTGCAATACACTTGAAAGCCTATAATTAATTAAATTATAACAAATGTGTATTTACAATATATTATGATTAATTAATTACTGTATGTAGTAGTATCTATGCTCCTCTTGAGCTGAGGTGCAGTGGAGACTTCAACCCATTTGATGATCTAACATTTTCCGGGTTGATCGTTGGTGATCTGTGACGGTGATGTCTCTGACCGTGACTGCTAGGGCGATGGTGGCTGTTTTTAGATTCCTTTTTCGGTTCGCTGTCCTTTGTTGAATCTTCCTTGGCCAGATTGGTTTCTGATGGAACTGTGTAAACAAATGTTCCCATAGGAATGTCATCAAAGTCCTTGAGAGACTCCAAGGTCTTGACAACACTACTCATTGTTGGTCTTTGCTTGGGTCTGTGGCTAAGGCATAAATATGCCAATGCAGCCGCTTTTCGAGCACCGGTTTCCGAATATTGCCCTTCGAGTCTCGAATCCATTATCCGGCTAAGTTTCCGGGGATCATTCAACATAGGCCTCGCCCACTCCACTAGATTTTGTTCTCTATGAGAACGGCTTTTGTCAACGGACCTTCTTCCTGTCAGAAGCTCTAGTAGTACAACCCCAAAACTGTAAACATCACTCATGGCCGTCAAATGACCTGTGAAACGAAATAAACGATAATCATAAGTCAGTTAATTAGAAAAATAATATATACATAAACCCAAAGCTGATCAAATATTTGAAACAAAAGCAATTAAGTTAATTAATTACCGGTCATGATGTATTCAGGAGCGGCATAGCCTTGTGTTCCCATTACTCTTGTGGAAACATGGGTGTCATCTCCCTCTGGACCGTCTTTCGCTAATCCAAAGTCAGAGAGTTTCGGGGTGTAATCCTGGAGAGGAAACAATCCAAATTCATCATTAGCAAAAACAATAAATAAATAAATAACGATGTGATCGATGCTACGATCAAATTGAACAAGTTTTGATCAAAAGGAAATATTGCTTACAGAGTCTAACAAAATGTTGGAAGCTTTGAAATCCCTGTAAATGACAGGTTTTTCTGCTTCATGAAGGAAAGCAAGACCCTTTGCAGCTCCAACAGCAATTTTCAATCTTGCTGACCATGGAAGTGAGACAGAATATCCTGCACATATATGAACCAATAGTTTCTATAAGTATAATTACTCTAATTAATAAGTGATTCCGACTTTAATGTTTTTATAAAATAATAGACTAGAGAAGAGAAGAGAAGAGATGGGTTAATTAATTACTTCTAAAAAGCTGATTCTCTAAGCTACCTCGTGGCATATATTCATATACCAATAGCCTATGTTCTTCTTCACAACAATATCCAATCAGCTTTACCAGATGTGGATGTCTCAATTGCCCAAGAAAGATCACCTCCGTCTATCATCATCAGATAAAGATAAAAGTCAATAAACAAAAAACAAAAAAAAACATAGTGGAAGCTCCATTTCCATTGAAAAGTTAAAAAAAAATAAACAAAACAAAACTCACCAACCACTCTCTATGTCCTTGCAAACCCTCCAAATCCAGAAGCTTGACAGCTACAGGTTGAGCCTTCAAGCCAAACCTGAGCTTGTCATCGATGAACCCTTTATGCACCGGACCAAATCCACCTTCGCCGAGGAAATTACTCGACGAAAAGTTCTGTGTGATGACTTTCAATTCAGCGTGAGTAAAAACATGAAGATTGGAGCCGGCGAGAGATATAGAGAGGTCCTCTGAGAGCGTGGTGGAGCTTGGATTACTCAAATCAAGAAACGAAAGTCTCTGAAATGAACTCTGTTTCGTTACAAAACCTTTCTTCGGTGGCAGCTGTTCCTCCTCTTGAATAACGCCGCAACAAGCCGGCACCAATATCGATCTCATCCACGAAACCTTTTTCTTCACAGCCATTTATGGTTGTCTAGCTAATAAACTTATAATCAGATATGTTAAACAAAGAAAACTACAAGATCATGCACGTTTTGAGAGAATTATTAGGTTAGCGTGGTGCAAAATATGGAATGGTTAGGAGAGAATTATTCTCTCTTTTTTTTCTTCTATGTATTGTTTTGTTGTATACAAACATGTATTTCTTCCACCTTATTTATATGTGTTTAGGCGTTATTATTGTATCTTTTGATTACTAGGCAATGAGTTCTAACTTCTAATTCTACAAAGTTGGTTTCAACATAAAATTACACGGTTGCCCCTCTTGACTTTTGGCCTTTCCTTTTTTGAAAATTCTATCATCTTTCAAATTATGATCATCACCTTTGCAATTGGAACTCCTTTCTCTTCAAAGCTCTCTGCTTTTCCTTGTCTGCTCGTCGCTAGGGACGACAAAAATTCCCAATTTGCCCTAAATCGACAAGGTTTCGATCTATTCGATACGGGTTTGAAGTATTTAAAACGGTATTCAGATCGAGTATGGATTAAATATTTTTATCCCGATTTTTTTATCGGATTGGGTATATGTCAAACCCTTATGCCCCGACCCGTACCATTTTACCTGGTATTTATATAATTATTTTTTAAAATATAAAAATATATAAAAAAAATCTTTAATCTCTTTGTCTCTTTACCTAATTGTATAAATTTATATATTAATTTTAAACATATGTTAACATATGTTGACGTCGATTTCTGGATTATGTCAGAAAAGCCAACAAGGATTGGATTTCGGCTATTGATTCAAAGAGAAAGAGATTCAGAGAGAGTAACGAAGACAAGTTTTTACGTGGTAAAACTCTGATGACCGGAGAAACGTCCACAGGTGGTTGAAGGATCAACCAAGCCAAAATCCACTATGAAAATATGATGTTTACAAGCTCTCGATCTCTATTTTTTCTCTCTGTATTTGCTATGATTGTTGTATGCTATATTGCCTATATCTTTTTGAGCAGATTATGGGTCTATTTATATGCTTATAGAACCCTAATCTGCTTTGTACAAGTAATACAACATCTTTATATTTAATTGTGATTCGGTTACTTGTTTGAGGTTGATTTGTCTTCTTTCCTATTTCGGAGTCTCTTATGGAAATCGAGTGGGATTCTAGCAGTGTTGTTCAATTTGGACTTGTTTCCTTATAAGAATGTAGCCTTTGTAAAGTAATCAAGTTATTTCCTGATTGGGGACTCTTCTAACTTAATGTTCCATTTTATTTGGGATTCCTTCCTGATGGATATCTTCGCGTATTTAATAACTCAATCTGTGTGAAATAAGCACAAAGTTCTTACTTGAGTCGTATTTATTCCCGAGTAAGAATAATACCTGATGGTCCCGAGTAATACCTGATGGTCCCGAGTAATGCCGTTTGAGCCCGAGTGGAAGCGTTGTTTAACCAGTCACGAGTGTTGTTAACTGATCCCGAGTAGGTTTCATTCAATATATGCTTACTCGGGCTTTCTTCTCTTTAATGATGTCTCGTAGGATATTTCCTGAATGCCCATTTGGACGTCCACCTGTCTATTTTCTCCTTCCTGTCAATGACGTGTATGCTTGGTAAAATTCACATGCGACAACATGTTTTTTCTATAATGTATGTTTGTATTTAAGTGTACTATTTTTGTTAAGGCCGGTGTCGTGCTGTGTTTAAGGTAAATTGCAACATTCTTAAAAATTCTCAGTATAAGTCTAGAAAATTTTTGTTCTTATTTAATTTTTAACGGTTGAAGTCTTTAATTAACCTGATTAAATAACAGTTTGATTAACTTATAATGCTAATTAGGACAGTGCATGAGAGGTCCAAAATCGTCGCCAACATGTTAATTATACAAAGAATTCTGTCGTAATCATGATAAATTGCCATTATTTAGATTAAAAAATTCCAGCCAAGCAGAAGATGAAGCTTCCACGAGGAGATTAAATATTATGATATTATATATTACTTGATGAATCCGAGGGGCAATTTCGTCGTATTGGCCGATTGGTGATGTGGTCCTCAAAATTGCTATGAAAAAAAAAAAGTTGGTATGCTTGCAATATCAAGTAGCATTCTAGAACCTACACGAAAATTAAAAAATTGCGTTGGGGGAAAATGACATAAAAACCCTCTATGGGACACCAGTCGATCACAACCGCATGATCTCTGGAGTAATTTCTGGTATGGTGAATCCGATGGTCGTGAATCGCGGGTGCTATTGACCTTATGGATCAAATATCAGAAAGTGGGACCCAAAGGTGGTGGTTGAGGGGTCATAACAACATCTTGGTCATTGAACATGTTTAATCCGTTCCTACTCTTAAGACAAATTAATCATAATTAGAACAAACTAAACAATAAAAACTAATTAAAATAAAATGTTGCAGATGAATCTGGACCGTCAAGGAGACAAATTAAAAATGTTGCGGATGAATCTGGACCGTCCAGTAGGTTATGATACTCACCCTGCCAGCTGGTTACCTTACATTGTATCATGCACTCATGATCCCAGCGGCCCAACTTCACCGATTTCTATTTTCTTTTTTGAAAAAAATAAATAAACATTTTTTTTAATTATTATCATTATTTATTTATTTTGGTATTTTGATCCTCAAATAGAATTTTAGGGTGTATATATGATAATAGAAAAATGTAGAAGATAGGGTGAGCATTATTGAGGGGTAAAATTGTCATTGAGGGAGTAGGTGTGTGGGTGCCATTTGTCAGTTGTCATGCCATGACGTCACCTGAAGATAGTCAAAAGGGTAGTATTGTCATTTTACAGTTTGAAAAAACCACCGCGTGGTTGGCGTCAACACGAACATTTTTAGACTGAATCCTTCCCTTGCAGCGTAAGATTTTCAATTTTATTTTATTTTTAAGAACAATTGTTATTAATTATTGGGTAAACGCTGCTGTATGAGAACATGTAGTTGGATTTAGATACTAATTAAAAAGATAATGAAAAAAAATCATACGAGATATAGATCTTCGGGACTTTCCTTGTTAATTAACTCAATCGTTTGTCTAAGAGATCGAATCAACATAAAAATAGGGAGAACTTTAAAAGTAGTTAAAATATTAGTGGGTTTATTGTTTTTACCCAAAATTAACATTTTTATCGTTTTTATCCAAATTTTCACTATTAAGATAAAATTGCCCTTCAGTAAAATATGAATTCAAAAAAAAAACAAAAAAAAAACAAATGATAATTAAATTCAATTAATAAACAAATGAAATAAAAAAAAGGAAAAAGAAACATGAAAATATCGACACTTTTTAAAAGCCAATTGTTACAGTGTTTGAAACAAACCACAAAGAGAGACCAGAGTCCACAAGATCCGGCGACGAACATCCAATGACGATGAAGACCACCAAGACCCGACGACACGACGGTGAAGACGGAGGGAAGAGCAAGAACTGACTCGACCTCGATAAAGAGACAACAGAGAGATGGCCCCGCCCTAAAGACGAGCGACTGTGACCACCGAAGAGAGAGAAGAGGCGATCGACTTTGATTCCAGTCATCGGCGTGGAAGAAACAAAAAGGTGTGTACTTCCTTTTTACATTTGATTCTAGGGTTTCTTTTAATTTGTATTTTTGGTTACATTTGTGCATTTAAGATGGAGTTAATTTTGATTTCGAATTCGATTTCAAAATTGATTTTGATTTGGATTTATATTTTAATTTGAGTTGATTTTGATTTTTATACACCAACCCGTGTAAATATTTCAATTAATTCAATATTGTGTTTTGCTTTTTGTTTTCAATTGAGTGTCATCGTTTGAGGTTTTGTGTTGCTTTGGTTGGTTGAATTTCGTTAATTGTTGTCGACCATAATTCTGATGTTGTGCACTGTTTGGTTGTGGAGAAAGTCCATCCATTAATTCTTAATAAATGGATTTGTGTTTGCTTTTCAATATCTTCATTAATTATTGGGATAACTGTGGATTTGTCTTTGTTACGTTATTTCAATATGCATTGTTACTCAATTTGACAGATTTCATGTTTTGTGCTGAAGTCGTTGAATTTAAATTTGTACTCCATAGTTATTTATTATGTGATTTTAATACTTAGTACCTCTAGTTTGATGCTACCAATTACTCCCCTGAAGGCTTGTTTGAGTGGATTGTGAAATGAACAACCCTGAACAGATTTTCATTTTCTAATACTTGTGCCTTGATTGGTTTGGTTTGGTTTTCATTTTCAGCATCATCTTGGTTTGGTTTAGGCACAAGCACATCGTCTTCTCCAACTTCGGCAACGTCTTCTGGTAAGCGTGCTTTGTTTGTTTTCTATTTTATCTATTTTTGTTACATGAATTATACTCTGGTAGCATTATCTGCTTGTCTAAATCAGGAGCGCTTGATACCACCAATACAATACACTAAAAGAAAGTCAATTGTAGATAGGATGATGTAGAATCCAGACCATATGACATTTCTTTTGGTATAATGAATTATATAGGATACATGCATAAACTAGTATATATAGTATGTTTAGCAGATGTTGCTGTTTTTTTTTTCAATTTAATAATTCGTTTCAGATGATAAGTGAAATGAATGTGAAACGAATGTGAAACAAATTATTTAACTAAATGAATGTTGGGATGATGTAATGAACAACTAGTGGAGGTTGTTAACTATATATAGGAGTGTATATGTTTCATGAAAACTGAGTTTAGGATCTAAATAATTTTAGGAGATTTCAGTTGATACCTGTCAATCGGGAATGAGCAAAGTGATGTTGATTTTGAACTATAGATTTATTCTTAGAAAGTTAGAATATTTGTTTGAATGTGATGAATGGAGAACTCTCTCAACTAGTAGAGCACTAGATTATGGTGTAAGTAAGTCGGTACTTGATACAATGTTTTTTTTTTCTTGATGCAGTTTGAGAGCTAGATATTTGGTAGAGCAGGTTCCAAAAGCAGCATTATTGCAAGATTTAATGGTCTCAACTCTCAACCTTTTCCCATGATATGTTCGAATACCTCTCAACTTTTTTCCATGATATGTTCTTTTTTTTTCCACAATTGATTGCTTCATTGCTTTTTTTGGCGACAGATTGTTCGTTGCTTCTACTTTTTTCTCACAGGTGGATATCCGTACCATTGGTGTTTTTGATAACTGGTTGCTTCATGGTTACCCTGTGTAGCTGATTGTTTTGTCTGTTTTTGTTGTTGGTTGTTGTTTTTGTTGGTCTTGTTTTTGTTTGTTGTTTTTTGCCGTGAGACTGCCCTGTTTTTTACCCTGTGTTGTTGGGGCTTCTGGTTGCTTTGTGGTGGCAGCTTGAGTGTTTGTTTTTGGGATAGTCTGGTGTGGTGTTTGGTCTTTGGCTCTTGAATAAATTTACAGTTTTTTTTAATATTGATAATAATAGACTTTGGAAGCAACTGGAATGTTAAAATATTGCTCCAGTCAATGAGTTGTTGTGAATTGGTGTGTTTTAATGATGTGAAATTGTGTGTTTTTTGTGGTTTCATTTCATTAATGATGTGAAATTAGGTATGAACTGGTGTGTTTAATTGTTGTGAACGGGTGTGTTTAATGGGTTATGACTGGTTTGTTTAATTGGGTATGAACTGATGTGTTTAATTATTGTGGACGGGTGTGTTTAATGGGTTATGACTGGTGTTATGACTGGTATGTTTAATTTGGTATGACAGATGTGTTTAATTGTTATGACTGGTGTGTTTAATGGGTTATGTCTGATGTGTTTAATTGTTTAGCAATGATGTGTTTTTTAGTGTGTTTAATTGTTTAGCAACCAAGACATTAACATGAATTTCTACTTCTTCTGGTACACTTGTGAATCACAAGTTGTGATGACATTTGTTGTTCTGTTTTTTTATATTTTCCAATTAAACAATTAAAGTTAGTTGGAATGAAATCTAATGAACCCATATGTTGAAATACCGACCCACCTGCTAATGAAGTTGATATTATTTTTCTCTTAAAATAGATAACAACTCACTTGTGTATCTTAACTATGTGATGTTGAATTGGTGGAAAGAAATGTGAAAGAAATTATGAGAATCAAGATGAGTGTGTTCTTTAGCCAATTTGTGTAGTGTCTTAAAGAGACCATTTCAGTCTTGCAGAGAAAAAAATACTCAGATTTGTGAAGCATTGACAATTATTAAAATAAGTTTTTATTTGTAACTAGGCAAACCCAATCTTTTGTAACTGGTTGTTGATTGAACATTGACAATTATGAAACTAATTTTTCGTTTTTTCAATGAATAGAAGAAGGTCCGGAAGTGCGAACCCCTAGAAGAGGAGATCGTCTGTCCAACCTCAAAGCCGGTATACAATTAGTGGGCAGAACGGAACCGATAAATAGGTGAATGTTCGAAAGGAGTGATTTAGTGTAGAAAATTTAAGCCGATGGGGTGATTTAGTGACTATGCCTAAATATATTCCAGTAATGTTGAGTATTGTAATTTTTACATTTCAATTTGTCACTAGTATTTTTTCTACAAATTAATGCAGGGTTTTTATTGTTTAGACATTATGCTCATATCATATAATGTCTATATCATATAATGTTTAGGATTATAATCGTGTTGTTGCCTCAATTTCAATATATGAAAAATCTTTCAGTAGAATTTTATCATGTGTTAATTTGTTTTTTTTTTCCTTGATGGAGTTGTAGAAAATCTGGTAATTTTGATAGATGGTGGCAGATTATTAACACATCAAAATTTTCCATTTTTAACACGCCAATTCTGTTAACAAATGACCTACTTCATACAAAATGCAAAATCCTTAATAAATAATCTGTTTCATCAATAAATAATCATCAACATTAGTTTCCTCACAACTTCAAAGCAAATGTTTTCAACAAAATATAAAATCCTTACTAACAGTTCTAAAATATAATTTCAACATAGTTCATGAAATATAATTTCAACATAGTTCATGAAATACAACCAAATTCATAAAAAATCCAACATAATCCTTAATAACACAAACACGATTTTTCATTTTTTTACATTCGCTTGGGTGTCCAATGGGAAAAATGACACTGGAATAGCTTTCCAACCAAGTGCTTGTTTTGTAGAAATCAGAACTGAAGTAGATAAATTTCTTTTTACAAAACCTACAAATTTCGTTGGTTATATTCTTGCATTTCAACCAATAAAAATCTCACATTTAGATGTCAGGTTATTAAACCAGTCATACATTAAACAATATGCAATCAACTAAACATATCAGAGCAACCCGATTAAACACAATGAGGCAACCTAAATAAACACACTAATGCAACCCCAATTAAACACACAAGGGAAAACCAAATTAAACATACCACGGTAAACAAAATTAAACACACCACGGTAAACCAATTAAACACACAACGGCAAACCAATTAAACACACCGGGATGAACCAAATTAAACACACCATTGTACACTAAATTAAACACACCAGAGCAACCCAGTTAAACACACCAGAGCGAATCAAATTAAACATACCACTGCACACAAAATTAAACACACTAGGACAACCCAATTAAACACACAAACCAATTAAACACACCATTACAAACCAATTAAACACATTGAGGCAACCCAATTAAACACACCGCACTCAATTAAACACACCAGGCCAAACCAAATTAAACACACCAGGCCAAACAAATTAAATAAACCACAACTAATCAATTAAACACACCACGGTTAATCAATTAAACACATCGATGCAAACCATCTTCTTCAACCTAAATTCACCATCAAATCTACAAATGAAACAAATTAACATAGGGTTTCAAAATTATACCTCCAGAAGAAGGATCTGCATCATCTCGATTCATCATGAAATACAAAACTCAATCCGTGGAATACAAAGTCAAATCCGTGACATTGGAAGCAAAATCAGAAGGTGGGAAAAACGTATAGTTGTTTGAAAAAGTGAATGTGGGAAAAACGTATAGTTGTTTGAAAAAAGAAATCTTCAAATTAGTTGGTGATTTTTTTTTTGTTTTTTTGTTTTTTTTTTTAAGAAAATGAGGTAAAACAACAAGCCTATAACTTCCTACAACTATTGTTTGGTGTGTTTGATTAGTGTGAGTTGTTATCTGTTTTGCATCAGTTCTTGACACTTACATTTATGTCACATATTAAACAAGGTGTAACCAAATTAAACACATCGCTGCAACCCAACTAAACACACATGAGAGAACCCAATTAAACACGCCGGTCCAAACCAATTAAACACAATAGTACAAACCAATCAAATATACCAAGGCGAACCTATTAAACACGTCGGTGTAAACCAATTAAATACATCAGGGCATCACCATGTATAAATCAATTAAACACATCATGAAAAATCATTTAAACGCACCAGTGCAACCCAATTAAACACACTAGGGCAATCCAGATAAAACACACCAGATGTAATCCAATTAAACACACTATAGCAATCCAAATTAAACACATCAGGTGTAACCCCGATTAAACACACCAAGGCAAATCAATTAAATATACCATAGCAACCTACTTAAACACACCAAGTGTAACACAATCAAACACATCGGGACAAATCAATTAAACACACCAGGTGTAACCCAATCAAACACATCGGACAAATTTATTAACCACACCACTGCATATCAATTAAACACATCATAGTGAATCAATTAAATACACCACTGTAAATGGGTTGCTACAATGAACACACCATATGGCAATATAGAATAGATTATTACAGTGCATATTAGTCTCCACCTTAACCAACATCCTTATGAAGAAATATATTCAAAAGTGGTATCATGATAAGGAAAATTAAATATGAAAATGCATTCAAATCGTCATGAAAAGTATAAAAGCATAATTGATCCATAAATTTTCCATATACGGAAACAAGCAGATAAATTTTTCTGACGGCTATCTCTTTTGTTTGCATAAGATACATAAAACATTATTATCATCAAGAACCCTCAATAGTTCAGAGAAGCAAGAATACTAGTTTTGACAAATCAATACATGTCCATTTAAGCTGAATATTATTCATTCAGCAGTATACCAATTAATTTTTACAGAATATAAAGAGTCAATTTTAAAAATCTTATTTGATTCAGAATCAATCGAGCAACTTTAAAAAAAAAATCAGAAAACTTTACACATATATTCTCCCAAAAATAATGTTTACTAAACTTGCCATTTATCATTAAATTTGCATATGAAACAAATTAATATGGGGTTTATAATACATACCTCGCGAAGAAGGACCTAGAGAATCTTGATTCATCATAAAAACCTAAGCAAAAATCTGTATAATACAAATCCCAATCCCTGAAATTCGAACCAAAAACTAAATCTTCTCTATATGGGTTTTATGTGATTTATAGAGACAAAAAAAATAGCTTTACAGTTTCAACAATGGTAGAAATTGAAGTGAGATTTTTGATTTAATCGTATTTCAGACATGGGAGACAACCAATTGCAGAAATTGAAGGACGAAGGAGCGAAAATGAAGATCGAAAATGGGAGACCTGTATTTGAACAAAATGAAGAGAAAAAAAAATAAGATCTGTAATTTGGAAATGGGAGACAACCGATCCAATAAATTGAAGGATGAAGAAGCGAAAATGGGAGACCCACAATGACAGAGAATGAATATCGAAAATGGGAGACCGATGGTTCGAAGAAAATGAAGATAATAAAATATTTCAGACAAAAAAAATTGTAGATCGTGAACAAGAAAAGAGAGAGAGAAGAAAACTTTACAAATAAAAAGAAATGGTAGACCGTGACCTAACAAATAGAGAGAGAAGATAAACTTTTTAGACAAAAAGAAAATTAATAAAACAAATAAGGAATAAATGAATAATAAAATAAATAATGAATAAATAAGGGGAATTTGGGTCTTCACGATCAAATATTGGATAAAAACAATAAAATTATTAATGTTGGGTAGAAACAATAAACCACCTTAATTTTTGACTAAAAATAGGTATTTCCCCTAAAAAAAATAATATATATATTATTTTTTACAATAGTAAACGTAATTTAAGAATTACTGTCCTTATATAATGAATTAAACTTTTAAAGAAGAGAATATTTTTTTTATTTTTATGGTATCTATCCCCTCTCTAGACCATATATATTTTTAAAGCTTCTTCATTTAAATAACCAAATTTATATACCGTATATTTTAAGGTATAATGTATTACAATTTTCTTGATACTTGGTCTTGTATATTTTAAAAGTGGTTTTGTAATATTATAAAATATAAAAAGAAAATACTTAAATTATTTAGTTTTATCACGTTAATTCATAAAGATTATGAACTTTTTATTTCAACACGAGAAATTAAAACATTGATACAGACACACAGTATAACTAATCTAAGTAGTAGCTTATCGGAAACAGTCACATTTTAAGTAAGGAGTAATTTAACAATTAATAGCTGGCCTCTCACCGACAAGTTGCAAGTCCGTTTTAGTGATAGCTTTTGATAAAACTGAATCACTCAAATAGAGCTAGTGATTTGGAACCCATTAAGCAATTATATATGGTTATAAGAGAATAATGTTTATTTGTAAAAGCTACTATTTTTATTATTATTTTTCTTACTATATATCTATAGTAGAATATATAAATATTTGTGTCTTAAGGTCAAGAAATTAGGATACACAAATCAATTAAGCTACAACTACTTACATCTCTATGCAATTTCACCAAACATCTAGACATCAAAAAAATTGGAGATTTTTATATATTTTATTGACTTGAAAATTTCCTCTCATCAAAACTACTCTATTATTATTATTATTATTATTATTATCCGCAATGTCAAAACCATTAACAAACACCGGCCACAACACCACAAAAGAAAAAATAAGGACTGGGATTGTTGACATTTTCCCCTCAAATATTTACTTCATTTAATATATTGGTTAAATTATCATGGTTGGCCATATATAGACAGACCATCTAATTATCAAAAGCTGGATTTACTTGATAATTAATTTCAATAAAAAGTACGGATTAAGACCATCTTCAATGCTGATATAATTTACGATATCAAATTTGATATAAAAAGGAATCAAATACTATATTTGATATAATAAATTAGTATTGTACTCCAATGTACAATACTAAAAGTTAAACTAAAATACTATATTTTATTCATTAAATTTATAAAAGTTAATTAATATCACTAATGTATTAATGGATAACTATTGAATTTCTTAAAAAAATGTTACTGATGAAATAAATTGGATTAAAATAACATTAATATGTATTAAATTTAAATAATTTAAAATATATAAATAATGATATTTTTTATAATTTAAAAAGAGACATTTATTGCTGTGTTAAATTTGACATAAGCTATATTATGTGTCAAATTTGGTACAAAGTTTAGCATATGTCAAATTTGACAATGTATTGAAGAAGAGTTCTTACATTCAATATTAAATTTTAGTATCGACACACAATTTTAAGACAGTATTAGAGATGCTCTAATCAGATGTTATGATAATAACAATACGAAGTTTGAATCCATTATTAAAATTTGCTTCAAACGAACGCTTTCATTAATTATAATAAGAGAAGGCAGTTCAAATAGGGAAAAAAAAAATTGTCTCCAAGACGGATTAAGTGAAATTAAACTTTGAAATTATTAAATCTAAAATGTGGTCTAAAAGTGAAAAGTTTTAAAAATAATAATAACACAAGCACAAACACGAAACAATGGAAATAGAAAAAACTGCAGCGCACCACGAGATTCCGAGTATAATTGTAGTGCTCGTCATAAAGATTCATTCAAATTTACCACGATGTACACTGGCATATATCAGATAATTTGAACTCAAAAGTGACAAATTCTAGAAATCTAGAAACTTTGTACACGTGATAGGGAAATATGATCAGTTGAGCTACCATTCGTGTGTTTCAAAAAAAATTGATCGGCTGAGTTTGGATACGTGTGAAAATTGTTAAGCAAGAGAAGAGAAGAGAAGAGTCTAAAGTTGTAAGCGTGTTTGGCGACGGAGGGCAGTAAATGATTAACGAGCGAGTCAAAGTCAACCCTATGATTGGCAAATCTTTTCTAACGGAGCAGGCTTTGAACAGCCTTTGTAATGAATTTGTTTGTTTATTCAAGCGAAATGAAACTGTCCAAGTCTTGGAGTTGCACACCTTGACAGCCTCGGTGTCAGCAACGTGTCACCCTTCGCTGTACATTTTTTTTTTTCTTTCTATTTTAATATTTAAATTTATATTCAGTTTTTTTATTATTGAAATAACCGGTTTTATTGTATATACAATTGAAATGATATTTTCATATCCCTCCTTATCCACCTATCTAAACAAGCATTTTTTTTAAGGCTTTTTTACATGGTTATTTTCCTTCGTATCCTTGCAATTATTTATTTATAATTTAAGAATTTAGTGTTGATTAATTCATTTTTTGATATGTTTTTTTTTTGAATTAATTTTTGATGTGTTACTTTTGTTTAATTTAAAAATTACAATACAAAAATTATATTGGTTAATTATGTAATCAATTTTTGATAGTTTTCGGTTAATCTACTAGACGTGTTTTTTTCGTTTTCATTTTCAAAATACAGCTTTCAGTATATGCTACCAGACGCGTTTTCGGAATTTGAAACTGAAACAAAAAACGCTGTTTTTATTTTTATTTTTATTTTTATTTTTATTTTTAAAAAACAGCAACCGAAAAACGCTTACAGTACGGACCCTCAGATTCCAACAATCAACTTCATCACCCAAACATCATCCAACTTCATATTTATCGCTCCAAATATCTAACTTTGTCTTCCTAACTTTATCTACTTTGTCTTTTTTCGCCCAAATTTTCAACCTCTTCGCGCAAACATCTCTTCTTAACTTCTTCATTCAAAACTCAAAAACTTCATCGTCCAAAATCCATCGTCTTCATCAGCTCACAAACAATTTTCATCATCAACACAATCAACTCACAAACAATTTTCGTGCAATTTTCCCTGTTATTTATTAGCCACCTATTTATTTACACCAAAAGTAGGATTGAATTGAAAGGAAGCCCAATAGACTTTGAAATTTTGCCCATTTTAGAGTGGGTTTGGTCACTTGCAATTGCTCGACTAAACGTACTGCATATGATTTTGCCAACTTTATTTTGCCGTAGATATTACCTCCTAAATACAAGCTTAGGGTATTTTAAAAAAAATGCAAGCTCAGGGAAAAAAGGAAAAGAAAAGAAGACAATATAGCTAGATTTTGAAAACATCAAACCCCACAAAAAAAAAAAAGACTCACACATCACCTCTTAGGCTCTTTGCAGAGCTGGTCACCTCCCTTCCACATAAGTGATGAGGGGTTTAAATCTCATCATATACATTTTACAAATATATATGGAGAGTTTTATTTCCTGAGTTTTCTCCCGTTATGAGAGTAGATCTGTACATGTATTATTTGATCTCGACAATCCTATTGTAATATATATATATATATATATATATATATATATATATATATATATATATATATATATATATATGAAAACATCAAACCCATTAAATTCAAACTTTTTATATTTGGGATTTGGATCTCCTCATTACCTCATATTGTCCTCATTTAAATCAACAGTCTTGATTAATTCTATTTTTGGTAGAGTAAAAATATAAAAATCATTAGAAATAGTTCTTTTAATTGATTTGTTATATTAGATATTTAGTAATAGATTATGGAGGTAAGGACAACTATGGTGAGGAGAATATCCATATCCTCTTATTTCCCATAGCAATGAATCTTTTATTATATATCCATTTCGATGCAATAACCGGAACTTAACATCGTTAGATTGAATGAGTGATTTTTTCCACCGTACCATATTTGCAGATACTATCACAATAATTTTCAAAATAATTTATTTCCAACTATACAATAATATATATATATATATATATAAATTATAACATTATATATTATAAAGTAATATTATATATATATATATATATTACAATATCAGTACAAAAAAAACGTTTTTTTACTGTTGATTTCCTCTGCAAAAAACCTTTTGCTGTGGATATGCCACCGATTTGGGGCGTTGCAAATAAAGCCGAGGTAAATACATTTGTCACAGATTGAGCTATAGCGAAAAAAGTTTTACCGCGGTAAATGTCCCGTGGCAAAAAAGTATTGCAAGATTATTTAACATTTGCCACGGCTTGGTACCTGCGGCTAAACCTGTTGCAAAAAAATTTATATTTCCTTCTATTGTTGTATATATTTATATTTATTTAGGGATTCTTAAGCTTCTATAATATATTAATATTAATAATTAATATTATATACATAACACAGACAAACTATAATATTATAATAAGATAAATTCATAATCCTAATTTTCAATACATTAACAAAAACAAGTTTTCAACTACAATATACTATCCACAACAAGAAGAGTAAGTTAACATTAAATCAAAACGAACAATACATATGAATAATGCATTTTAATTCCAATTTCCAAAAATTTCCAGAGTTTGAGGTGATGCAAAAAAACCTCACATTTCTTTATACCATCATCAAACATCTTTTTCGATGCACAAACAATCTGTATAAATAAAAAAAATGATTCATAAGGTGAATGAACAATTTAAATATATAATATTAATTACATATTAAAAGTCAAAGGAAAATATCTCAATGCCAACAAACAAAATTAAAATATCTCAAATAGTATATAGGATATATATATCCCAGTGCAACCAATCGAACCAAACCTTCAACATATATATTATAAATTAAAGAAATAATAACTTTAAGTAGCTACGTATCATAATCTTATTGGCTACAGAATTGAGTCCATTAACAATTCATTAAGCATATCCTCAAACATACTTAAATCAATAAAAATGTACAAGAATGATTCAAATGACCTACTCAACAACTAAAAGAACCTTTTTTTTTAGAAACTAAGTTGTATCAATTCTTAATATGATTACATTCGGCATACCTAATCAATGTCCACTCGATGATTGACGTGGTTGATGTGCACTAAAATTATCTTGAATCTGTTGACATAATATTGGAGATCTTAATATATGATATAATGAATAAAATTTAGAAATTTATCAACCTATAATGTTTGCAAATGCAAAATCTAGAAATTTATCAACCCCCTCAATATATTGCATACAAGCTCTACTTGGTAAATCAATCCAACTCTTATCCATGTTTACCTCCCTGAACAAATAATTGAGCACACATTTAACAACATAAAGCATATAATATATTATTAATGTATCTTAAGCAAATTCAACTCGGTATATTAAGAAATTTAATAAAAGACAATATATTAAGCAATACAAAGCAGAAAATAAAGTCCAGTTAATTAACCAAATTCCTATTCCAAGCCACCACAAAGCAGAAAGAGAACTAAGTGTCCACCTGAAATTGTGCTCAAGATTTCTCTCTCATTGAACCCCGCTCTTCTATTAACCTGTTTTAAAAAGAGGAATAAGAGCAAACTATTGATATGTGATAAGAAGAGGAACTAGAAAGGACCACACAATCAGCCAAGAAAGCACACAACCACACCCAAAAAGAGACAAAGCTAAGCTAAAAACTCCCTCCATACTTCCATCCTCCAAAACAGAATCGATACTTCCACTCCCGATGAAAATGGTATGCTAACAGAATCGATACTTAACAATATATGATTAAGTAATTTTCTATAAAGTATGTTCAGCTAGTAAAAATGTAAAATCAACCATGAACATCACTTATCCATGAGTAAATGACGATCAATATTTCCAAAAACATTAAAGATGTATTAGAAAACTCTCCAAGTATCAACAAGATTGGAATATTATACTAGTTTATTTAAAACATAACAAAAACCTCCACAGTTGAATTGATACCCAACACTCAATACTCTGATAAGCTTTTTTGTCTCTTTTAGGGACGGTGACTCCCAAACAAACTGTTAGAAAATTATCATTGAAAAACGAGTCTGTTGGAAAAAATTCCATCATATGGGGCCACACATGTGAACATTAAATGTGTTGTGATATCTTTTGGTTAAGCCTAAATTAAAGTGATCTAATTAAAATATAAAGAATTAAGGTTTAAGGGTATAATTGTCATGGAATTAATGTGTAGATACCAGAATACTATTTCTAATTTGTTGAGAGGCCGAATTGGAAATAGCCAATATATAATAATTTGATTATTATATATATTTTGGGTTATGGTCCCCAAATTACACTATACTTTACTTTTCTCTGTATCTCATCAACAGAGCAAATAGAACACATCAGGGTTCATAAAGGTCGTGATAATTTGGAAGATCACAACCCATTCACAAATCTTCAGCGATGGATTCAGGTACGCTTCCGCTTTCTAGATTACTTATTTTCTCTTGAATTGATATGGGTTATGCTATAATTATTTAGGGTTTGATTAAGTATGTATAGGAACATGTTTAGGTTAAACATCCAGATTAATTTTGTGCCTAAGCATGTTAATTGTGTTAATCGAAATCCTAACAAGTGGTATCTGAGCCACCCATAATTGATTCTTGAGGATTTCAGTTTTATTGATAAATATTATGTGTTGAATCCATAGATTATTTGGGTTTTGATCTTCTTTTATGAACTTTGGTTGAATTTTGTTGTTTTGGATTCGGTTTTGTTTGATCATGTATATGAATAAAAATAAAAAAATAATAATAAAAAAAAAGATATTCAGAACTGTGTCCTTCTGGTTTTCAAAAAAAAAAACCAGTTTTGATTTTTGGTCGATGGTTTTTTTTTTCAACCCAGACCATGGTTTTGGGTCGATCTCGGGTCAACCGAGCAGCTTCGTCGGCACTCCTATCCCCGTCGATCACGCGGCTGGTCCAGATCGAGCCCAGATCAGTCGCCAATTCCCTCGATCGATTTGGGCGTCGATCGCTGGTCGTTGCTTACGATCGGGAAGGTTTGCGGGTGGTCGCGCTGCTGCTTGGACGTCGTTCGTCGCTTCCCAATGACGTTCTGGTGGTTAAGGCGGCGGTGGCTAGAAACCTAGGGTTTTAGAAATCGGTTTTTTGCTTCAGGCCCTTCTTTTGAAAATTTGAAATTCTTGAGGGACTGTTTTGTAAATTATTTGGGCTAATGTGTGATTTTGATAAAATTTCATGGTTAATTTATAATTTATAAAAATTTCAGGGCCTGTTTACAATTATGAAGAAGTTCTGGGGCAGACTTATAATTATTAAAAAGTTACGGGGTCATTTTGTAATTTGCAAAAAAAAAAGTTTTGGATCAAATTTTAATTATGAAAAGTTGAGGGACCTTTATGTAATTTTACAAAATAAGGGCTACTTTTGTAATTTTGATAAAATAAAATAAATTTTTATTTATTTTTATTTTATTATTATTATCAACTTAAATTCAAATATTTTGTGGTATACCTTTTATGGTTAAATAAAGTAGTCCATCATTCTAAATGGATTAATTGAAACAAGATGTCACAAAAGTGAACTCTCTTGTGTAGATTGTTCATGAGGGATGTTGAATGTTCGTGTGTGTGTAAATTCATGCTGGTATTAGCCGGCCCAAAGGAAGGTTAATACTTGGCCGAGTTGTACACACATCTGTAGTGGTAAACATGTGACGATTATAAAGTTTTATGTGTGAATAATAAATCGATCCAAAGATAGATTTATTATTTAACATAAATTATTGTCAATGTTTGATCACTACTGAAAGAGTACCACGTGTGTGTATATAAATTCATGCGGGTATTGGCCGGCCCAAAGGAAGGTTAATACTTGGCCGAATTGTACGCATATCTATGGTGGTAAACATGTGATGATTATAAGGTTTTACATGTGAATAATAAGTCAATCCAAAGATAGATTTATTATTTAACATAAATTATTGTCAATGTTTGATCACTAAAACAAGAATACCACTTACAATTAATATTATTGTCTAAAGACTTGATATTAATGTTGTACTGGGTATCTTAAGATGGGACCGACCATTATTTGGTATATCTTTTATGGTTAAATAAAGTGGTCTATCATTCTAAATTGGCTAATTGAAACAAGATATCGCCAAAGTGACATCTCTTGTGTAGATTATTCATGATGGATGTTGGATGTTTGTGAGTATGTAAATTCATGCGAGTATTAGTTGGCCCAAAGGAAGGTTAATACTTGGCCGAATTGCACACACACATGTGGTGATAAATATGTGACAATTATAAGGTTTTACATGTGAATAATAAGTCGATCCAAAGATAGATTTATTATTTGACATTAATTATTGTCAATATTTGATCACTACAACAAAAGTACCACTTACAATTAATATTACTGTCCAAAGACTTGATATTAATGTTGTGCTAGGTATCTTGAGATGAGACTTACTATTATTTGAATTTGTTGATCATTGTATTTGGTTATTAATGTGAGCATGTTTGTGTGTTTGTTTTGTTCTCTTTCAAGCTAATGTTTTACTATATCTGCTAATACCAACTATATACCCATACCCATGCTTAATGGGATTAACTTTAAGGATTGGAAAGAGAACATAGAAATCGTTCTCGACTGCATGGATCTAGACCTTGCACTTCGGGTTGAGCAACCCGCTTCTCTTACGGATGCAAGTTCTCCTGATGACAGGAAGAACTTTGAGAAGTGGGATCGCTCAAATCGCATGAGTCTTATGATCATCAAGCTCGACATTCCGGAGGCATTTAGGGGTGGGGTATCTGAAAAGATAACCAAAGGCAAGGAGTTCCTAACCGAAATTGAAAAGCATTTTGTTAAAAACGATAAGGTAGAAACAAGCACGCATTTGCAAAGCTTGATTTCATGAAGTACAAAGGCAAAGGAAACATTATGGAGTACATTATGGAAATGTCTCATATTGCTTCTTAGCTTAAGGCACTGAATCTTGAGCTGTCTGACGACCTGTTCGTGCATTTGGTATTAATATCTCTTCCTGCACAATACAGCCAGTTTAAGGTCAGTTACAACTGTCAAAAGGAGAAATTGACTCTTAATGAGCTCATTTCTTACTGTGTGCAAGAGGAAGAGAGACTGAAGCGAAACAGAACCAAAAATGCTCATTTGGCTAGCACCTCTAAGGATAAAGGCAAATAGAGGAAGAATAATGAAGCCGTTAAATACCTTATGAGCTTTGGACAGGTAGAAAGCCGAGTCTAAAGCATTTTCACATTTGGGGATGTCCAACTGAGGCAAGGCCTTACAGGCCACATGAAAAGAAATTGGACTCCAAAACTGTGAGCAACTACTTCATTGGCTACTCTGAGCGATCAAGGGGCTATATGTTTTATGATCTCGCACTTCGGTCAATTTTTGAAACGGGAAATGCAACATTTTTTGAGGATATTGAGTTTGGGGGGGAGAAATAAGGTTAGAGACATTGTCTTTGAGGAAGAATCGATTTCGATTCCTACTATCGCTTTTGACAATGTGCAGGTTTATATACCTGTCATTGATCAATAAGCAAATCTGGATCCTCAACCAGACAATGTTGAACAACCCCCATTCAAGATGAGGTAATTGTTCCTGAGGAACAAACTCAACAACCTTAAGAACCAGTGTCATTAAGGCGATCCACTAGAGAAAAGAGAAATGCTATTCCGGACGATTTTTTCGTATTTCTCCAGGAACATGAGGAAGACATAGGAATGATAGAAAATGATCCAATCAACTTCCATCAAGCCATGCAGGGTTCCAACTCTCAAAAGTGGATTGATGCCATGAATGAGAATATAAGTCTATGCAAGACAATAAGGTTTGGGAACTTGTCCCATCACCAGAAGGTGCGAAACCCATTGGTTGTAAATGGATATTTAAAATCAAAAGGGATTCGAAAGGTAATGTGGAGAGGTATAAGGTTCGTCTTGTAGCTAAAGGCTTTACCCAAAAAGAACGGATTGACTATAAAGAGACTTTCTCTCCAGTTTCAATGAAAGACTCTTTTAGGACAATCATGACACTTGTTGCACATTTTGAGCTTGAGCTTCATCAGATGGATGTCAAGACGACGTTTCTCAATGGTAACATTGACGAAACAATTTATACAGTGCAACAGGAAAACTTTAAGTCGGGAGACCCAAAGAATATGGTTTGTAAATTGACAGAATCCATTTATGGACTCAAGCAAGCTTCCCGTCAGTGGTACCATAAGTTTCATCAAGTGATTATCTCGTTTGGTTTTGAGATAAACGTTGTTGATAATTGTGTGTATCACAAATTCAGTGGGAGTAAGCACATATTCCTGGTTTTATATGTCGATGACATACTGCTTGCTGCAAATGATATAGTCATGTTGCATGAAACCAAGAGATTTCTTTCAAAGAATTTTGAGATGAAAGATCTTGGTGACGTCTCCTTCGTATTAGGGATCCAGATACAACGAGATCACTCTTGGGGTATTCTTGGATTATCACAAAGGAGCTATATCGATACAGTACTCAAAAGGTTTGGCACGCAGGCCAGCAAACCAGGTGACACCCCTGTCGCTAAGGAAGGCAAGTTCAATCTCAATCAGTGCCCTAAAAGTAACCTTGAAGCTAAGGAAATGCAGAAGATTCCCTATGCATCAGTTGTAATGAGTCTAATGTATGCTCAGGTATGTACACGTCTGGATATTGCGTACATTGTTGGTATGTTAAGCAGATATTTAAGTAACTCTATGATGGATCATTGGAAAGCAGCCAATCAGGTTATAAGGTATTTGAAGAGAACAAAATATTACATGCTCACATATAGGAGATCGGATCAGTTTGAGATCATAAAGTATTCTGACTCTGATTATGATGGATGCCAAGACAGTAGGAGATCCACATCAGGCTACAAATACTTGTTGGCTGGTGAAACTATATCTTGGAAGAGTGTCAAACAGACACTCATAACTTCTTCAACAATGGCAGCAGAGTTTGTAGCATGCTATGAGGCATCCAACCATGGAATATGGCTGTGGAATTTTATCACTGGGCTGCGCATTCTGGAGGGTGTTGAAAGACCACTCAAACTATATTGTGACAATAAGTCAGCAGTGATATATTCTAATAACAACAGGAGCTCATCTAAGTCAAAGCATATTGACATTAAGTTCCTAGTTGTGAAGGAAAGAGTACAGAGTGGACATATATCCATAGAGCACATTAGGACAAACTCCATGATAGCGGATCCGCTTACAAAAGGATTACCACCCAAGGTCTTTCATGAGCACACTACTCATATGGGTGTTATTTTGTATGAGGATATCACATTATAGTGGGAGTTTAAATAATTATGTATTGTATTGCTCTATATTTTTATTTTGGATATATTTATGCATTTATGTATTTGGATATTTATCTGATCGGAAATAAAGTATTCAGTTAATTACACTCTGTTACATTAAGTTAAGTTTTGATCTCACTAAGGAATAAAGTAGGACCAGTTGGAATAGACATGTATAGATCACATTGCATGTAATTTCCATGCTACGCATCCATGATTGATCTATGTCATTTGGTTATGTTAGTATACGTGACCATTGATGGGTTTAGTTATGCTAAATGTGACGAAAGCCGCTTTGATCCTATGTTGGCATAATCAATGGACGAGATTGTTCGGATATACCCTAAAATTGTGATAGCAAAATTTTGGAGCTCATAAAGTCATACACATTTGTAAAGTTACATATGTGGCCCAGTGGGAGATTGTTGGAAAAAATTCCATCATATGGGGCCACACATGTGAACATTAAATGTGTTGTGCTATCTTTTGGTTAAGCCTAAATTAAAGTGATCTAATTAAGATATAAAGCATTAAGGCTTAAGGGTATAATTGTTATGGAATTAATGTGTAGATACCAGAATACTATTTCTAATTTGTTGAGGGGCCGAATTAGAAATAGCCAATATATAATAATTTGATTATTATATATATTTAGGGTTATGGTCCCCAAATTACACGATACTTTACTTTTCTCTGTATCCCATTAACAGAGCAAACAGACACATCAGGGTTCATAAAGGTCGTGATAATTTGGAAGATCACAATCCATTCACAAATCTTCAGCGATGGATTCAGGTACGCTTCCGCTTTCTAGATTACTTATTTTCTCTTGAATTGATATGGGTTATGTTATAATTATTTAGGGTTTGATTAAGTATATATATGAACATGTTTAGATTAAACATCCAAATTAATTTTGTACCTAAACATGTTTATTGTGTTAATCGAAATCCTAACGGTCACCTTCACATAAACCATTTTACACAATATTTTGACAAGTGGTGGTCCTGGTGTATTGGCAAAATCTTCACCAATGACTTCGTGACCATAAATTGAATAAAACTAACAATACCGAAAGTCAATAAAATCACCAAAAATACTAACATGAGTAAATAAGTGTATAATTGTCCAATAAGGCTGCAAACTTGAGACTTTAAAAATCAAGAAGAACTAAGTGTAGTGAGAACATATGCTGAAAATGGAAAAAAAATAAAAAATAAAAAACTATTTTGTGGTATTTCAACACAAAATAAAATATTGGACACAAATATATAAAAAGAATGAACATAAGTTGCTTGATAATGTTTATTTAATTATTAGAATTTGAGATTTTATAGGGAAAAAATCAAACTTAAACCCGCAACCTTTTTGCGTGAGTGTAAAGGTTAAACCACTCTACCAAACCATTAGTCCAATAGTTGATTCTTAATACGTGTGGATGCGATCTACTATTAAGATATCAGCAACATTGCTAATTCTGGACGTTTTCATTAAGTGGTTTAGCTTGATCCATGGTCCATTAGGGTACTTCTGATATCCGGGATGAGACAGGACAACGTGAGACAGTTTGTTCTTATCTCATGTTTGACAAGTCCTTAACTTGAGATATGGCAAGACAATGTGTGACAAAAATCATAAAAAATTGTCTCACCTAAAACCCTAGGACAACTTGTTCTATAACATGGACAAGTGTTTAAAAGATCAATTTATCCTTTAAAATTTTAAAATATTCAATAAATTATATATTATATTATATTATTATTAAATATAATATATATGATATAAAAAACTTATATACATATCGTAGCCGTACAAAATAATAGATATATCTTGTCGATAATTTTTTTAATTTCTCCATGTTATAATATAGAAATGTTTTTTTGTATTCGATGAATCCATCAAATCATGTCATACGTAAAGTAAATGATAATCAATTATATTATAGATGACGCAATGTGAATTGATTGAGCCCAAACTTATTACTTATTGAAGCACTTCCACCATTGGCAAAGCAGGCAAGCACTTTTGTGGAATGGTGTAATGACATTGTGGAATGGTGTTTGTCATTACAGCATCTCTAACCCAATATATTCGATATTACATAAATTTATCATAAAAAGAGAATCTTTTATACGTTAAATTTTTTTCCACTCCAATATATCCGTACAAATATATTAATTAATAATTAAATTTAATACATTATAATAGATATATCTCGTAGCCATATAAAATAATAGATAATTTTTTTAAATTTCTTCTTATATATATAGTGGTTTTCCAATCAATACGTAATAATATAAGTTATATAAGTTATATCAGTGCGTTGCATGTAAACTATTAATTATGGAGAAATTTTAACAAATACATACACTTTGAGTCAAAGTATGTAAATCTAAAGACTCACATCCAACACACTGATAAATTTATATCAATACAAACTCACTTGATTTATATATATAAGTTTTGAATTTTTAAATTTTTATTTTTTCTATACCACCTGATTGTTAAGGATGTAAATCCTATCACCCACATAGTCACATAACACACGCACTAAAGCCAATAAAACATGTTGAGTATCAAGTTGGCGAAAGAGGCTGTTACTCAACAATCTTGAACAGAACAGCTACATATAAGCCACAGAGTATAGATCAGATGAACATAAAGTAACTCCGCTACGAGAGAAACTTGGATGCAACCGATGCACCACGCTATAATTTGATGGTGGTGCATCAGTTCCACTCAGTACGTGACATGTGGCATTGACTTTAATTTTTTTTCTTTTCATTTTCTCTTTGTGCAGAAACCCAAAAAACTTAATAACCTCATCATTTTCTCTCTCCTCTCTCATCATCACCGTCTTCCTCTTCTCTCTCTCTCTATCTCAATATCCAATTCATTCTCAATCTCAATATCTCATCTCCACCTTAAAAATTTGAAAATCAAAAGGGTTTGGTTGTGGTTGTTTAGAGGAGGAGGAGATCGGCGGCTGTGTGTTGGATTTGAGTTTTGTGTGGCCGCCGGCCAAGTTTGGATTTGGCTTTTGGGCTTGGGTGGATGGTGGCTTGGTGGTGACTGATTTTGTTAATTTTTTTGGTTTGATTGTTTGTTTGGATTTCGATACGGTTGGGGTCGATTTCGGTTGGGATTTTTAGGGTTTGTAACTGGGGTTTTTGGTTTGCATTTGGTAGTGTAGGAGCGGCTAGTGGTTTCTTGCGGCGGCAAGGTTTCCGATCTTTTTTTTTTCAAGTGTAATACAAAACCACATATGCTGGTTGATTAATTGCCTCAGATTTTTTTTTTAAAAAAATGGCCTCAGCATTTATTCAGACAAAGCTAAAACAGGGAAGAATGAATATGAAGATCATTGTCATTACAAAAATTACCCAGATCATCTCATCAAATAACATTGGTTTGCTTCCTCCTAATTTTTGTTTTAAGGAAAACCAACTCTTGTAGACTTCATTTGTAAAAAACATCTATTAAAACGTAGAAATTACATCACTAACGAAGGTGAAAACGGTCCAAATCAATGAAGTTCTTCTTTTATCATTCTAGATCCAATTCTAACAAGACCCATTTGACTTCTCTTTTATTTTGTTTCCCCAATTTTTTTTTTTTAAAATTATTATGTTGAGAGTTGGGCATAAAAGGCCACAACAGAGGAAAATTGGGATCCAGGTGGAAATGAAGACCATCATCGAAGGAGGATGTCAAGGACTAGAAACGACGACGGTTACCGCAGTTGGCAAATTGAGGTTGAGATGGGAGGATGAAGGATAGACAAAGAAAAATGGGATACAGCTGGAAATGAATATAAGAGATTAAATGAATAAAAAAATTAAATTTTAAATAAATACCATATGTCACTCGCTGAGTGGAACCGATGCACCATCATATTATAGCGTGGTGCATCAGCTGCACCTAAGTTTTTCTCCTATGTTACATATAAAGCAATAAAGCACAACCTATCGTCATTTGATCTTGGAAATATAAATGATGATAGTTGTTCCCTGTTAAAGAGGCAATTAACAAGTCGTTAACATATTAACGTCTCCTAGCTTAAATACATAGTTAATCGATGAAAATGGTCAAAAATAACCATAAATATTATGAAATTTTGTTTTTAACTACATACGAAACTTTATTTGTTAATAGCTACTTTTTTGAGAAATTACTTGAATGCCTCTATATAAAAATCATCCCCAATCACTTTCTCTCTCCTCTCTCATTTTTTTTCTCTCTCCTTTCCTCTCTCTCCCTGCTTCCTCTCTCCTTTCCTATCTCTCTCTCTCTCCGATTTCTCTCTCTCACCGGCGAATCGTCTCCTGCATCCTTACGAAGGCCAGCGAACTGTCGCCACCTCATCTTTCTCTCACCCAACCTCTATTCTCTCTCCCCACAGCTCTCTCTTTCTTTTTTCTCTCTCCTTTCCTTTCTCTCTCACATATCGTCGACGGCTTGCCGGAGTGCCGTCGTCTGGGCTTCACGACTGCACATCAACATCGTCGAGCTCCCCCTCCGCCGGCGATTAGATCTGCTGAAAAAAAAGAAAGAAAATGAAATATTAGAAACCCAGAACATTTCAAGTTTGAACATTTCAAGTTTGAACATTTCAAGTTTGAACATTTCAAGTTTGAACATTTCAAGTTTGAACATTTCAATTTAGTCAACATTTCAAGTTTCAAAAAAAATTTAGACAACATTTCAAGTTTAAAAATTTGAAAACGAAGAACTTAAAAACCCAGAACATTTCAAGTTTCAACTTTCAATTTAGTCAAGATTTCAAGTTTCAACATTTCAATTTAAGCAAGATTTCAAGTTTCAAAATTTCATTTTTTTAAACAAGAATTCAAGTTTCAAGTTCCTTGCCATGATTTCAAGTTTGATTCCAGATTTTAGTCATGATTTCAAGTTTTCTTTCAGATTTTTTTGAAAAATCAAATCCAGGGGTATTTTTGTAATTTACGGACATACACTGATTTTTTTTTAAAAAGTGGCTATTAACAAATAAATTTTCGTATGTGGTTAAAAATAAAATTTCCATAATAGTTGTGGTTACTTTTGATTTTCTCTCTAGTTAATTGTTAGTAGTTGCTGTAAGTCGGGTTATTAGCCGTTAAATAACTAACTCAAGATGTGGCTAACAAACCTGATGATGTGGTTGAACCTCATTGGCTGATCATTCCAGGTTTTAAAGGAATGCATTTTGGGTGTTAGAGATTTATCTGATATACCCCGTTCACCGGTAAGACAGTAGAATTATATTTTAAATTTTTTTATACAGATCATAATATGGAATTAATGAACTTGAGATCGTAATTATTTTCGGAACTTATATATAGAATATGTATACATAAGAAATTGTAATCAATAAAATCAGAAGAAGAAAATCTTATCAACGTTTGGAGGCTCCTTCACTTTACGATATGCTCCTGTCTGACTCAATCTTACCAACGTTTGGAGGCTCCTTCACTCTACGATGTGCTTCTGTCTGAACCACTCGATCTTCCTCGCTATCTCTCGGGACTGGTAACTGCGTGTGGACGATTCACGGTCTTAGAAACTTAAATGAAGGATGTAGAGAGAATTGAAGAAATTTTTTCTTCTATGTTCACAAAATTAGAACAATTCTAATATATAAAATATTACCTATATATATATATATATATAGATTGCTGTAGGCTGTTAGCCCGCTTGACCAGGCTGTGAGTTAAAACCTAGGGTTTCTGACTATTCATTTTCTTCATCATGTCTGCGAGTAGTTCCAGACACGGGATCGAACCCGATGATGTTAATAGTAACACAGGACAATCTGTAGCCAATTTTGAAACTAATTGGGATGACAAAGACTTAGTCAATTGGCAGTTGCCTAATATACAACAAAATAGTATTTATAAAAAGAAACTTTTGGATTTCAAAACATTATTGGGTCAAAAGACCAAAGAAATAAATGTTAAATTCCAAAATAATACTTTTTCGACTAATCTTTTAAATAAAAATAGTTTGACACATTATAATAAAATTGGTTTCAATGACTTACACATTGGCAGTGTCCAAGTTGGTGTAAAACCACTTTCAAAAATTGGTCTAAACAATTCTCTTTTAATTGTTTTGAGAGATAAAAGAATAACTGATTATAAAGAATCAATCCTTGGCATGACTGAAACATCTTTGACTTATGGACCAATATATTTTCAAGTTTATCTCAACTTCACTATTGCTTTAAATACAGATGAACATAAAGAAAAATACCTAGTTATTGACATACAAACTCACAATTACAAGTTTTTAGAAAAATCCAATCCCTATAAACTTGTTTACAGAGTCCATTACCGTGTATTAACTTCAGGACTTATACCTAGTTATATACCACCATTAGTGCCAGCTGGCCAGACCATATGTTTTAATGCTTCACCATCTGTTAATGTCCTTGTTCTTGTACCTGTCAGATGGGAGAATATTAAATTTCCTGACAATTGGGTCAAAGAAAAAGTTGACCAACCATCCTATAAACCACCTATGAGAAATTTACATGACTGTGTAACTGAACAAGATGGAACATTAAGGATTTCATTTAGGAGAAGTTTATCAATAAAAGAAACTGATAGTGACCATTCCAGATCTTTAAGTGATTTCCAATCTGCTAGGAACTCACTTTCCAGTTCTTCTAGACGTAATATTGCCAATTTGGGGAAAGAAAAGGTTATGAAATGGTTGACAGACAATCCTACATTTTGTATTACCAAAGCAAATGACCAATCCAGCTTCTTAATGACCAAATCTCAAAACCAGGCCAGAATTGCTGCTGCATCATCCCCTGATGAACTTATGAAAATAGTTGAAGAGATGAAAAATACTATGGCTAGTATGTCACAGGCTGGTTCTGTATCAGACAATAATGAAGGATCAGATGGTGACCCATTTGATAGCAACGACCCATCAACTTATTTTGGCCATGATTGATTCCACTGGAATCTTATCCTCGACAAAGATAAAGCGGAAAGAGACAGAATGACAAAAACAGGTGACTGAACAGACGAATCTTATCCTCGACAAAGATAAAGCAGAAAGAGACAGAATGACGGAAAGCAAATGACTTAAACTCAACCACGGTTGCCAACAGATGTATTAACCCAACCATAGTTGACAAAAGCAACTTAACCAGGGTTTACTGACTGTATACCATGGTTTGTTTCTTATTATATATATGTTGTATCCTTTCATGTGAAAGACAGGTTCTATTTTACAATCTATCTCCTTATTTGCTCTGCGTAGCAACCTCTCTCTATCTCTTTGTAAATTTCTTGAAATTAGAAATAAAAGTGTGACTTATTTTTGTGATCACTTCATTACTGTCGGACTTGTGTTCTGTAATAGCATTGTAAGAATCCTATTACCAACTCTTTACTATTATGAACTGTTATGACCTATTTTCTGGTCTAGATATATAGGCTGGAAACCAAGACATTTCCATATCAACTCTGCTTGTAACAGTTTTGTTGAGGAATAACTTTGGTGTAACAACGCCACGTATCTGTTAGGACCATTGCTATTGTTGTATGATTATCATTATTGCCGTTTGATTATTATCTCTGTTATTTTATTATGCTTCTTGTTCTGCTGTATTTTGTATCGTGGTTTATGTTATATATCTTCGTGTTTCGTTTTGATATATATATATATATTTAACACTACACAGTGCACGAATATATACTTGATATTTCTCTCTCTTATTCAAACGCACACCAACATATGAAATATCACTGATACAATTTTCTCAATATGCGTTCATGTGGTTTTTTGTTTCACGCACTCCAAAAATTGCACCTAATGCTAATTTCTTATGTAGCACGTTTGTGTGATTCTTTTAATTGATTCACGCACATTGTGTTTGCATCATATACCAACAGTCCAACACAGATGCATGTACATTAATTTTATCTTTTATATATATATTGATTAAACTATTCATCTTATAAATTTAAAGATATTATTCAATTTATTTTGAATTCAAACTCTTTAAATTTAAAATTAAATATTTAATTTAATAAAAATTAAATATTTAATTTAATAAAAATAAAATAATCAAATTATTTTATCTTTAAAAATTAAATATCAATCAACACCCTCAAACTAATGATTAATTATACAATTAAATAATTATATTATTTAATTAATATAATCATTATCATTAATTAATTAAATAATTTCATTATTAAATTAATTCCCGAATAAATACATATCACTTTCGTAACACAATTAATTGAACAATCCAATTAATTTACCGTGATCCTTGTTACCTAAATCGATCGGGCTAACAAAGGGACATAATAGACCCACAGTATTTTGAGCTTCAATACTCTTCGGAATCATTAATTAAACACTTTAATTAATATTCATTGATTATTAATTCCGGTGTTATTCCACTAAAAACCTGAAGCTGCACTCTCTCAACTGCAAACGCTTTTACACAGATCGATGCAACTCGGTGTCCATCAATATAGCTATTACATATGGTGTGATCCTCCACAGTAGTTCATAATTAGAGTTAGGTCATAATGCCCGTTATACCCCTCTAATTACATATATCCTTTAAGTACCGTTGATTCTCTAATGGACAATAAATCTTATTTTCTCATAGAATTAGAAGAGCGCTCATATTGTCCAAGCTCCGAATCAACCCTTAAGGGAACTACTATCTACTTCTCACAAGAAGGAGTGGATTCCACTATTGTGTACAAACTTTCCCAGCCACAAGCCACACCGTAATCCCAACATACAGAGTATATTGATCAGGAACTACATTTGGCCACACTCATGGTTTATCAAATACCACGATCTAACCTGAAGGAGTCGATAAGACACCCAGGATTAAGATCACCCACATATAGCCATCATTAGTTGATATATATGAATCTCATCGGTAAACGGATCTTGGTGAGTGATTCATATAGATCATGACCCGGTCCTATATGATCACATCATACAAAGTGTCTCCATTCTCATATCTCATATGAATGATTCAGGATAGAATCACCGTACATTACAGAATGGACCGCAGCTATAGATTAACACTTTAGCCGGTAAGGTCTTCGTAAATGGATCATCATGATTGTCTTGTGAGGCTATCTTTGTGACGATCATATATTCTCTCTACACTATCTCTCTAATGAGATGATACTTTTTCTGTATATGCTTCCCTCTCTTGCGGCTTCTTGGTTCTTTGGAATTAGCCACAACACAAGTGTTATCACAATAAAGTGTGATGAGCCTATCCAGATCTCGAACAACTTCCAGATCACTTAAGAACTTGAGGAGCCAAACAACCACTTTAGCAGCTTTATAGGCGGCTATATATTCGGCTTCCATGGTGGAGTCAGAAATGTAAGATTGCTTAATACTTCTCCACACAATGGCTCCACTACCTAGGGTGAATACTGATCCAGACGTGGATTTTCTATAATCCTCATCTGACTAAAAATAAGAATCTGTATCCTAACGGGATCAAATCCTGTCTGGAATACACTAGCATATAGTTTCTTATTCTCCAAAAACACTTAAGAATATTCTTAGCAGCAACCCAATGATCCAATCCTGAGTTGGACTGATATATGCTGACTACTCCTACTACATAGCAGATGTTCGGTCTCGTGTATAACATAGCATATATAAGACTATCTACCGTTGATGCATATAAGGTACAAGTCTCATATCCTTAAATTCTTTAGGTGTCTTAACACTGTTCCTTAGACAAGTGAACTCCATGCCTGGAAGGTAAATTACATTTCTTAGAGTTCTGTATCAAAAATCGTATAAGAATTTTATCGATATATGATACCTAAGACAATGCTATGAGTTTGTTCTTACGATCCCTTATAAGCTGGATCCCTAGAATACAACTCACCACTCCCAAATCTTTCATTTAGAATTGGCTAGCCAGCCAGCCCTTAACATCAGACAACACTCACACATCATTCTCAATGAGTAGGATATCATCTACGTATAGGACTAAGAAAACTACCTTTTTATCAATGATGCGCTTGTAGACACAAGGCTCATCAACGTTCTACTCGAAGCCATAGGTTTTTATCACATCATCAAACCTGATGTTCCAAGATCTAGATGCTTGCTTAAGTCATAAATGGACCTTTGTAGCTTGCAAACCTTTTGCTCTTGATCAGGAGACACGAATCCTTCTGGTTGCATCATATAGATGCTCTCGTCAAGATTGCCTTTCAAGAATGCAGTCTTGACGTTCATTTGCCAAATTTCATAATCAAAATAGGCAGTAATGGATAAGAGAATCCGAATATACTTAAACATGGCCACTGGCAAGAAGAGGAGAATGTCTTTTCATAACCGGCCCTCTCTTTCTGGGTATAACCCTTAGCCATTAGCCTTGCTTTGAAGGTCTCTACCTTCCCGTCTACTCCTTTCTTTCTCTTGTAGATTCACTTATACCCTATGGGTTTTACTCCATCTGGTAAATCTACAATATCCCAGACTGAGTTGGAGTGCATAGACTTCATCTTGAGATTCATGGCTTTAAGTTATTCCTCATTATCAGGATCTTCCATTGCATTCTTAAATGTCAATGGATCATCCACACTATCAATAGAGACAATACCTTGTCCCTCACTTATACCTAAATAGCATTTAGGTTGTCTCACAACCCTCACACTACGTCTAGGTGGTAGTGTATCCTGATCAGGAACCATCTGACTCTCAGATGTTTATGGATCAACAGCTCTTGTTGATGAAGCACTAGTCTCACCAGGCTCTAACTTATTCAATACAATCTTAGAACGTGGTTTATGGTCACTAATAAAATTGTCCTTAAGAAACGTTGCATTTTTCGATGCAAATACTTTGTTATCTTCGGGACTATAGAAGTGTCCACATCTGGTCTCCTTGAAGTATCCTACAAATAGGCAGACCATATACTTGGAGTCTAGCTTTCCACTTCTGTTCTTCAACACGTGTGCTGGACATCCCCATATGCGAAAATATCGTAAACTTACTTTATGACCATTCCACAACTCTATGAGAGTCTTAGGAACAGATTTGGATGACACTATATTCAAAATGTATGCAGCTATTTGTAACGCATATCCCCAGAAGGAATTTGGTAATGATGAGAATAAACTAATCATAGATCTCACCATTTTCATCAGGGTTCTATTTCTCCCCTCTGCTACACCATTTTGCTGAGGTGTACCGGGAGCTGTGAGTTGGGAAACTATCCCATGCTCGACCATGAAGTCTTCAAACTATTGGTCAAGGTACTCACCTCCACGATCCGATCATAGTGACTTGATAGTCCTACCTAATTGATTCTCAACTTCAGCTCAAAATTCTTTGAACTTTTCAAATGTTTGCAACTTTTGTTGCATTAGGTAGACGTATCCGTATCTCGAGTAGTCATCTATAAAGGTAACATAATACTCATAACCACCCATAGCTTTAACATTCATCGGTCCGCAGACGTCTGTATGTATAAGTTCTAGCGGTTCTTTAGCTCTAAGCCCTTTTCCAGTAAAAGGTCTCTTAGTTATCTTACCTTTCAGACAAGATTCACAGACAGGTAAAGTGCCAACCTTCAACCCACTAAAAGGTCCACTTTTTACTATTTTTTCTATCCGGTCATGGTTGATATGACCAAGTCTTAGATACCAGAGATACGTGTCATTATCTGGAGAAATCTTATGTCGTTTAGTTTTTGGTTTGTCAACCTTAAACATTTCGATGTTGAGCAGTGTAGTATGTATTAACGGTCTTAACACATACAACACATACATATTGTTTTCATTAATTCCTGAACAAATATTCAGACCATTTTTTCCAATAATAACAGACTTACTATTAAAAGAAACAGAATATTTTTGTTTTAACAACTTAGAAACAGAAATCAAATTTCATGTAAATCCAGGAATGTAAAATACATTGTCCAACAATATATAATTATTATAAAAAAGTAATCTAATTACACCCATTGCTCGTGCCAACACGACATCCCCTGACCCAACACACATTGAGGAGGTTCCCTCCTCTAGCTGTGTCCAATAATCAGTCCATTGTAAAGAAGAAAAAACATGGTTAGTGGCCTTCGAATCAACTATCCAGGGTAAAGAATCATCCTCCACTAAACATGACTCATGAACAAGTAAATCATATTTACCTTTCTTGGACTTCTTCTTGTTTTGGGCTTTATTGGGTTTGGACTTACCCTTCTCTTTCCTAGTAGATCTCTTCCTCTTCTTATTATTGAGAAAGATGGTTTGGTAATATTTGTCTCACCGGTCTTACCCTTGTTGTCCTTAGTCAAGGACTCAAAGGTAGCAAGCTCATTGAGCAACTGTGTAAGACTGAACTTTAACTAGTTCATCCCCCAGTTGCTCTTAAATTGATCAAAAATCTTCGAAAGAGTCGTCAGTATGATGCTCATTTGACTGGGTTCGTCAATGGGACCGCCATTGACTTCTGCCGTGATGAAGTTGGACATCATACTCAGGACATGCTCCCGAACTGACGTACCTTCCTTCATGTGAGCGAGCATAGCAGAACGAACAGCTTCGTGTCACTTTTGCTCGGAGGGCTGCCCGAACACAGCTTGCAACGACTCTATGATTTTGAATGCTGAGGTCATTGCTTCGTGTTTTGTGACAAGCACGTCTGTCATAGAAGCCAGCAGATATGTTCTGGCCTTTTCATCAGATGAAACCCATCGCTGGTATACCTCATGAACAGTTCGTGCGACATTGGCAGTAGATGTTGTAGGATATTCCTCCGTAAGCACAAACTTGAGGTCTTTGGTGACCAATATTGCATTAATGTTAAGTTTCCACTTAGTGTAGTTATCACCAGTTAATTTATCGTTTGCAAGAATTTGAAGTAATGCAGAAGACATTATTGCTGAAATAAATAAAACATTCATTCTGTCATTTATTTAAAACAAGTGCAAGTACTTTGGCATAAATTTAAACATGATGCATATGTTTAACAAACTAGAACTACCCTAAAACCAGTTACTATACCACGACAATCCAACATACCACAAAGAAATGCCGCCTTAGGGTCGGTCAAGTCTTTGCATGTTGGACTGAGACATTCTCAATCAAATGATATTTTAGAATAACTCTTATTCCATATCATTCAACCATCGTTTAAATTTTTAATTAACAAACTTATTCAAAACCTTCGTGAGTGTAACCCACAATTTCAGATCTTACGAGCTTAACTCGAGAATTGCCGTCTTAGGGTCAGTCAATCCGAAATACCCTCATAAATCCTATCTGTTAGGAAGTCAACCTTGGTATTGATCTTTATGGAAACCCTCATCAGGGAGGAAGAAAACAAAGCCGTCACGAGGCCCCACTCGGATCTTACGGTGTTGAACTAATGATGGAGGCTGTGGGATATATATGTCATGTATCCCTTTTTCACTCACTATTTCAAAAACTAGGGTTTTCTATTATCCGTTAATGCACCTATACTCTACATGATCAAACGGCTAGCTTTAATCAAGTTATCTAGCATATTAACTAATTAGAATCAAATTCTAATTAACTAATAAATTATTAATGATTTTTAACAATTAAAAATCTAATCTATTAGTGAATAATCTAAGCATTCGTAAACTATTTACCAAGGTCAGATTATTATGTTAGTATTTACCAAGTTTTAACTATTAAAACTCTAACATTTTATTCGGTTCATTTATTATTAGGTTATTAATCTTAATTATAATAAATGACCTTGTTAATCTAACTTATTAAACTCTTTAATAATTAGATTAATATTAATGAGAATTACCAAGTTTTTTAACAATTAAAAAACTAATCTCATTTTAATAGTCAATTATATATATAGCCCATTTTAATCACATTAAAAAATACATAAAATATCAGACTGTGATGCATGTATGATATATCAAATATATTTGTATAGGCACATCTAATCTAAATGATATACGTATGCATGACAATGATTTTATCATCACATAATATAAAGTATACATGAATTGACCGAGTACTGTGGATTATTTAACCTAAAAAATTGGAATTTAAATTACAAAAAAATCCTCCAAGACATTCCTTGGTCTTCTTGTAACTTCAGAAATCTTCCAGTCTCTTCAGGTCACTCCGATTCATCTCATGAATCCAAAACAAGAAATCCGTACGGAAAGCTCTAGGCAACACTTGCCAATAGAACCGTGCAAGACGATGTGAACAGTGCCCGGGAACAGTACCGCATAAATAGTGTCATGAACAGTACCATATGAATAGTGCTATGAATAGTATCTCCGTCTCGCGTTTTTTCAGTTCGACGTTTACAGGTTACAATTATATTTATTTACAATACAATAACATTAAAAAAAAAATTAAAAAGTTATACAACCTATAAACCCTAAATCCACAGTACCATAAAAAATTACGATCAACCATGTTTAAATTAAACAATTTAATTATAAACATTCATACATAGATGGTGCTTACACATTCATACATAGATGGTGCTTACACATTCATACATATATGAGCATTGAAAATAATTTCCAGTTCCGAAAAAAATTGGCTCTGATACCAATTGTTGGAACCTCGTTCACTGGTAACGCAACAGAATTAGGTTTTAAATTTTTTTATACAGATCATAATATGGAACCAGTGAACTTGGGATCGTAATTATTTTCGGAACTCATACATACAATATGTAAACACAGGAAATTATAATCAATAAAATCAGAAGAAGAAAAAATAAGAATCTTACCAACGTTTGGAGACTCCTACACTTTACGATATGCTTCTGTCTGAACCACTCGATCTACCTCGTTATGTCCTGGAACTGATAACTGTATGTGGGTGCGTCACGGTCTCAGAAACTTAAATGGAGGATTTAGTGAAAAAACTTGAAGAAACTCTTTCTTCTTAGTGAAACCTACTAGAACAATTCTGGTTGTTAGAAAATTATATATATATTTTTTATGTCAATAGTGCACGACTGCATGGTACATATGAGAAAATAATATTTTCCTTTTTGTTCACTATTCTCACTACACAGTGCACGAATCACCTAATATGATTTGCCTTCTCTTTTTATCCGACGTTTGTCCACACACAGACTCAATTCACTTTTGCAAATCAAGATCTTGTTTTATGTATCAGGTAATTTGCATCAAATGTAAATTCTTCTTTCAACTATTGTTTCACGTGTACATACCAAATTGCATCCAATGCAATATCTTGTGTTATTAATTGATATATATCTTTTAATTATCATTTTTTAAATATATCTAATATATTAAAAGTGATAATAAGTATTTTAAATTTAAATTTAAATTCAAATACTTAGATAAATGATTTAGTAAAAATAAATAATCCTATTATTTTATCTTCACCTAAATCCTAATATCAACTAACACCCTCCAATTAATAGTTAATTAATAATTCATAATTATAAATATAATTAAATAATATAATTATTTAATTAATTTAACTATTAACATTAATTAATTAAATAATCTAATTATTTATTTCATTTAACTATTAACATTCATTAATTAAATAATCTTATTATTCAATTAATTACCGAATAAATACATGTCACTTTTGCAACACAATTAATTGAACAATCCAATTAATTAACAGTGACCCTTGTTACCTAAATCGATCGAACTAGCAAGGAAACCTAATAGACCCACTCTATTTTGAGTTCCAATAATCTTCAGAATCATTAGTTAAACTCTTTAATTAATATTCATTGATTATTAACTCCTATGTTATTCCACTAAAAACCCGAAGTTGCACTATCTCAACTGTAGATGTTTTTACACAGACTGATACAACTAAGTGTCCATCGATATAGCTATTACACATGGTGTGATCCTCCACAGTAGTTCATAATTAGAGCTGGGTCATAATATCCGTTATACCCCTTTAATTACATATATCCTTTAAGTACCATTGATTCTCTAATGGACAATAAGTACTATTTCCTCACGAAATTAGGAAAGCGTTCATATTGTCCAAGCCCCGAATCAACCCTTAAAGGAACTACCATCTACTTCTCACAAGAATGAGTGGATTCCACTGTTGTGTACAAACCTTCACAACCACAAGCCAAACCGCGATCCCAACATACGGAGTATATAGATCAGGAAATGTATCTGACCTCACCCATGGTACATCAAAGACCACGATTTAACCTGAAGGAGTTGATAAGACACTCAAGATTAAGATCACCCACATATAACTATCATTATTTGATATATATGAATCTCATCAGTAAAAGGATCTTGGTGAGAGATTCATATAGATCATGGCCTAGCCCTATATGATCACATCATACAAGGTGCCTCCATTCCCATATCTTATATGAATGATTCAGGATAGAATCACCGTACATTACGGAATTGAACGCAACTATAGATTAACCACAAATAAAGTACCTACCTTTATTTGTTATCTATAGACTCTTTAGGTTGCACGTCTCTTACTGTATCCTACTATATATGACACTCATAGACATAGTTTAAGATTACATCTGACAATCTTAGATGTTAAATATATGCACAAGTTATAAAATAAACAACATAACAAGAATGAATAGAACTTTTCTTTTTATTTATTTCATAAATCCATTTACAAATTACATTTTTAGGGCATAAATCCCAAAAGACCCCACTGCCAAGTCTGTAACAAGCCAGGTCATAGTGCTCTCAAGTGCTATCATCGATTTGATCAGGGACATCAAGGTTCCCTATAACATAATCAATCAGCACAAACAGCTTATTTTAACCAACAACAATTCAATGGACAACAATTGATTCTGGGATCATCTCCATAAAATGGCATGAGTTTGTCTGAGCCACAGGCTAACTATCACCAGAACTCAGCCTTGTTTGCCACACCAGAGCCAGTCAATGACCCATCGTGGTATGTTGACAGTGACATTACAAATCACATTACTCTTGATTTGAACAATCTTTATTTGAAGTCCAGCTACAAAGGTAATAATAAGCTAATTGTAGGTAATGAAAATCAATTGCAAATTTCTCATATTAGTGACACCTATGTTAGTTCACACATACATCCATTTTAGAGGTTGCATCTCAAAAGCATTCTTCATGTTCCTCAAATCACAAAGAACTTATCGAGTATATCCAAGTTTACTCTTGATAAAAATGCATTTGCTGAGTTTTATGGTGACAAATGTGTGATAAAGGATCTCATAACGAAGAGGGTTTTATTTCAATGACAGTTTGAAGATGGACTCTATCGGCTGAAGCTTGTGGAGGCACAAACTTGCAGCATTCTGGTTGCATCTCATACAATGCAAGAGAATAATGTACATTCACATATAAAGCTTCTTAGCCTACTAATGGTCACGTTTCTATTTTCAATAATAGTGGTCTTGGAAATATGTTTTCATCTAAATCATTGTTAGATGATCCAACTGTGTATACTACCTTAAATGCTAACATTTGGCATGCCAAATTGGAACATCCTGCTCTTTTGATTCTTCAAAAAATGTTACAAAAGATACACTTCAGTAATAAAGTTTGTTCACTACAATTTTGTGGTGGAAATTGTGAGAAATGTCACCTTTTTTTGGTGAGTTGCAGTGATGTAACCGGTATAATAAGTTAAGTTTAAAAGGCACATATTATGGTGAACTACAGAAATTGTCCTTAAATATTCGATTCTTTATTCTTTAAAATCCTCTCTCCAAAAAGTTGTCTGAAAATCAATCAACTACTCCGGGTATCTCTTCAAAAAACGAGCTCGATTCTAGATATTACACAAGAAGGTAAACTAATATTTCTGATCTTCATTTTCATTTTTTTCATGCATTTCTGTGTGGTTTAACAATGTATGAACATTTATGAACATGTTGTCTCAATTTTTTTTGTTTATGTCTGCGAGTTGTAAACTTTTTAAAAATAATGTATGAACATATATGTATTTTTTTTTGTATATATATTTGGCCGAGTTGATTTGAAGTGGTGCAAACAAGTTTAAAATCTTGGGCATAAAAGCTGGAAAGCATTTTAAAAAAGATGGAAATCATTTTAAAAAAAGCTCGAAACATTAGTAAAAAAGCTCGATCAAATTATAAAAAAGCTCGATCAAATTATAAAAAAGCTCGATCCATAAAATAAATGCTCGATCCCTCACAAAAAAAGCTCGATTTGTCTCTAAAAAAGCTCGATCCCTCACAAAAAAAGCTCGATTCCTCACAAAAAAAGCTCGATCTCTAAAATAAAAAGCTCGATCATGTACAAAAAGAGCTCGGTCCTGAACAAAAAAAGCTCAATCCCGTTCAAAAAAGCTGGATCATGTACAAAAACGGCTCGATCATGTACAAAAAAAGCTCGATCAGTAACAAAAAAAGCTCAATCGCTTAAACTTTTGATTTTTTTTAATCCTTTATAATTGTAAATTTAATATTAAATATTATTTTCTTAATAATAGTTTTTGATGATGATTTTGACAGGACAATGGATAGGGTGAGAATAGTAATATCTTACAACGGTCGATAGGAGCAATTACCCGACGAAAATCAGAGGCATTTAGGTTCCGATAACCAAGGTCTGTATGTGTCAAGGAATTTGAGTTAAGACGAACTGATGTCGATCGTACACACCATTGTGAAGTTTGATGAGAAAAAATACAGTGCTAATCTACAGCCTATATCAATTGTTCCTGGGACTACATGTCGTACATTTATAAGAAATAATGATGATGTTCAATTTATGCTAGGGGAAGATACAGTGATCCCTCAAGTATGTGTTAGTCTAATCGAGAGGCCAACAGGAGGTGTCATTGGTGAAGATATCCCTCATCGTGATAACACCCAACAATTTCGATCGTCAAGCGGAAGCAACCAGTTGTTCACAGAAGAAGTGGGATTGATGGTCGGGAAAACATATGTGCTATCCCACTGGAAGTAATCGCCCATGATAATATACTGGGACCTCAATTCGATGATGTCTTTGGTTGTCAAATTGAGATGAATGGTAGACAGTACAACCACCAATGCAATGAGATCTACAATGACATCAACAATGAGCAGAATACAACACTGAATGTTGGGCTGATTCATGAGGTGGATAATGAGGGCAAATTCAATCCGGTAGATAATGTAGAGAATAATGAGGATGATAAAGAACCTGTCCAAATGAAAAGACGTATAAGACATGTACACAGATTTAGTTCCAATGCATCAGATATAGCTGGGACCTCTGAGGTCCGAGCTAATGTAACTCCAGATGATTATGATAATTCCATAACATGGGTTATTCCAGGAGCAGAATCATACTCGTTTGGTATGGGTGGAAGCAGGAACTTGGTTGAAAATAAACCTACAAGCATGATATATAAAGGGCAATTTTTTCCAATGAAAAAGGATTTGAAGAGACTAGTAGGCCATTTTGCAATGCGGCAGAACTTCGAGTGGAAGGTGAAAAGGTCCAATAAGACAACATTACTTCTAGTTTGTTTGATGGAAAATTGTACGTGGAAGTTAAGAGCGGTGAGGAGAGATGAATGGACATACTTTTAAGTAAGAAGTTTTGTCAACGAACACACTTGTCCATTAGAGGAAATTCACTACCGCCACCGACAAGCTAGTGCAGTCATAATTGGAGAAGTTATTGCACCTAGACTTCAACAACAAGATGGTCGACTAATGCGTCCGAATGACATAATCGCCGACATGAAATCAATGTATGGAATCCAAATCATGTAAGTAAAGCACACGCCGCCCTCGATTATGCGTTGTCACTGACATATGGAATGCATGAGGAAACCTTCCAACTGCTTCCATCATTTGGTTACGTTTTGGAACAATAAAATCCCAACACAATCACTGACTTACAGTGTGACGAAGATGGTAAATTTATATACTTTTTCATGTCGATTAGTGCCTCACTTAGAGGATTCCGGATGTGTATGCGTCTAGTAATTACCGTTGATGGTACCCATTTAAAGGGACAATTTCGGGGTATAATGTTTGTTGCAACAACACAAGATAGGAACGAACAGGTGTATCCAATTGCTTTTGGGTACGGTGACTCAGAAAACAACCTTTCATGGGAATGGTTTTTGGATTGCTTGAAGGGTGCCCTAGGTCATATTGATGAGCAGGTTTTCATTTTCGATAGACATGCAAGCATTGAAGCAGAGATTTCTAAAGTGTTCCCTTATGCCACCCATACCATATATTGCTGGCACTTTACTGAAAATATTAAGAAGCGATTTCATAGGAAGGATGTTGCCGCAATAATGAAACAATGCAGCCCCCGCGTACATCGGGTTTGAATATAACCGGCATATGGAAGAGTTAAGAAACTTGGACCAAAATGCATATGATTATGTAATTGATGCTGGTCCACACAAGCGGTTCCATGTACACTGCCCTGAAAGAAGGTACAGGGTGATGACAACAAAGGCAGCAGAATGCATAAACTCATGCCTAAATTTGCAAGACAACTGCCTATGTTGACTCTGGCTGAGTTCATTAGGAATATGCTACAACGGTGGTTTCACGATCGCTATAGAGCTGCACAATACATGCGTCATCAGTTGACCGACACAGCATATCTTGTGATCTTAAAACATGTGGAGAAGTGTGCTTTTATGACCGTGAATCCAGTATACTGAAATATTTTCTCGGTTAAGTGGTCTGGAAAACAGTGGACTGTTGACTTAGCCCGGAAGACTTGTACTTGCAACAAATTCCAAATGGATCATTTTCCATGTTCTCATGCACTTGTGGCCGTACGGTACATTACTTTCAAGTTTTACTGTGAGGTGTTTATTACTGAAACGTGAAGCTCATTGTTTTCAATGTTTTTTACATGGAGCGAAACTTGGATTTGACAACTTTGTGTTCGGACTACTATAAGAGACAGACACTTATTGACGCGTACTCGGTTCCTATTATACCGGTTGGAGATCCTTCCACTTGGGTTGTGCCATCTGACATTGGCCAGAGGGTGATTTTGAATCCAATCTCTAGGAGACAAGCAGGACGCCCGAGGGGGGGTGGCCATGTCTCGTCTTCGGAGAGGACAATTACACAATCGTGTAGAGGATGTGGACAACCAGGGCATAAATCCAGGAGATGTTCTAACCCACCTATGATTAATGAAGGCCCAAGCAGAGGTGTTCCCGATGAATACCGCTGCAAGTGTAGCATCTGTCATTCAATTGGACACAATAAACAAACGTGCCCTAACATTAAATCTATTAGGGAATGAATGACAAAGTTTTGATCATATTGTAAACATTTGGAATTGTATCAGATTGTAATAATTTGGAATTGCAATAATAACTTATTTTGTATGTGTTCGCTAACATATTGCATCACATTGTCAAGGTTTGGTATGTGTTTCGTACATGTGATGACATACACTGGAAACAAAAACATTAAAAGAAATTGAAATAATATTAATGAATTACAATGTCTTTGTACATAAAAAATGGTAGGAATATACAACCAATCACTAGGTGGGCATGGAGTTACAAAAAATCTCCATGGCCATTTTCTCCCGAATGATCCCCATCTCGTCCTCTGACTAATCAAAAGAGCTTTGACCCGCCAGTAAGTATTCGATAAGTCTCAAAGTATGGGGACCACAGTTACCTCTGCAATTGGACACATTAAAATACGTTACAAATCGTTTTTAAATAATATATAAGCACATGAATGAAATAGAATGTCTTACAATTTTTTTTTATTGGGGGACTATAGAAGTAGGGACCACGCTGACCGAGAAGGGCTTATTTTCCCTAGGAAACGGCCGACGACCACCTCGTTGTGCAGTGTGGAACCCCGCATCATTCAACATTGACTGCAAAAACCACCGTAATGGTTGGACTTGCTGCTTCCTGATATAATGAGGGACTTCCTGTCTCCAGAGGTCAAATATGTCAACCTTCCCAAGAATAAGGTCGACGGTCACCACCAGCCAATATTGGCCCCCAACGTTGCACGATATCAGGACTTGTAATAGTATGCAGAAGGTGTTAGGTCAGGATATACGAACAGTTTATATTTTAAATCATTTCCATCGTCTAACACTTACCAAGTCAACCTCGTGCCATGGGCGGTTTCCATTTGTGGTTGCTCCACTGACAGTCTGAAGGTCATCTTCCAACCATCGGGGACTGTGACACATTCCACCTTACCGTGGTCACAGCCCCGTGCGAATCACGAGGCATCATCCTCTCCCACTGTAACAACATAAGTGATTATACATACAATCGTTGACAATATCGTATCAATAATACAAAACCATAAAACGCGATTCGATTCCAATAATTTATAACTACTTACATAAAATTGTGTATCCAAAACGTTGATCCTCTGGTTGTACACAGTGGGGAATCCTCACCGACTCTTCTGAAGAATATGGAGGTATGCGTCCATATGCTGACAGATAATAAAACTAATGAATTTGTTAACAATACAACATTATTTAAACAAACGTTAATTTGAAAATCACGTAAATACGTACCGTGTCCTCCAAGTCCATGAAATTGGACTGCATACGGATGAACCATCTGGCGTCCACTGGTGACAGCACGTCCACATCACGTCTGTTTAATGATTGAATTAGCTTTAGGTAAATTTGAATAAACATTAAAACACTGCCATTTTTATTAGATGAAGTGGAACTGACAGTTCCTCGTTGATGTTCCTCTTGAAGGCTTTGTATGCCTCAAGCTGGTCGGTGTCCACAAGTCTGTGGGGGTCAAATATGTGTTCCACGGACTTAAGCCGTGTCCTCAACCTCGTCGACCGGCATGGATCTGTGTAAGGGCTCATCAACTGCCATCCGCGCTTAACTGTACGCTTCCTGTGCGGTACTCCAACCTCCAATGAGCTCTGGAGCTCGGTCGATGTGCTGGACAGTGGAGGGGACCGTTGCGACTGAATCGATGTGCTGGGCGGTGGAGTGGACCGTAGACCCTGGGTCATCATGCTAGCTAGGGGAGGGAACCGCTGAGCCTGGGTTGACATGCTGCGTGAGGGAGGGGACCGCTGAGCCGACGCCGACATGCTGCTTGAGAGAGGGGACCGATGTGCCTACGCCGACGTGCTGGGTGAGGGAGGGGACCGTTGTGGCTAGGGGTGGGCGTTGATTGGTTCGGTTGTGGCTAGGGGTGGGCGTTGATTGGATCGGTTCACTTTTGGAGTGAACCGATTAAAAACCGATACTATTCGATTTTTGAAAAAATGACCCGATCCGATCTGATCCGATCCGATCCGAGATATAATTGTCAACCGATCAAAAACCGATTAAACTGAACCGGTTCGGTTCGGTATGATTTTTTCAGTTTTGCATTATACCAAAGTAAAGAACAACTATTAGCTATAAAACACGTAAACCCTTTCAAGTTCCATAAACATCCACAACATATATCGGAACAAATCAATCCATGGTCATTACAGTGACAAATTACAACCAGCCCATGACCAATTTATAGTTTGCATCAGCTCCTAAATAGTAAATACAAACAAACTAGGTACAAATGATGCATACTACTAATTTGCCAATAACCATTACATATAATGTTAATTAAGTAAACAAACTTATCTTCAAAAACCCTTCAAGTTCCATAAATCTCCTCCAATAAACGTCCAAAAAAAAACTTAAAAACAAGACTATTCAAAGATCAGTGGATCACACAAACGAATCTTTGACTAGCTCATCACCAACTTATAGTTTCATTAACCCTGTAAGCACAAACAAAATAGAAACAAATGTAGCACACTAAGATGCTACATTGCTATTTTTTACAACCTTACACTTACACATAATCAATTTAATTTCAATAATATCCCCAAAATTTCATCAATGTTTTCAGACTTTTGGTGGTACCAAAATGAAAAATGTTGTCCTAATACCGGAATTCGACTGATATTTTGTAAATTTGGACCTCAGATGTATCCACTGAAATATATAATAGTAATACATCCATAATACAAATACATTCATAATACAAATAAAAACAACCATTGAATCCAAACTCGAATCCATTCTTAAGTACTTTTAAGAATCAAATGTTGGCATTGATGACAATGCTTTTGACAACTTCTAAAGCTCTGTATAGAGATAAAAGTAAAGTTTAGTATATTTGAAATAAAACATGAAAATAGTAAAAGATAAGCTTGATATGGACTTAATGAAAATAATAAATACTAGCCGGTTTCAACATATTCAATGAATTGCAAATTTTCTAACGATGAATCATCATTTTGAGCTAGCATTACTTCTTCTTCAAGTTGACTCCTATGATATTTGGCTTGCAACCAATTTTGTGTACAAATCAAACACTCCACCATTTTAGGAGTCAATGAACTCCGAAATGGATCTAGAACTCGTCCTCCACTACTAAATGCAGACTCAGATGCAACAGTGGAAATCGGCATTGCAAACACATCTTTGGCAATCAATGCCAAAATGGGATAATGTGCACTAGAAACAACCTCATTTCTACACATAAGATTTTCTTGATTCTAAACTGTTTCCGAAAAGGCTATCGAAAGGACACACTACTATCATCACTTTCTAGATCACAAAATATGGGAATTTCAACACCACCACCACCACTACCACTGAATAATGCACTATAACATTCATATAACTCAACAAGTACATTTTTTATGTTTGAAGTCATTGATTCACGATTTGTAACACCATAGAAAACCGAAAAACAGTATGACACATATTACAATTTGTACCTAGGGTCTAACACCACTGCTACTATCAACAACTTGTTCGTTTTCTCCAAACTCCCCCAATATTTTTCAAACTTAATTTTCATACTTGAGGCCATTTGACACACAAGGTGATTCACATCACCACTTTGAAGTGACACTCAATGAAGCACTAAATTGCAAAGTAACATCATAAAATGTTTTCAAGAATTGGACAAATACCTTAGCATTCTCCCAATCTTCAAAATGTGGTGGCCCAATTTGCTTTTGCTCATTTTCATCCTCCTTAAAATAGGTCTGGTAATGTAAATCTTCATCATCCAACCAATCAAATGCTTTGATAAATTTGAGTGAACTTACCAACACTAGATAGGTTGAATTCCACCTAGTAGGTACATCCAACACTACAAGGCCCTTGTTTTTGATTTTTTCACTCTCAACATTTTTTTTGAACTTCTCGAATATACTAAGAGGCGATTTTACAAATTTCACGGCATTGCGTATGGCACACACCGACTCATGCATCTCTTTTAACCCATCGTTTACTATTAGATTCACAATATGTGCACAACACCGTAAATGCAAATACTTGCCACCCAAAATCCCATCATCTGTGTGCCAACTATTCAACTTTTGATTCACATAAAGAATGGATGTATTGTTAGAACTTGCATTATCTACAGTGATTGTGAAAACCATATCAATACCCCAATCGATTAACACTTTCTCAATACACTTCCCAATGGTCTCCCCTCTATGATCAGAAATTTGAGTAAAACTCAAAATCCTCTTTTACAATTGCCAATATTCATCAACAAAATGGGCTGTCACAACCATATAATTGATATTTTGGATTGATGTCCAAGTTTTAGTGGTAAGACAAACCCTTACCTTTTTCTCTTTAAATTGTTTCATCAAAGACGTCTTCATATCAACATACATTTGTAAAATATCCCTAACTATTGTTCTTCTAGATGAGACATCAAACCTAGGCATACCCACACGACAAAATTTATGAAAACCCCGTTTCTCTACAAATCTAAATGGTAATTCGTCAACAATCAACATCTCTGCTAATGCATTCCTAGTATCCTCGTTATTAAAAATACCCAAACCTAAACTACTACCACAACCCTCCTTTGATGATGTTGTAAATGAAGTGATAGAGGCTTGTTTTACTAAATATTTTTGTTTTGGGTCAGCTGCTGCTAATTTAGCATGATAATTTTTGCATTGATAATCTATGTGCTTATTCATATTGGTTGTCCCATTGGTATTTGAGTCACAAGCATAGTTTGTTGGACAGTAGTTGCATTGTGCTCTCATTCTCCCACCATCTAGGTATCGTGTAAAATTATTCCAAGCATCAGATCTAGATCTACCCTTTCCACCCACAGTTTTAAGTTTCTCTTGTAAAGGGGGTTTTTCTATTGACTCACTGTTAACTGCTACAACATTATCAATATCATCATTCATTTTCTGTCAAAACATAAAATATAACAAATAATTAGAGCATATTTTAACATAATTAAAATTCTACACTCTGTAACAATAACCACAGAACACTAGCAAATTAACAAGTAATTTGTAGAGAGTGAGTTACCTCCTAGCAGTAGACAGCAGCTAGCCAGCTACACAGTAGAATCTCACACGCTTAATCAGTTGGCTGCCACAACTAGAAATAACCCATATACATATCAATTTAAGAAATACAACACGATGTGAACCTAAATCTGACCTAAATATGTTGATATATAGATCACAAGATCGAACTAGCTAGTCAAAGATCAATCAAACAATGTTCAATCTAATATAATCTAGTAAAGGAAGACATAAAAGTAACAACATTAATTATTTTCATAGATAAACATAAAAACTACAATCAATTGAAATTCAGATTTGAACTTCAATTTATGATCTATTATAAAACTTAAATGCAGTCACAACTCACAACATATTTTAGGGATATTCAAATATCAGCAATGAAAACAAACTTCCTTATAAAACAATGGAAATAATGAAATAAACAATCAGTTAAAGAGCAGCATCCAATCCATTTACAACCCTATTTATGCATTCATAATTTTCTAACAGAATGCAGCCCCACAGTTTCATACATAAAGTGTAGCATCATAGATTTGAGCATGAAAACTTCAATTCTTCAACAGAAACATAAACAACAACAAACAAAAAATGCAAACAACGCATCAATTCTTCAATTCGGTCATTCTTCAACACAAACAACAACAAAAAACGCAAAAACAACCTCTATTCGACCATTCCTCAACAGTCATTCAGTTAACACATCACAAATATTGAAAATGGTTGTTTATGTTTCTAACAGAATGCAGCCCCACAGTTTCATACATAAAGTGTAGCATCATAGATTTGAGCATAAAAACTTCAATTCTTCAACAGAAACATAAACAACAACAAACAAAAAACGCAAACAACACATCAATTCTTCAATTCAGCCATTCTTCAGCACAAACAACAACAAAAAACGTAAAAACAACCTCCATTCGGCCATTCCTCAACAGTCATTCAGTCAACACATCACAAATATTGAAAATGGTCTGAGCATGAAAAAAAAGGCAAAGAAATCGAGAAATCCCAGCCACAAAACAAAAAACCCCATACAAAAAACCGATAATTCATAAAAGAAAATAATAGGAACACAAAAAATAGAAACATAAACTGAGAAATCGTAATCCAAGATCGAAATGTAAAACCAAAAATAACGAATGTACATAAGAAAGACAGAGAAGCGAATCATATTCACCGCTCAAAAGCTGAATGTCGTTGTCGCTCGAACGTAGTCGAACGTCGTCGTCTCTAGAACGTCGTCATCACCAGAATGTCGAACCGTGGATGAGCGAGACGGCAAACGTGAGATAGTGAGAGACGAGGTTCAGATGTTGAGAGATCAGAGAATTAGGGATTTAGGGTTGAGAGGCAGCGATAGAGAGGAGGTGCGGAAAAAAAAAAAGATTTTTCATTATATACCCGATTTTCGGTTCGGTTTTCGGTTTAAGACACCGAACCGGAAAATCCGATTTTCTCCAATTAAAACCGAACTGAACCGGATTTTAAAGGAAAAGCGAAAAAAAACCGATTTGATCGATTCGGTTCGATTTAATGGATTTTTGCCCACCCCTAGCTGTGGTTGAATCGATGTGCTAGGTGGTGGAGGGGACCGCTGGGGCTGGGTGGACCCAGATAAGACAGCTGGGAGGTCCAACCGGATTGCTGTACGTGTAGCAAGCCTACTATCGCTGGTACGCGACTAAGGTTGACTCTCCGGACTTACCCTCCCCCCGGTAGACGAGTTCTCGCTACGTCAACCTGTCATGTTCCCCCCCCCCCCCCCCCCCCCGTATACCTATCAGTCCTGTCTTCGGGACTAAAGTCTGGATCAGGAGGTGGGGGCCATCCCTGTGTGTCCCGGATCATATCCAGTAACACTCGGTGTTGTTGCTGGCGATCCTCGTCACTCTTCCGGATCATATCCACTAACTCAAAGTGTTGACGCTCTCGATCCTCCTCACTCTTCCGGAGGGCTTCACGCACATCGTTCAATAGATCTGCCCACGAATCCTGAAATCATGTCTACATTGTTAGTACAAAACTATCAACACGTGTTAATAAAAAACTAAACTTTGTTTTCAACTTACCTCTCTATCACGTCAGACGCTCCCACTGGAATCCCCTATAGATGTACCATGTCCGGAAGTGGTAAACCGAACCCACCTATGCCTATGCCTATGCCTATGCCTATGCCTTTCTCGTTGAGGGTCTATCTTATATCCCTCACTGTCACTGGGCCTTAAACCCCCAGCAGTGGGCTCAGATCCATCACTGTCACTGGTCCTGTCTGTCAAACCCCCACCCTATGTCCCACTGTTCCTGCTAATGGTAGCCTGATCAGGGACCGGAGGCGGAATATGAAGCATGTCCTTCTCTACATACAGGCTCCCCCCCTCGTTTAGCCCCACATAGTACGGTGCATGTCTCTCAGCTGGTGTGGGCACCGGTTCCTTCCTCGCAAACATCTGAAATATTATTTAGAACAATGTAATTGTACACATACTAACTAATATAAACATTAACAAATTAAATACATACCCTAGCTTTGATAATCTTGTCCAGCTTCTTCCCTTTCGGTTGTTTGGTCAACTCCCATTTCAAAATATGGGGAGACAAATCCGTAACCCTCCGGGCATGGAACTCTTTTCTTAAATCAAGGATCACCTCGAAAGCAAATATCTGCATCAAAGATAAGTACGATAATTAACCATAACATTGAGGACAACACCAATAAAGTATAACTTGTAATTCGAAGTTCTTACCAATAGGGCGTGAGATAAACCGTATATGTTGTAGGTCTCCACCGTATGTACGTCATCGCCCTTTTCCTGCTGACGTCGCTCGAACCTATCTCATCGCCTGTCAAACGCATGCTTGAATGAGTAAATAGAATGCTTGTACACTTGGGCATCCCCACAAGAACGCGTAAAACGCATCAAGATCCTCAACCAACCGAAACTGCCAAACTGGAATCTTCAATCTCTCATCCACCCCCATCAGTATCTAGTTCAACATATATATGAGGCAGAGCTTGACAGCATCGTATGCCTCTCCAAACTTTGTAACGGTGACAACACCCCTTATCTCCTCCAACGAGGCCTCCTTGGCTCCAGGAAAGTACTGCTGATGTATGCCATTCTCCACTGCTGCATACTTGGTCGTGTCTGGTACAACTCCAAACCGTAATCCAGTGATCAGGTAAAATTCCACCTTCGAAAACCTCATAAATTGTTTCACTAACATGAACTGCATCTCATCTGTTGAGCCGTTATGATGCAGCTCCCTCAAAAGCAACCGATAGATAATACCACCCGAAAACTTCATCTCCCGATGCATCGTCAGGAAATGCCCGAAACATAACGCCATGAACTGACACCGATCTTTATCTACAAATTCTACAGGGACCCGGTTCAGCGCGTCGTCTATATGAGCAAGGGCATCAAAATGGTCGTGTCAAGTCAATTTGCCCTCGTACCAGTCTCCTTCTGGATTTTTAAGCAAATCCCTCAACCTATTTATCATCTGCAATGTAACAGAAATACAACATCATTAAATATAAAAAATATAGTAACCAAAATTATAAATCTCTATCCAATGTAAAAACAGCTCGGTCCTAAAAAAATATGCTCGATCCCAGGAGAAATAAGCTCGACCCTTTAAATAAAAGCTCGATCCTATAACAAAAATGCTCGATCCCATAACAAAAAAGCTCGGTCCAATTATAAAAAAGCTCGGACCTATAAAAAATAAGCTCGATCCAAGGACAAAAAAGCTCGACCCTTTAAAAAAAACTCTATCATAAGAAAAAATGCTTGATCCCATAACAAAATTACTCGATCCTATGTAAAAAAAGCTCAATCTCATGATGAAAAATCTCGATCCAATGTAAAAAAAGCTCGAGCCTAAAGAAAAAAACTCGATCCCTTTAAAAAAAGCTCAATCCCTTTCAAAAAGGCTCGATCCTATTCAAAAAAAGCTCAAACCCTTATAAAAAAAAGCTCGACTTACCAAAACCTAATTTTCATGAAAATAAAGCTTGACTCATCTACAAAAAAGCTCGACCCTTTAGAAAAAAACTCGGTCCTATGAAAAAAATGCTCGATCCCATAACAAAAAAGCTCAATCCTATGTAAGAAAAGCTCGATCTTTTTTAATAAAGTGGTGATATTTACACAACACCCTCCCCCCCTTAAAAAAAAATAGCGCCAATAATTTTTTGACCCCCAATTTTATGACTCTTGTAAACTTGGGAAGCTCCATAGATTACCCTTTTCAAGTGTTGATATAGCTGCTAATGAACCTCTTAAGTTGATTTACTCAGACATTTGGGGTCCAACTCTGTTGCTTTCAATTGAAGGATATAGATACAATATCTCATTTGTTGATGCCCACACTTGTTTTTCATAGTTGTTTCCTTTGAAACTCAAGTCAGAGGCCCTTGGAGTCTTTATCAAATTTTAGAAAAATGTAGAAATTCAATTTGACAGGAGGATCAAACGCTTACACACTAATATATGAGGGGAATACATTGGTTTTTCCTCTTATCTTTCATCATAAGGAATATAAATGAGAATGACTTGTCCTTATATGCATCAACAAAAACGGGTGGCTGAGAGGAGGCATCGTCACATTGTTGAGATAGGATTGACTCTCCTAGCTCATGCTAGAATGCCTCTAAAATTTTGGTATGAAGCATTTAGTACAACAGTTTTCTTAATCAATAGTATGCCAATAGCTACTTTTCGGTTGTCTCACCATATGAGAAATTGTATCTCAAGAAGCCGAACTACAACTTCCTTAAAACTTTCGGTTGTATTTGATATCCATACTTAAGAGACTATTCAAAAACTAAGTTTTATTTTGATACAACCAAATGTTTGTTTGTTGGGTATAGTGATGTGTACAGAGGTTATAAATGTTTGCACTCCTCTGGTATAGTCTATTTGTCTCAAAATGTGGTTTTTAATGAGATGGAATTTCCTTATGAGGTACTCTTTCCAACTCACTCATATTCTCATGACAGAAATTTGTCTCAAAGTATATGCCTATATCCACTTTACAACATATTTTGTAACATGCACATGATGTTGCTTCATATCATGACATTGGTAATAGTTCTTCTCAGTCTTCAAGAAACTCCCTACACAATAGATCACCGGCCACGGAGCAGTCCCATTCACCATTACCAGTCTCCTTCATGGATAACAATCAGTCAATTTCCTCACCAGGCATTCTGGATAATCAGTCAGCCATCCAACCTGTTCAAGCTCCTATTAGGCCTACTTTATCCTCTCATCCAATGTAAACTAGGTCAAAAAATGGTATATTCAAGCCCAAACTTCCAACTTCTTTCTCCAGTTGTTATCTTGTAAATTCTGATCCTACTTCAGTCAATGTTGCTCTACAGGATTCATGATGGTTGAAGGCAATGTAGGAGGAGTTTCAGGCTTTGTAATCAAACAACACTTGGTCTCTAGTCCCATTCACATATGATATGAATGAGATTAGGTGAAAATCGGTTTTTCGGACCAAGTTTAAGCAAGATGATAGTCTCTAAAAGCACAAAGCAAGATTGGTGGTAAAAGGATTCACCAAACTCCTGGATTGGATTTTTTAGACACTTTTAGTCCAGTTGTTAAGGCCTCCACTATAAGGGTGATATTCTTTATAGTTGTAACCTTTGGTTGGTTCATTGAGCAAGTTGATATTAACAATGTTTTCCTCAATGGGGACCTATCAGAGGTTGTTTATATGTCACAGCACAAAGGATTTGTTTATGCGTCCAGACCTGGCCATGTTTGCAGATTTCACAAGTCTTTGTATGGACTGAAACAGACGCCTATGAGTTGGTTTCATAAGCTCAAAACTGCTCTCTTTTCGTGGGGTTTGGGCAACTCAACATCTAACACTTCTTTAATCACCAAATTCGTGGGCTCTAACTCCTTGTTTGTGTTAGTGTACGTGGATGATATAGTTGTGACTAGGAGTAATTCAAGCCTTATCAAAGATCTCATTTCTACACTTCATAACACATTTGCATTAAATAATCTTGGTCTGGTTAACTATTTCCTTAAAGGCCTATAGACACTCGGCTGGTATATTTCTCACACAAGCAAAATACATATGTGATCTTTTGAAAAGAACCAATATGGCTTACTCTCATCCTTGTGATACTCCTATAGCTGCAGGCATCAAGTTATCACTTTCTATGGCATTTTTTTTAGTGATCCAACATTGTATAGAAGCACTATTGGTGCTCTACAATGTCTTACCAACACTAGATCAAATATTTCATTCATAGTTAACAGATTAAGCCATTTTCTGGTGGCACCTATTGTGGTTCATTGGCAACCTTGCAAAAGAGCTCTTCGGTATATAAAGGGCATACCTCATCTTGGCATTCAGTTCAATCCAGCTACCAGTTTGACTTTTGATGCATTTACAGATGCCGAATGGGCGAGTTGTGTGGATGATCGAAGGTCCATTAGTGGCAACTGTGTTCTTCTTGGAGGGAATTTGGTGTCTTGGAGCTCCAGAAAGCAGCGTGTTATTACTCGTTCCATTACGGAAGCTGAATATAGATCAATGGCACAAGTTACTATCGATATGTTACGGGTTCGTTCTCTTCTCACTGAGCTTCGTATCCCCATAAATCACATTTCAGTTGTGTGGTGTGATAATATTATGGCCAACTTTCTCTCTCTCTATCAAAATCCTGTATTTCATAAATGTACCAAACACATAGATATTGACACTCATTTTATTCGTGAGAAAGTCGTATATGGGGAAATCGATACAAGATACATCCCAACTGAGTTTCAGGTGGCTGATATATTCACAAAGAGTTTCTCTAAGGATAGGTTTCATTTTCTTTGTTCCAAACTGAAGCTGGTTGAGTCACCATACTTCAGTGTGCGGGGGAATGTTAAGGATGTAAATCCTATCACTCACATAGCACACACACTAAAGCCTATAAAACATGTTCAGTATCAAGTTGGCTAAAGAGGTTGCTGCTCTATAGTCTTGAACAGAGCATCTACATACAAGCAACAGGGTATAGAGCAGTTGTGCATAAAGTAACTCTGCTACATATAAAGTAATAAACCACAACTATCATCATCTGATCTTGGAAGTATAAATGATTATAGTTGTTCGTTGTTAAGAGGCGTTAACAAGTCGTTAGCCTATTAACCTCTCGCAGCTTAAATATGTAGTTAATTTTTAGTAGTTGTTGTAAGTCAGGTTGTTAGCCATTAATAACAACCTAAGATGTGGTTAACAAACCTGATGATGTGGCTGAACCTCATTGGCTGATCATTCCAGGTTTCAAAGGAATGCATTTTGCTTGTTAGAGATTTCTCTGATATAAATATCAAATCCATATAAACAAATGTATTCATTGAATATAAATTATGAATCTTCTTGACAGAGCTCCAACAATGGAGTCTTAATGAAACTCTCTTCTGTATCTTTCTTAAAGAACTTTAATCAAACAATAGTTTACTTACATCAATTGTTTGATTTCATTTTAATACCTATTAGCATTTCCACTCGTATAATTATACAAAAACTTATGTTGTATCATGACCACGCATGAAAATATCTATGTTATGAGTCCCTCTTGATTTTATATTATTAGGACCCACATAATTGTCGTTTGTTAATAATAATGCAATGTAAGAAGGAGACAGATGAAGAAGATATTATGATTTACGAAATCTTGCGTTTGGGATTAATGGACGCTCTTCCTCTTTGGAATTTACATGATCGATCAATTAAAAATTTGTCATCATTCAAAGTCAAAAATGGTAAACAACGTTACCCTTAGACAAGTCACGAAATAAATTTTCAATTATTTCTCCGTATATTATACCTAGTTATGTAAAAATTTCTCGTGACAATTATAGACGCATACTGGATAGAAAATTCATAAATATTTATAGGTCAAACAATACATAATATATTTAATTATAATGATAACACAAATTTAACAATATTAACATCTAAGTCATTCTTTTTGAATTCAGATGTCTTAAAAAGTATCACAAACAAAGTGGAATGTTTGGAAAATGTCACGTTTTTTAACTAATTTGGTGGTGAAGTGAGTGTTTTAATAAGTTAAGTTTAAAAAGAACTAAAATAAGTGGTTTCTAAAAATACCCTTACTTTACACATTCTCTTACTTTGAAATTTTCTAAGATTTTATTCGTTCATCTTTTTCATAGAAGTCTGTTTAACATACCTCCGATGGAGGTCAAACATCATAACATTATCAATACATCTTTATTGGATAATTAGTTTAGTAGGGCTACACAGAAGCATTCGGGGGTTAAGCTCGTGGCGTAACTTCTTTTTTTTTTTTTGTTTTTTTTTTTGTTTCTGGTCAGTACTTAATAGACTAAAAATGTAATTATAAAATGCTCGGAGCTTTAATTAAAAGTCTTGGAGCTTTAAGTAAAACTCTCGGAGCCTTTATTAGAATATATTAAAAAGCTTGAAAATTTATAAAAAAAAAACTCGGGCATTAAGAAAAAAAGCTCGGACATTGAAAATAATCTCGGACCTTTGAAAAACCTACTTTCCTAAATAAAAACTCGGATGTGTTTAAAAAATTCTCGGATTTGATTCAAAAAGCTCGAAAATGTTTCAAATATTCTCCGATTTTCAAAACTTTACAAACCAATTTTTTCTAAAAAAATTCTCGGACAAGATACAAAAAAGCTCGGAAGTGGCTCAAAAAAGCTCAAAAATATATAAAAAAAAGTTCTCGGAGATTCCAACTTGTAAAAACCTATTTCCTGAAAAAAAAAAAAAAAAAGCTCAGGCATAATTCTAAAATGCTCGGATTTGAAAAAAAAAAGTGTTCGGATTTGAAACAAAAGGTCTCGAAAACCCAGAATTTCATCTTCGTCAAAAATTAAATCTACCTGATTTCAAACCCTAACCTAACCCACAACCAATCTTAGATCCCCATTTCAACCCTAAACTTTGGTCTCCAATTTCCTCTTGCTTCGCCGTCGATTTCATTGCCATCGATTTCTTTCTCTCTCTAGTTTTCTCCCTCACTTTGAAAACGACACAAACACAGTATTTGAGGGTATTTTGGTCTGGTCACCTTAAATGGTACATTTTAAACAAGAATTATTAATGTGGTGATATTTACACAACAACCACCCTAAATAGTGTTATTTATTTTTTGAGTCCCATAAACAAATATAACAATCAATTTTTTTTTTTCTTTTGGAAGAGAAAAAAAAAACAACCAATTAAAAGACACATATTGTAGAGAATAATATCAATTGAAAAAAAATCAATAAACATAAGAAGTTGATATGGTAAGCATGCACTAAATAATTTTATAAACTAAAAAAAGTGAGAGTTGATTAGTTTAACCGGTGAGATGTTATCTAAAAAATGGCAAACATTTTAATAAATATGTAAGATGTCTTAAGATTAAATCTCAATCACTATAGGGTTGGAGCATGTGGTTTATTATAACAAAGCTTATAATAATAATAATTATTAATACATAAATTCAGAAATAAAGCTTATAATAAAAAACGGGGATATTATTTTGTCACCATTTTTATCACATTTTTTCATGACCACCATTTATGGAATGGGTGATACACTGATAGTCTGATACATTGATTCATGATATTCTTATCGTTATGCATTTATTATAGTTTTTGCAATTTTATGTGCAAATAATTTCCTTTATATTTGCCCTAAAAGCACAAGTTATGCATGGGTCGATAAATTATTGACACTATTTCGGGGTGTGTGTTGTGTAAATATCACCATTTTACTGATATATGTTTAAAATGTACCATTTAATGTCATTAGATAAAATACCTTGAACTGTTGAAAAGATAGAAAGTTGTCGTTTTGTTAGTGTGAAAAAAGCTAGAGTGAGAAAGAGACCGACGACAACATAATCGACAGCGAAGTGACCGGAACGTGAACGAGAATACACCAGATTTGTTGCGATTGACAGAGGTAATTTCTGTTCGTTTTTTTTCTTGGTTTTGTAGTTGATAACTTGTCATTGCATGTTAGACTTGTGTTTTGTTGATTCAATTCGTAGATTAGGGTTGAAAACAAGATCTGATAATGGTTGTGATTTAGGTTAGGGTTTGAAATTAGGTTTAATATGTGATGAAGAAGATGAAATTCTAGGTATCGATGAATTGTAATTGTGAGAAATTTTTAAATCGAGAATTTTTTTTAGCGAAATCGAGGTTTTTTGGAACTAGATCAAGGATTTTTAAGTAAGAATCGAGAAGATTTTTTAAAGAATCGAGTATATTTTTCAAACGATAGAGGTTATTTTCAAAAGATCGAGAATATTTTTCGAACGATCGAGATTATTTTTCAAACGATCGAGAATATTTGTCAAACGATCATTATTATTTTCAAAAGATCGAGAATATTTTTCAAAAGATCGAGATTATTTTTCAAACGATCGAGAATATTTTTCAAACGATCGAGAATATTTTTCAGAAGATCGAGAATATTTTCCAAACGATCGAGATTATTTTCAAAAGATCGAGAATTTTTTTCAAACGATCGAAAATAAAATTTCAGACGATGGAGAATATTTTCTAAACAATCGATATTATTTTTAAAAGATCGAGAATATTTTTCAAACGATTGAGATTATTTTTCAGAAGATCGAGAATATTTTCCAAACGATCGAGATTATTTTCAAAAGATCGAGAATATTTTGAAAACGATTGAGATTATTTTTCAAAAGATTGAGAATATTTTTCAAATGATCGAGATTATTTTCAAATGATCGAGAATATTATCAAAGGATCGAGAATATATTTCATAGAACCGAGTTTTTTCCAGTTTACTTATGTATTGTTTCTTTGACATTGCAGATGAGGAGCATGTTGAATGATTTCCTTAAAACTCCAGAGGGAGATTGGTTCAAGGGAAAATTGACTCGACACGATCATTTTGAAGCCCTCGCCCTATGCATTGAACCGGGTCCCAGAAGATTTTGTTGTTGAGGATTGGCGTCGGTTCATGGCATCCTGTTTTCGGCATTTCATGTCGATGCACCGGAAAATGAATTTTTTTGGTGGTGTTATCCATCAGCTGCTGTTGCGGGAGTTGGACCATGACGGGCCAACAAATGAGATGCGGTTCCTATTAGGGAACCATGTGGTGAGGTTTTCGAAGGTGGAATTTTACCTCATCACCGAATTACGTTTTGGAGTTGTACTGGACACTGGTGTGTATGCTGAAGTGGAGAATGACATACATCAGCGGTACTTTCCTAGAGCCGATAAGGTATCGTTGGAGGAGTTGAGGGTTGTTCTTACCCTCAAAGAGTTTCAGGAGGTGTACGATGCTGTGAAGTTGTGCCTCATATACATGTTAAACTGGATATTGATGGGGGTGGACGAGAGATTCAAGATTCCAGTTTGACAGTTTCGGTTGGTGGAGGACCTCACATCCTTCGATGCTTTCCCATGGGGTGCCCACGTATATAGGCATTCTATTTTGTCATTCAAGCATGCATTACCCCGACGACGTGAGGATAGAGGCCAATAGTCACAGGGCGATGTTGTACATACTGTTGAGGGGTACAACATTTACGGTTTGTCGCATGCTCTCTTGGTAAGAACTTTGAATTAGAAAATGGACTTTATATTTTGTTGCCTAAATTTTTTGGATTCTAACTGTATTTATCTTTGATGCAGATATTTGTTTTCGATGTGATCCCCCAACTGGGCGTCGATTTCAGCGTTCGAAGGGTTATAGAGCTTTCTCCTCGTATGTTGAAGTGGGAGTTGACAAAACAACCTAGAGGGAAGAAGCTGGCCAAGATTTTCAGTGCTAGGGTATGTATTTAATTTGTCAATCGTTATATTAGTTACTATGTTTACAATGACATTCCTCTAACTCAGTTTTTAGATGTTTGCGAGGGAGTAAATCGTGCCCACAACAGCTGAGGAGGGAGCACTGTACAAAGCCTATATATAGAGGAGGATAGGGTTCACCTTATGTCTGTCCCTGATCAGACTACTGCTGGCGGGAGCCATGGAGATGGTTCGGAGGAGGAGGGTGGGGGAGGGAGGCACAGTGATATGGAGGCTTGGGACCTATCGGGTTAGAGTTTCAATGACATGGACACTGACGGATCTGGGCAGCAACCTCCCTTTTCACCTCCCCTATCGATCGAGCAGCAGCCTCTCCCTCCATCGCCCCTATCGGTCGAGCAGCAGTCTCTCCTTTCACCGCTCCTATCGGTCAAGCAGTAGCCTCCCTCTCTACCGCCCCCATCGGTTGAGCAGCAGCCTCCCCTCCACTCCACCCCCCACCTCCTCCACCTCCCCTATCGATCAATTGAAAGCCGCCCCCTCCACCCCTTAGATCCATCCAGCCCCATAGGGGACAGGCCTCATCATTGCACCACACCACACCCCAGCGGGGGGAGTTCGACTGGAGTGGTGCGTACTGAAGTACGGTTGACCGTTGCTCAGCCTGTACATAGATCCCTGCCGACCGAAGAGGTCGAAGGTAATACTTCAGCCTTCGGACCACGTTTTTGATCCCTACGGACTGGTGGACGGTGACTAGTTGAAGGCTTATCGAGCCTTCAAAAAGAATCTAAACGGGGAAAGGTAAGTAATTTTTTTTTCTATTAAGGTCGCATGTTTTCTTCTACTTAATTAAATATTTGCGTTGCTAATGGGAAATTAATGCAGACATGATGTGGACGTGCTGGAGACAGTTGATGCTGCATGGTTCCATCGGATGCAGACCAACTTTATGGAGTTGGAGGACATTTTTTATATAATGTTTGTTTTAGATATGATACACTCATAACACATTATTACGTGTAAATACTCCCAGTATATGGACGCGTACCTCCATATTCTTCGGAAGCATCAACGAGCATTCTCGACTGCATACAACCAGATGATCAATATATCAGATACACAATTTTTTGTAAGTATTCCACAAAAGTCATGATTATGTGTGCTTTTAAATTAGTTTGTAAAACAGTACTAATTTTTTGTCGATGAAATGTTTGTATAGTCATATCTGAAGGTCTAATATATTAGAATGATGCCTCGTGATGCTCACAGAGAGATTACCACGGCGCAGTGGAATGTGCTGAGGTCTTGGTGGACTAATGAGGACCTTACAGCGGTGCATGGTGGTTCCCCGATTGGAAGCCATCTGTGGCACGAGGTTGACACGGTAAGTGTTACTTGTTTTGTAATTTTTTGTTATAAATGGATTTGTACATCCTAATACCTTCTTCTTATGTTTATAGGTCTTGATACCATGCAATATTGGGCACCAATATTGGCTATTGGTGATTGTCAACCTTACCCGCGGGACGATGTTCATTATTGACCCCTGGAGACAGGATGTCGTAGTGAATATCCGGAAGCAGGAGGTAGCCCTCTTGTGTTGGTTTTTTCCCTCGATGTTGCAATAGGCCGGTTTTCATACTGCGAGATCCCCTGACCCTGAGACATTTCCCAAGAAGAATAAGCCCTTCTCAGTCAGCATGGTGTCCTCAACCAGTGTCCCCCAGCAGAAGAAATCGTAAGACATTTTGTTTTCATTTACTTTGAGATTGAGTTATTAAAAGATTATTGTTGTATTAACGCATGTTAATGTGTTCAACTGTAGGGGTACCCACACGTTGAGATTGATCGAGTACATTCTGACAGATAGAAAGGATTTTGATTGGTCAAAAAACGATATGGAGATCATTCGGAAGAAGATGACAGTTGAGATTTTTTCAAACTCCCGGCCCGTTTAGTTTTATATAGTAATTCTTCTGTATATATACCATTTTTTGTATAAAAATGTTTACATTGCATTTTTTTTTTTTAATGTTTGTTTCCTTCTCAACTATCATAAATCACAAGTGTAAAACTAATTGGAAATCCTATTTCATTAAAATTGAAATTAAGTTATTGAACAAGTCATACGAGTATAAAATTTCACAATGTTATCATTATAAGGCCTAAAATCATTCCATTGTGGAGTCTCTGGTAGGGCACGTCTGTCTGTTGTGGCCAACTGTATGACAGATGCTACACTTGCGTTTGTATTCCCCAGGAACAACTCTGCTCGGACCTTCAATAATCAAAGCTGGATTAGAACATCTCCTGGAATTATGCCCTGTTATCCACATCTTCTACAGTTTTGTGTAGTTGTCCTCTCCAAAGACGATTTATGTCGACCCACCATCGGACGACTTGCTTGTCTCCTGGAGATTGGATTCAAAACCACCCTCTCAGCGATGTCAGATGGCATAACCCAAGTGGAAGGATGTCCAACCGGTATAATAGGAACCGAGTATGAGTAAATAAGTGTTTGTATCTTGTAGAAGTCTGCATATAGGGATGTGAAATCCATGTTTCGGTCTTTGTAAAAACAATGAAAACAATGAGATTCACGTTGTAGTAATATTAACCGTACACTAAAACGTGTGATGTACCCTGCGGCAGTGAGCACGTGAGAACATGAAAACTGATCCGTTTGGAATTTGTTGCATGTGTAGGTCTTTCGGGCTAAGTCAACGGTCCATTGTTTCCCAGACCGCTTCACAGAGAATATATTCCAGTCAACTGGATTTACGGTTAGAAAATTATACTTTTCCACGCGTTTTAGGATCACAAGATGTGTTGCGTCGGTCAACTGATGACGTATGGACTGTGCAGCGCTATGACGATCGTGAAACCAACATTATAGCATATTCCTAATAAACTCTGCAGAGTCAACATAGACAGTTGTCGTGCAAATTTTAGGCATGAGTTTATGCATTCTGCAGCATTTGTTGTCATCACCTTGTACCCCATGTTGGGGCAGTGTACACGGGGACCACTTGTGTGGACCGGCATCAATTACACAATCATATGCATTCAGGTGTAAGTTTCGTAACTCTTCCATGTGCCGGTTATATTCCAACTCGGTGTATGCTCGAGCTGTTTTATCCATTATTATGGCAACATCCTTTCTGTGATATCTTTTTTTAATATTTTCATAAAAGTGCCAACAACATATGGTATGAGTGGCATAAGGAAACACTTTAGAAATCCCTACTTCAATGCTTGCATGACGAACAGAAATGAATACCAAATCATCTATATGGCCAAGGGCACATTTCAAACAATCCAAAAACCACTCCTATGATAGGTTGTTCTCTGAGTCACCGTAGCCAAAAGCAATGGGATAAACATGTTCATTCCCATCTTGTGCAGTTGTAACAAACATTGTACCCCCGAATCTTCCCTAAATGGGTACCATCAACGACAATAACTGGATAGAGACACCTCCGAAATCCTCTAAGTGAGGCACTCAACGACATAAAAAAGTAAAGGAATTTACCATCTTTGTCGCACTGTAAGTCAGTAATTGTTCCATAATTTTTTTCTTCCAACACGTAACCGAATGATGGTAGTAGTTGGAAGGTTTCCTCATGCGTTCCATAGGTCAGTGACAATGCATAATCGAGAGCTTGATATGCCTTACTATTAATGATTTGAATGTCATACATTGTTTTCATGTCGACATTTATGTCCTTCGGTCGCATAAGCCGACCATCCTATTGTTGCAATCTAGGTGCAACAATTTCTCCAATTGTGACTGCACTAGCTTGTCAATGGCGACGGTGAATCTCCTCTAACGGACAAGTGTGTTCGTTGAAAAAACTTCTTTCTTGAAAGTAGGTCACTTCATCTCACCTCACCGCTCTTAACTTCCACGTACAGTTGTCCATCAAACAAACCAGATGTAACGTTGTCTTGTTTGGCCTTTTCACCTTCCACTCGAAGTTGTGTTGCATTGTAAAATGCCAAACCAATCTCTTCAAATCCTTTTTACTAGAAAAAAATTGCCATTTATATATCATGCTTGTAGGTTCATCTTCTACCAAGTTCCTGCTTCCACCCATACCAAAAGAGTACGATTCTGCTCATGAAATTACCCACGTTATGGCATTGTCAGAATTAGCTTCAGTTACATTAGGCCGGACCTCAGAGGTCCCAGCTATATCTACTGCACTAAAACTACATTTGTGTACACGCCTTGCACATCTTTCTGTTTGGACAGGTTCTTCATTTCCCTCATTGTTCGCTACATTATTTACCGGATGCAAATTTGCCTCATTAGCCACTTCATAATTTGGCCCAAAATTCGGTTCATTGTTCTGCTCATTATTCATGTTATTGTACATCTCATTGTATTGGTGGTTGTACTGCCCAACATTCATTTCAATTAGACAACCAAAGAACTTGTCCAATTGAGGTCCAGCTATATAACAATGGTCGGCTACTTCCGGTGGGACACCACACATGTTTTGCTGCTTTTCGTTCTCACTTCTTTATGTGAACAATTGATTGCTTCCGTCTGACGATCAAAATTATTGGGTGTTTCCACGACTAGAGGTATCTTCAACTATCACATTTGTTGTTGTCATCTCAATTAGACTAATACATACTTGAGGGATCACCATATCTTCCCCTAACATAAACAAAACATCATTGTCGTTTCTTATAAATGTGCGACATGTTGTCCCGGGAATGATTGATATAGATTGTAGATCAACAATGTATTTGTTCACATCGTACTTCACAACAGTTTGCACGATCGACACTAGCTCTTCGTAAGTTATATTCTTTGACACATACATTCCTTGGTTATCGGAACCGAAAAACCTCTGACTTCCCATCAGGTAATTGCTCTCATCGACCGTTGTAAGATATGACTATTCTCACCCGATCCATTGTCCTGTGAAAATCATCATTACAAACCATTATTAACAAATTAAAAAATTAAATTAAGTTTAAAATTATTAAGAATAAAAAATATTTATTAAGTGTAAGGGATTGAGAACATTAACAAAGGAATCGAGCTTTTTCCAAATGGATCGAGACCTTTTTGAAGGGATCGAGAACTTTTTCAAGGGAACGAGACTTTTTTCAAGGGATCGAGACCGAGAACTTTTTCAAGGGATCGAAAACTTTTTCAATGGACCTTTTCCAACGGATCAAGACCCTTTTCAAGAGATCGAGAACTTTTTCAATGGATTGAGAATATTCTTCAAATAATCGATCTTTTTTTCCATATAATCGATCTTTTTTCAAAATTTATAAAATCTCGGTCCAATAACAAATATGCTCGATTCTTCTTTAAATATTCTTGGTCACACATGAAAAATAATCGGATCTATTAAATGTTCATACATGTTCTTACAACACAGAAATGAATACAAAAAATCAGAAATGCATGAAAACAGAAAAGATAATACACGAGATCATAAATATTAGTTACTTTCTTGTGCAGATTCTGGAACGAGACAACTTTTTTAGAGAGAGATACAAGTTTTTAGACAACTTTTTTTGGGAGATACAGAGAAGTTCAGAAACTTACCTTTTACAAATAAAACTTTAGGGTCAACTTCAATAGTTCACCATAATATGTGTCTTTTAAACTTAAATTATTAAACTGGTGACATTATCACAAAAAACAATAAAAAAATGTGACATATCTCACAATTTCGATGGAAATGCATTTGATGATAATATTAACACTAAATGGTAATAAACCATTGATGTCACAACAATTATTACATTATAATTTCAAAAAATTCTTAAAATACATTACATATTTTTGGAAGTATTGAGTTTTTTTAGAGAATGATTCAAACTCGTAACTTTATGGTATATATGTGAAAGATTTACCACCGGACTAACCTCATTTCGTTAAAATTTAATAATTTGTTTATCTAAATAACATAGATTAAATGCATCATGATGCACAACATTACATATTTAAATCATGCTATAAAATAATATTTAATATCATTTACATAAATTATAGATGAAACATCTATACACAAACTTTAGATCACATCTACACAAATAAAACAATATGATTATGACACATAAACAAAGGAAAAATAGAAAGTTGATATAATCATATAATGAATACGACAGCTAGCCAACGGCTAGACATTATAATGACATGGATGAATTACACGTCATCATGCACGTCATGAGTGGTAGAGTGATAGTAGAGCCCATATAGCAAAGGCCAAGTGTATGATGGAATATTGACTAATAAATAAAACGGACATTATTAAAAATGACCCTCTACTTTGTATTATTCGCTCAAATCCAACATCTATTTTATTATTAGTCAGAAACCACATTCGGTTAACTTCGGTTAATATTTTTAACATAAATACTGTTCTAACCTTCTATGCAAATATAAAAAATAAAAATTTGTAAAAATAGTAGAGATCAACAATTTTTTTTCAATAAAAAATCAATTTTTTTAAGCATCAAAGCTAGATCCATCGATAAATCTTGGAGATCCAGCGACTCCCCCCCAGTGAATAGAGCCGTAAACAATTCACGGTGAATAGTTCAAGATGAATGTTCTCAACCATTAAATCACCGGCCAAAAACATCCCCAGCTACTATCCCAAAATCCATACACCACCTTTAGTTTCATGGAAAGAGGAGGCTGAAGCCTCCTCCATTCATAACAAATGGGATTGTGGCAAACAAAGGGCTATCAATTTTTTTTTTAAAAAAAATATTAATATTATTTGTCTATTAACATTATTTATGTCATTAGTTGCTTACTATTTTAACCTAGGTAACTTAATGAAAAATTTGATTGCTAACTATTTAATTTTGGTAACCTGATAAAAAAATTAAATTTTTGACGGAAACCAACAAAAAAAGTGTATTCTGGATAAAAAAAATAAAAAAATGAAGAGTATTGAAATTGCACGTCTTTATTCACTCTTTAGATTGAACGTCTCTTACTGTATTCATCCGTATAAGATACTCATGTATACAGTTCAATATTATATCCGGTAATCTAGGATGTTTATATATGCACAAGTTATAAAATAAATTACATAACAAAAATGAATTGAATTTTTATTTTTATTTATTTCATAAATCCATTTAAAATTACATATTTAGGGTATAAACCCTAACATTTTTGGATAATAATAAAAGTAGATGGTGAACTTTGCGAATAATAGAAACTAGAGGTCAAATATCCCAAAATAGGATAATAATATATGAATCCGACCATACATCGAATCTTTGGTTCATTTAACAAGAGGAGACGCACCCACCTCACCCCTCTCCAGCTCACCAGTCTCACACCCCACAATCATTGGACTTTCGACATGGCTCGCCTGACACCAGTTTCCTTAACCATCTTGTTACTTTGCTGCGTGTGTGCCGCCGCAGCATCAACCTTCGACGATTCCAATCCCATCAGATTGGTATCGGATGGTCTTCGTGACTTCGAGGCTTCTCTTCTCCAAGTCGTCGGTCATACTCGTCATTCTCTCTCATTTGCTCGTTTTGCTCACAGGTCTTTTCAATAACAAAATTACTAAATAAAAACAAATCATCTACTCTCGGATTATATCGGAAGTCTTCACTCTTCAGTAGATTTTATTTCATTTTTATTATTATTGTTTTTTTTTTACAGGTATGAGAAGAAATATGAGACTGTTGAGGAGACGAAGCTCCGGTTCGCGATTTTCTCGGAGAATTTGGATTTGATCAGATCCACAAACAAAAAAGGCCTATCTTACACTCTCGCCATTAATCGTAAGTTTTTTTTTTTCCTTTTTTTCCTTTTCGTTTGGGAATAATATTAGCCGTCGGATTGGAATTTGGAAGATACATGGATCTGATTGGTCAGTTATAGGTTTGAGGGCGGTAGGTCCTGATCAGTGGGGAATTTTCTCACGTGCGTGTTAGCTATCAGCTGATGTTGATCAGCTTTCCTATTGGTCCGCTCACAGTCCAATCACTTATTGACATGTTGGCATACGCATTAAGAATTATGTTTTGGACCCTCATCTTCCTAAAACTTATCTATACTGCTTGTTATTTGATTTTGTAATACTTTGAAGAAAACATATGATTCATAGGTTTAACTAGTAAAATGGTTAGGGATGGCAATGGGGCGGGTTCGGGGCAGAGTGGCCTTCCCGACACCCCACCCCATTTATTTTTTGAAAACCCAGCCCCTCATAAACCCCCACTTTAGATGGAGCGGGTTGGGGCGGTGCGGGTTACAACGGGGAGTGTTTTCCCCATCCCCACCCATTTATCCCATTTATAATTTTTTTTATTTATTAAAATTACAAATATATAACCACTGAATATGATAAAATATATGAAGTAGTAAATGATTCGATGCAACTATTAATAAAACATCTCGTAAACTTAATTCTCACAAGTAAATTCTATCATTCTCAAACAAAAACATAAAGTTTAAAGTCAAAATGTTTGAAAATCATAACATTAAGCATCTAATAATTGCATCTATTTCTCTTGTTCTCTCTTCGTAATATCAACTTCATCTAACATCTCCTCCAGATGTTGACACTCACTCACATGGTTTCTGCAACAATCCAAACCAACAAAAAAAATTGTATTCAATCTAATTTGAATAACAATAATGTAATTTGATTTAATATGCATGATTTATTTTACCTTATTAAAATCTGGTTCTTCAAGACATGTAGAATGTTCAGTTGTAGTAGAAGAACATGAAGCTAATCATAAGATAAAAAACTTACTGTATTTGAGGTTGAAGCTTGAATGGTGAACTTTGAGTTGTTTGTGGAATAAAGACTTAGAGTTGCAGTTAGCGGCTAGGGCTTTTTTAATTGTATTTTGTATTGTCACTTTATGTTAAATAACAACAAATATATGTAAAGTTAGGGTTAATGTATTTATATATATTTCATTTTTTTAGATATATTTATTTTCTTTGAAACTACGTAGTTTAACTAAATATTATTTTAAGCGGGGCGGGGCGGTGTGTGGATCCCCACCCCGTCCCATACCCATTGCGGGTTAGACTATCTATCTTCATCCCCGTCCCATCTCCACTAAATTGAAACTCGTCCCCACCCTAAAAGTGCGGGTCCCCGCATGTAATTTTGTCATCCCTAAAAATGGTATGTGCTTTGCTGCGGGAGTATTATACCGTTTTATATATTATTTTTATTTTTAATAAATTTTTTCATAATTTAAAATTTTATTTATCTAAATTATGAAACAAAAAATTATAAAATATAAAATATAATTTAATCAAACATAAAATGATATTCAAGTAAAATAATAATTATATACCAAATAAAAATATCAGTTATATTGATATATATGTATATATATATATATATATATATATATATATATATATATACATATACATATACATAAAATTACGAAAACAATATATGCATAATGCATTGAATATTAATATGAGAAACAAAAGTCTATGCATTAAATATTAATGTGAAACAAAAATATCATACATTACACATATTTTGTCTATTAAAATGAATTTATTTAGTTAAATGGGTAAGTGTAACAAACATTAAATTATTTAATATTAAACTTATGACGTCTCTTAAAAATTAAGCAGACTCAAAAACCGAAAGAAAATAAGTTGAATCTTATTTTTTATTTTTGGCTACATAAATTTGTAATCAAATCAAATTATATCTTGAAATCTGAGATTTATTTTATAGTATTTTTTTTTCAATATTTGTGATTTGAAATTCAGTTGCCCTATAAAAAAAACGCAAGTCTAGTAATTTTTTTACTCTGATTTATTGAAGTTTGAATTATTGGTATTGTGGTAGTGGTTGAGTGTCATTTGATTTTGTTTTTTTTTTTAAGAAAAAGGTGGAGAGAGAGATTGAGAGTATGAATGACAATGGGTCGGGGTCGGGGTCGGGGTCGGGGTTGGAAAAAACCAAACTCAAACCCAAACTCATGAAAGAAAATGACATCCAAACTCATCCATGAACCCACGAAATCTAGTAGGTTCGGGTTCGGATTTCACCCGCGGATTTTAGCAACATTCAGACCCGCCCACGAACCGTGAACTCTTAAGGATTTGTTGTTCCAAAGCGACTCACTTTTATATGCGTAATTCGGTCCGAGTTAAACCCAGTTGCCGATAGCCATCCATGTTAGTTTTCTTCTTTCAGACTTCAGAGAAAATGAAAAAAAGTAAGAGCAAAAAAAGACTTAAAAATGTCTGAGAATAAGAATATATGAAGAAGAAGAAGAAGAAGAAGAGTTTAAATTTTAAAGAGAAAAAAAAATATAAAATAAGTTGCAGAAAAAATAAATGGAGAAGATGAGTTTTAATTTTGAAGAGAGAGTGTGGGGTTGAAGATTGAGAAGAAAAGAAAATAAAGACAAAAGATAAAAATAAAAATAAAAATGATAATGAAAGATATTTTAAAATCTGAAAAGATAAATAATGGGGGTCAACTGTATGTGATGTAGGAAAAAACGAAATATAAAAATAAATATTATATTATTATTTGTTAAATAATTATTAAATCAAACGGGTTCGCGGGTTCAGGTTTGGTTTTATTTTCCACACCCGAACCCGAACCCGTGACAGGTTGAGATTTCAAATCCAAACCCATCAACGGGTTCTATTTTCACATATCAAACTCTCTCCAAGCGGGTTGGGTTCGGACGGGTCCCACGGGTTCGGGTTTAATTGTCATCCCTAATTGAGAAAAAGAGAGAATGACGGTGGGTAGGAGAAAGAGAGAGAGGGAGGTCGTTGTACAGTAGTAGTGGTTGAGTGTCATTTTAGTTTATTTTTTATTAGAATGATATTTTTATAAATAAATAAAAATCTATTAAATTTTACTGCTCATGTGAATAGTTCAATTTTAGAGCAGTTTTAGTATATATAATAATGTATAATAATGGCTGAAATTATCAAATGAAGGTCATGTAAGTGCTTTTTTTTTCTTATGGTCATATTAACAAATCAAAACTTATATAAATAATTCATATTTATTATTTATAAGTGGTTGTACATTTCCTTTTATTTATATAACAAAAGTTCGAGTGTCACCTTTAAATCATGATCCAATTAATGTTATATCTTAAATATTTATATCAAGAAAATAAATCTAACTATTTTATTCACTCTTGTGATTCTTAACTTGTACCCACATATTAACATTTCCCATTTATTATTATGATGATACAGACTTTGCTGACTGGACTTGGGAAGAGTTCCAAAGACACAGGTTGGGAGCTGCGCAAAACTGCTCAGCGACCACAAAGGGCAATCACAAGCTTACCGATCACGTCCTTCCTCAAACTGTAATTCAATGCCTTTCTACTCTCAATATTTTTACTTTAATTATTAACAGTAAGACATTGTACTTTCAATGATGTTATGGAACTAGTTATTGAATTTCAATGATAACTTGGGAGGCCTCTGCCTAGTTAACATTTAATTCTGATATGGGGTTCAGTCATTTCTTTTTATTAAATAAACCAAATCTCTCCACACTTAATTTGACGTGTGTGAGATTTGGACCCAAAAACTCTTCTACAATGACAAAAGATCCTACTAGCTAATAATATCACCACAGGTTCAATAATTTGTAATAGTGGAAAACAACTGATGTATTTGTTTTGTTATATGTACAGAAAGACTGGAGAGAAACTGGAATAGTGAGCCCAGTCAAAGATCAAGGCCACTGTGGATCTTGCTGGACATTCAGGTTAGCTAGAATTGACTAAATTCAGATTTGTTGTTTGAAGAAATAAGAAAAAGATCTCAACTTCAATATTTATTTATCAATTGCAGCACGACTGGAGCTCTTGAGGCTGCTTACCACCAGGCATTTGGAAAGGGAATCTCTTTGTCAGAACAACAGCTTGTGGACTGTGCACAAGCTTTCAATAACTTCGGTTGCAATGGTGGGTTGCCGTCCCAAGCCTTTGAATATATCAAATCCAATGGCGGTCTTGATACCGAGGAGGCTTATCCCTACACTGGAAAAGATGAGGCATGCAAATTCTCATATGAAAATGTTGGTGTCCAAGTTCTTAACTCTGTCAACATTACCCTGGTAAGACTCATACCCATCTTTCCTAAATGCTTGATGTGAATTGAGAGTTCTTGTTCTTGTAGATTGGCCAGACAGTGCAAATTCAATTAAATTTGGACAAAGAATTGTTCACTTAAATGTTCAAAAATTTTGGTATATGGGATGTATTCTTTTATGTCACCTGATTTATATGAACAAATGCAGGGAGCCGAAGATGAATTAAAACATGCAGTTGCATTGGTTCGACCAGTGAGTGTGGCATTTGAGGTAGTAAAAAGTTTCCGATTTTACAAGGGAGGAGTTTTTACATCTACCACATGTGGCTCTACTCCCGTGGTTAGTATTACTGATTATTAGAACGATAAATTCTTTAGGTGGGCATTGAGTGGAAATCTATTAGAAGATACATACAGATTTTGACAGGGGATTTAGTTTGTTTTCAAGTTTAAACATGTCAAAAGTAAATGAATGTTATTCTCATCATTTCTTCAGTTGTGTGCATTGAAGACTAACTCCTGTGATGCATTATTGTTATTCTAATTTCTCCGTGTTTATTTGCAGGATGTGAACCATGCCGTTCTTGCAGTTGGGTATGGAGTTGAAGATGATGTCCCATATTGGCTCATTAAGAACTCTTGGGGAGACAGCTGGGGTGACAGTGGCTACTTCAAGATGGAGTTTGGGAAGAACATGTGCGGTAAGTTTCCCACTAATTCTAGATCTTCTTGCAGGCCAAACCAGATAGATTAACTGATCAGATCATTGATAATGTCAAACCAAGATGATCTGAAATATGACGTCAACTGGAGAAATAGAATTCATTTACATAGATGTCTTTTAAGCTAACAAAACTGCAAATGAAGTTTGGAACTTTTTAGTTGAAATCCGGCATTTAATTCCTTTATACTGATGTTGATGATTTGGTTATAGGTGTTGCAACTTGTGCATCGTACCCTGTGGTCGCGTAGTCCGTTGCTGAAGAAATTCTTGGCTCCATGACTCGTCATTTGGTGAAGTTGCCGTCCATCCCTTCATGTTAAAGGTCCTGGTGTAATCGTGGAGCTGGTGTGACATACAAAATAAGGTCCAAGTCAAGAAAAACATTTATGTATCTACAATGATTGGTGTAATGTGGAATTTATAGACTTGATATTGCATTGCCTAGAATATTTGCTTAACATGTGCACCACTGCTGTTGAGAAAAATGAAAGTTGGTGTAAATAATTTGTTGATGACCAAATCTGCCTTGTATGTTGGTTGGCAATTCATGCGCTCCCCAGGATACTTATTTATGAATTATACTACTGGACTTATTTATCTTTCGATTAGCTGTACAACACAAATTACCCCGAAACCAGCTAAACATTTGTTTCATGTTCATGCGACAGATACAAAGGCATATTAAGACTTAATGTGCACATGCTGACAAACCATTAAGACATTAAGAACTATTTTGTTGTTAACACCTCAATTTGGAGGCTGCAGTGGCTTGTTCACGGTCAACTAAGATTGCACAAGAACATAAAGGACAGAAAAAGCAAATCCAAACAAGGTGAAATGATAAAGAAAAGGGCCAAAAGGCATAGAACTTTCTCTGGAATCAGACCATATGAAAAATTATACACTTCGATATTACAAGAAATTGATACAAAAATTATATCGATCCATCAAGCCTGGCAGAAACTGCTGTTTTATTTGGAATACAATACAATCACGCTTCTGCCCCATAATATTTCGATTTCATCTGTTTCCCCAGACAATCTCCATTTCTTCATCCTATTCAGAGAATATGCATTTATTGAAAGTTTCTCTATACTGTGGTGCATCAAGCCATCTGCACAATGTGGGAAGATGGATGTGGGGGACTAATACTCCTGAACAAATATTTAAACTACCCAAACAAAAAGAGATCAAACATCAAGCTAAATTCATGTCTCCATTTCCATGTCTGCAAATAACATCAGACGTCCAAAAAATTGCAAATTCTAGAATCTAGATGGTAACTTCTAGCACTAAAAGGACCTTCTCTACACTGAAAGTCTGAAACAAGATGCAAAATTTTACTCATGTAATCTGTAGTATCTGGGTTGTCAAGCCAATCGATCAACTTCTATTCCCATATGAAGTTCAGAAAGCCTTAAAACTCTGATGGTAAACCTGCTAAGAATGAGTGAGGGCTCGATAGCATTCAGGATCCGACCAATATTTGGCAAATATGCACAGCCTGCAAGTCCATAGACACGAGAAAAGTGTTAAGACATTAAGAACACACAAATTAGAGTGTAACAGGTGCCAACTTAACATGAGTCCCGTGTAGAAAAAATTGTAAATTTCATAATATCATTTGAAACCTTGATGGAGATGACAGGCACCCCCACTTCTCAGGATTTTCTAACCTCAATTACCTATCAGGTCTGTTATGAACTTCTGCACATGATCAATGATAAAATCTAAGACAGCTCCATGTCATTTAATAAAATACACAATTAGAAAGTCAAACCCAAGGACACTTTTATGGATAAAAATAGAAAACTAGTTATTAAAAAAATTCATTATCGGAGAACAGACGGTCCAACAAACAAAACAATCATATAAAATCAACTAGTAACTCAATTAACAGCTATACATAAATAAATCAGCAGTATCTCAATTAAAGTGAACAAAGAATACAATATGTCCCAATAATCACTTAAGAACAGAATCCACAAAAACACCGAACACATACTCTATCCCACAATGAGTCCATACCCTCCAGAAAATTAAATTCTACAATTCGTACCCCTCCATAACATCAAATCACTATCAGTAGAATTCCATAAAATAAAAGCATTTTTCTCTGCTTCAAAAGCACAAAATGCACATTGCAACCAGGAAGGCAGAACAAGTGAACAACCCACTTCAGACTTGCTTCTCCAAAATGATTGTGTGTGTGCCACAGTATATTAATTAAACAGTTGGAGCCTGGAAGTGAGACTTCAGCAGCACTATATCAATGCATGATAACATCGACCTAATCTATGGCTAGCACGTTCCAAACTTCCAATACTCAAACATTGTTCAGACAACTTATATAAAATGATTTGTGGGTCTACCTCCCTTTTTCTCCCAACAGAGATCCACCATGTGGATAGATGCAGTGTGTCTGGTTCTGAAAGGGACAGCAAATGAGGCTATATGTAAATATGTACCAATCAGTGCATCTTTGATACTTAATATATGAAAAATTATCTACTTTGTCTACTTCCTTCCATTTAGAAGACTTGGATAACATGTATCACCTTTCATCATCCTACAACTACTCTACATGTTGGCTGCCACCAATAGCTCCTCAACAGCTTTTCCCATTCTATACGATATATCAATCTTAGTCCCAGTTCCACTGGCAAGCACTGGATGATTCTATCTATAAACAAGTCTGACTTCAATAGTAATAAACTAGCATTTGGTCTTCCTGAAAAATAAATCTGTACTGAAAGCTACGAAAATACTTGTTAAGCAAAAACAAAAATGATGCTTCATGAAATTAGATCTTCCCAAAGGAACACCATTACACGCACAGGCAATGGAAATTTTTCCACGGAATAATTAACATTGCATGAACTCATACTTAATTACAGGTTAGGTAATTTCCTCAGGCAATTGCAGTGTTGTTGCTTCATGATGTCTTAGTTATTGCTCCTTGCTAGACCCCATATGATGGTGTGTGGGGAACCTCAATAGTAGTAAACCTCTGTTGAATTTTTCCCTCATTTTCAAGTGAGGAAAAATAGCTTCTTATAAGTTAGTATTTGGGAAGGACTATGAAGTTCAATAAAGCTGTCTCTCTTTGAGATTGTATTATATTTTATCATAAATAGTCAAAAGTAGGGAATAATTCAACTTGACAAGCCTTCTTCACTACTGTAATCCCTTCTTATCTTCTTGCTGTCTCTTTAATCCTTTTTCCATTTGTAATCTTTTCTTGGAACAAACAAGTAGAACTTCAAATATCAAAACAACGAGTCTTACCCATCAGAATTATAAATATTATAGTACAATATTAGGATATAACTGACATATGGAAATCTCAGAAGATGATTGCATATCTGACAGCCATGCTACATAACAAAATAACTGGACCATGCAGAACAGGACATTGTGAGCAAGAAATAGATTTCATTTCAGATAATCATTCTTAAACCCTACGAATATATAAAACTAGTATCAAGAGACATAGTGACAACTGACAACAGAATCTTTATTAATAAGTCAGAATTATCACCAGAAGTAACATGCAGAAATGAACAGTAATATACAAGCTCAACAGAATCAGCACAAATTTGGAAGTGTGTCATTTGGGAGAATTGATGTTTCAAGTCTCACTTGAGTACATGGATAAAATAGATAAAATACTTACAGCGATCTCATTTGTTCCCCAACCTGATACACAGCATTGGTGCTGGATGCATGGTGGTGGAAAGACTTTACACAACAAATGGGTTCTCAATGCAAAATCCAAAGTTTTGAAAGCCTTTCTCTTAAGCAGCCAGGAATACCATTACTCGTACTCATATGAATTGCTTTCTTCGAAGATGAAAAACCCAAGTTCAGGTCCTCTGACGCTATTCGCATAATGCGAAAGGCTTCATTAGGCATTCCAGACTTCAAAAGGCAAGATATCAATGAATTCACAGTAATATTATCAGGAGCACAACCAATCGCCAGCATCTTATTAAAAATGCTAATAGCCTCAAACATTCTTCCCTTCACACAATGCCCAATAATTAAAATGGTAAATGTCACTTTATCGGGTTTGCATCTCTTCTCCATCTCTGTCAGAATTGCATTCGCCTCATCCACATTACCAGCCTTGCAAAACCCATCAATCACAGGGTTGTAGACAAATGGTTTAGGGATTATATCACTCCACTTTAATTCCCGTAAAAATTGGCGAGCCTCATTTAGTCTATTCTCCTTACAAAGGGCATTAATAAGAATAGCAAAAGTGTATGCATTTGGAGACAGGTTTCTAGCCTTCATCTCATCCCAAAGCTTTAAACCCTGATTCACCTGTCCATTTCGACAATATCCATCAATTAGGGAGGTGAAAGTAACAACATCAGGAAGCCAACCACGAGGAAGCATCCTCTCAAACACGGATTCAGCTGAAACCATGTCACCAGCCTTACCAAAGCCATCAATTAAAACATTAAAAGTTATAGCATTGGGTTCAATAAGAGAGCTAATCATCTCATTATATAAATTAGATGCCTCCCCCATCTCACCTAACTTGCAATATGCTGATATAACTGATGTGTAAGTCACAACATCCGGTAAAAAGTCACTTCTTAACTGAACTTCCTTTAATAACTTGTGTCCTCTATCTACCTCATTTACCCTACACATTCCACTTATAAGCGTGTTATATGTAACCACATCAGGAGAACAGCCAACACTCCCCATTTCATGGAAAAACTCAAAAGCCATATTAGTTTCTCCTATCTTGCACAGACCTCGGATCAGAATGTTGAAAGTCCAAGTATCTGGACGGGAATACAATCCAATATGCTCTTTAAACAAGCGAACAGCCTCGTCTACTCTATTCATTTTAACCAAAAGGTTCAACAAGCTATTGTATGTGATAGTATCCACGGTAACTTGTTCCAAATGAAGCTGAGAAAGCAATCCCTTACCAACATCAATTTTTCCTACTTTGATGAAAGATGAAACCAAAAATTCTATAAGTGGACTATTAGGCAAATGCCCATCACTCCTCATATAATCAAATACCATTTTCGCCGAATCATGTAGACCCATTTCACATAAAGACCTTATAAGAAAATTGTAAGTCTTGAAAGAATGATTAAGACTCAAATTCACTCTACTAAACTCCAAGAACTTCAATCCGAACTTCGGGTCATTTAACCGTTTAATTACCTCAAACGACACCAAAGGAGTCAAATTCCTACTCAAATAACCCACACAAGTATCCAAACAACAATGAGGACGAATAAGTAGAGTACAAACAACTTTAACAAACCACAACTCGGGACCATGTCGATGGTTTACCTCTCTGTCATTAAAGGGGCGAGATCCTCCGGGGGCAAAACTGTGCAAATGGGCAATGGCAGCGATGGCGGAGGCTCGAACCCTTGAGGGACGGGCTACGTAGAATAGGAGGGTCATGGGAAACCCGACGCCATTAGCAGCCTCTGTTTTACACCCACGAAAGTCCACAGAACTATCTATTGTTTGAGGACAATCTGGTTTTTTATTGGATTGTGAATCGAGTTTTTGGTTACTGTTGGTCTTCATGGGGATAGTGAGAAACTGAGTAGAAAAACCATAGCAAAAAAATAAATGAAAGCAAAAACCTTTAGAGCATTCAACAATAAAAAAATAAAAAAATACTATTGTGCTCGAAGATTGGATTCAATCCGTTTATGAATCTGATACTGAAAGGAAAAATTGCTGCGTTTTTAGAGGAAAATGGTTCAAATTCCATCAACGCTTTGACTGAAACAAAAGACAAACTCAGGGATGCGTTAGGGTTTTCGAGATTGGTTGGGGTTTAGTTTGGGCACGAACGACCCTGTGCCTTGGGCTTGAATTTGAAGCCCATTATTCGGCCCATTTTCTCTTTTGAGGAGCCCATAATTTGAAGCCGAATTTTTTATATATATATATTTACCGTTTGAAATGACGATGACTCATAGTCGGGTTAAATGAACCACATTGTCCAAATTATTTATCTTTTAAATCTGTTCCATATACATACAAAATAATAGGATTATATTGATTTGTGGATCCCAATGATGTAGATTCAAAATATTATTCAAGATGCAACTTTAAGTTTGAGTTACAGAAATTCACAATTGGTATTCTGTATGTAAAACTGGCCGATCGGAAGCTGGAATCTAGAATCTGAATCACTGCTATCTAATATAGCAAATCAATGTTCTTAATTAATTATATTATTTTTTATATATTTAATATACCAAAAAATAGAATTAATTCAGGTCAATGAATTTTTTGTTTTTTCACATGACAATAGATTATAAGGGTGATGACGGTTTGGCTCTGTTCGGTAAGAGGGATAGATGGAGGGAGAGAGAGGGATGGGAGGGAAGCTTCAATCTATTGTTTGGTTGGAGAGACAAGAAAGATGAGGGAGGGAGACTCTTTCCGGGCCACCAAAATCAATCCCCCCATTATATAACGGATGAGAAGATGAGGGATATAATGGGTAGGAAATAACAATATTGCTCTCCAATTTTTTATTACCCTCAAATTTATAATAGAATAATATAGTAAATTTATAAATTATATATCAATCCATCAATTTAACTCCCTTTTCAATACAAAATGATATAAATGATATATGTTCTATTCTTTTTTCCTTTTACCAAACATAACATTAAAGTATTAAACTGGAGAGGGGAAAAAAACTTATATAAGATAGTCTCACTGTCATATGATAAAACCGTTCAATAAAAATATATTATTTATGTCGTATGTGAATTTTACCAAGCATACACGTCATTGACAGGAAGGAGAAAACTGTCAGGTGGACATCCAAATACGCATTCAGAAAATATCCTACAAAACAGTGCCGAAGAATAGAAAACCCGAAAAAGCGAATGTTGAATGAAACCTACTCGGGATCAGTTAACGATACTCGGGACTGGTTAAATAACGCTTCCACTCGGGCTCAAACGATGTTACTCAGGGTCTGCTGGTTTTATCCTTGCTCGGGATAAATATGAGAAAAACCGAATAAGAAGCTTAGTGCTTAGTTCACACGGATTAGGTTATTAAATACACGAAGATATCCATATTAGGAAGAAATCCCAAAGAGAACAGAATACTGAGTTGGAAGGGTTCCCAATTAGTCAACAACTTTATTTCTTTACAAAGATCACATTCTTATAAGAAAACAAGTCCAAATTGGACTGCACTACTAGAGTCACATTCAATCTCGATACAAGCCTCCGAAACAGGAAAGAAGACAAATCTACTTCAAACAAGTAACCGAATCACAATTAAATATAAAGATCTTGTATTACTTGTACAAGGCAAACCAGGTTCTATAAAACATATAAATAGACCCATAATCTCGTATAGAAAGAGAGAGAGAGACAATATAATATACACGGCAGTCATACCAAAATATTTAAAGAGAGAAAGAGAGATCGAGGGTTGTAATTACTTTCTTCATAGTGGATTTTGGCTTGGTTGATCATTCAACCGCCCGTGGATGTTTCTCCGATCATCGGAGTTTTACCACGTAAAACTTGTGTCGAATCACTTCTTTTTTCTCTCCTCTTTGATTTATAGCTAAAATCCAATCCTTGTTGGCTTTTCTGACAAAATCCAGAATTCAACGTCAACAATTGGCGCTAGAATGAGGGGTTTTGAACCTCCGTTTTAATTAACAGCCATGGCAGGAAGCAGAAGCAATTCTAGGAATGGCCAAAAGTCACCGAATAACTTCCATGTTGGCAGTACATCACAAGATCCTGTAGCAAACAAGGAAAACCAACGCACACACCTGGCAGGGATCCAGCAAGTTCCTCCAACCAGCAGAGACCTAACGCTGCGTTTTCGAGAGGCGTTGCAGCAATTGGTGGCAGACGCAGCAAGGGAAGGGGTTGATCTATTGGCTGTAGAAGCACAGATTGTTGATCTACTGACTCCAGAAGTGCAAACTCTTAATCTTCCACATGTAAGGCTTCGTTTGATGGTAGTAGGACCAGGAATAACTATGATGGAAACTGGAAGGAACTCTACCCCAATCAACCAGACGGGACGTGAAACGCCTGAAGAGGAACAACCACATCAGAGGCAGAACCAGGATCAAACAGTATGTGCTAGACGCTGCAAATATGACAGGCACAGGGATCGATCATCATCAGAAGATAGTGATCGGCACCATTGCAAGCGGCATCTCGGAATTATACGAGAAACTCGGCATCAGAGTGAAGAGCTAGAAAGAGGAATGTCGATCACCCAGCTGTTTAACCGTCAGGGAAGCCCAGTGGGAAATAGAGATGTTATAATCCAGAGCCTAACTCGAGAAGTCGAGAACAATAGGCGTCAGATGGATGCACCGGTCAGACGTTATGGCTATAACGATTTATCTGACGATGACTCAGACAGTCCATTCACCAGGGAAATCTTACGGACCCCTTTCCCAGAAAGGTTCAGGATGCCGCACGTGGAGCAATTCAAGAAAGACACGGACCCAAAGGAGCACGTCAGACGATATAAAAATGACATAGCTCAATATGCCCACAGTGATCCCTTATTGTGTCTCAACTTTCCACAAACATTTGGATACACATGTTCAAGATAGTTCGGGAGATTGCCCCCAGTGAGCATCAAAAATTTCAACGAACTGAGCATGAAATTTCTGAGCAATGTTCACAGGAAAAAGTCGATGGCTTACCTTTCTCAAATAAAGCAAGGGAAAGATGAGTCACTGAAGAAATACTTGGGACGATTCGGCCAAGCAGTATCAGAAATTGGCAATGCAAATGATGAACCAATAATTGCTGCATTGATCAACAACCTGCAGAATGGAAGGCTATCTTTTGATTTAAGAAAAGCTCGGTTGACCAGGTATGCTGACATGATGGATATGGCGGGAGGATACGTACTGACCGAGGAAGAAGAGTTAGCTACAGGAGGAAGCTATATGCATTGAGGAAAGCCCGAGCAGAAGGATGCTGAATCCAATGGGCAAAATCTAAAGGGAAAACAGAAGGGAAACGGCAAGGAGAAAAGCAAAGACGTGGGTAACGGGCACAATGCTGAACAATCCACAAAGAAGTACTGAGACAGATACACCAATTATACCCCTCTTCGAAAAAAACAAGAGGAAATCCTGGCCATCCTAGAAGAGAAGAATATGGTGCAAGAACCACGGCGACAGTCTCAGTTTGCCCGGAAAGATACAACCAAGTATTACAAATTTCACAAGGAAACCGGTCACGAGACTTCAAAGTGTTACCAGCTCGGAGATTACATAGAGACTCTTATTCGGGAAGGGAACCTGCGAGATGTAATCTTGAAAAAAAGATAAGAGATCAAAAACTAAGAAAGAGGTTAAGGCTGATCTCAACCCTGGTCGAAATCAAAGAGCCAGTCCCAAAGCCAATCAGATAATACATACAATATTTGGATGACCATCTATTGGGAAAAGCAACCGAGAACGAACTCAGGAAATTAGAGAAGCAATAGAAGCAAGGAATAACTTTGACGTGAACTCGGTTGAGCGAGACCCGAAAATGGTAAAGGAAGGATGAGACCCGATAATATTCACAAAGGTATATTCCCATGGCTTCGACGTTTGGCACAATGACGCCTTGGTCATAAGTGCCCGGATTGGTCACTGGGAAGTCAGGAGAATCCTAATAGATAATGGGAGTTCAGCAGACATTCTCAATGTAGCCGTCTACGATCAACTCATGTTATACCGAAAAGATCTACAACCCTTCCATACTCCACTCAGAAGGTTTGGCGGGATTGAGGTCAGGTCAGTCGGGACGGTCAAGCTACCGTAAAAGTTGTAACGGCACCATGCCAAAGGACTATCTTACTCGACTTCGTGGTGGTAGATTTGGACAATTGGCCATATAATGCATTATTGGGTCGACCATTCCTGAATAAAACAAGAGCCGTGACAACCACTTATGCATTAATGATCAAGTTCCCGACAGAGCAGGGGTCGGGGTAGTCAAGGGATCCTAAAAGATGGCCCAAAGAGAAAACTTGTCAGTATACAAAGACAAGAATGATGTTGAACAGGTGTGCACCATAACACAACCAAATCAGCACAAAGAATTCTTATCATTTGAATTCGATCCAAGGGAAGGGTCGAATGAAACCAAAACAGAACCGGTTGAAGAAGTGGTATTAAAAGAAGATAAACCAGATAAGAAGGTCAAGATCGGGGCTAACCTGGAAGGGAAAGTCAAGCAAGACCTCACCAATCTGCTTAAAGAGTACAAAGATGTGTTCGCCTGGAGTCACGAAGATATGATCGGGATAGATGCCTGAATAATGTCTTACCATCTCGTAGTAGACCCGAATGCGAAACCAGTGATACAAAAGAGAAGATCGTTCAATCCCGAAAGGAGTCGGGCAATCAAACGAGAGGTGGAAAAACTACTTGCTACATGATCAATTAGAGAGGTCAACTACCCTCAATGGGTATCCAATGTAGTCCTCATCCAAAAGAAAAATGGGCAATGGAGGATGTGTGTAGATTTTACGGATCTGAACAAGGCATGCCCAAAAGACAGCTTCCCACTTCCAAGGATAGACCAGCTGGTGGATGCCACAGCAGGCCACGAATTGCTTAGCTTCATGGATGCCTACACGGGATACAACCAGATCAGGATGAACAAGGCCGACGAGGAAAAAACAGCCTTCACAACAGATCAGGGTTTATACTGTTATACAGTAATGCCCTTCGGTTTGAAAAATATGGGAGCTACATATCAAAGGCTGGTCAACAGAATCTTCACTCGACAAATAGGAAGGAACATGGAAGTATACATTGATTACATGCTGACTAAAAGTGTCTCGGTTGATAAGCATGCCCTGGACCTCCGAGAAACATTTGATGTCCTAAGGAGATACCAGATGAAGTTAAACCCGAACAAATGTTTATTCGGTGTCCCTTCAGGAAGATTCCTGGGTTTTCAAGTTCACCAAAGAGGAATCGAAGTTAATCCCTAGAAGATCCAGGCCCTGCAGAAAATGACCTCACCAAAAACGTTAAAAGAAGTGCAGAGCCTAATAAGATGTTTAGCTTCCTTGGAAAGATTCATCTCAAAGGCTACAGACAGGTGCACACCTTTCTTCAAAATAATCAAAAAAGGGAAAGGACTTGAATGGAATGAAGAGTGCGAGCAGGCTTTCTTTAAAATAAAAGAATACCTGGGACAGGCCCCAATTCTCTCAAAACCACAAACGGGGGAAGTACTTCAGTTATATCTGTCAATAATCGAGCTTGCAGCAAGCTCAGTCATAGTCCGAACAGAAGATGGAGTTCAGAAGCCAATGTATTATACCAAGAAGGCACTCCTACTAGCTGAAACCAGGTACTCACAGGCAGAGAAAATGGCCTTAGCATTGGTTTCAGCAGCAAAAAAGCTAAGACCATACTTTCAGGACCATACTTCCAGGCCCATACAATCTAGGTTCTCACCGACTGCCCATTAAGACAAATTTTACAAAAGCTAGAAATTTCAGGAAGACTGACCAAATGGGAAATCGAGCTAAGCGAATTCGACATTCATTATGTCCCCATAACATCCCTCAAAGGACAGGTTGTGGCAGACTTCATAGCCGAGTTCACAGAACCAAACCTAGAAGCAAAAAGAATGTTGGGTAAAGATTTCCCATGGAAACTGTATGTTGATGGTTCTTCAAACACTCATGGCAGCGAAGCAGGGATCGTAGTATGCACTCAAGAAGGAGATGATGTTGAATGTGCCATGAGATTTGATTACAAAGCAACCAATAATCAAGCCGAGTACGAGGCGCTATTAGTTGGACTCAGAGTCTGCATAGCTCTCGGGGCAGATGAAGTTGAGATATTCAGCGATTCACAGGTAGTTGTCAACCAGGTCATGGATGAGTACCAAGCCAAAGATGAAGGTATGATAGCCTACCGTGACATCGTAAAACAACTCCTCCAAATATTTTAAAAATACAAGATTGCTCAGATCCCCAGAGAGGAAAATGAAAAGGCAGACGCATTGTCTAAACTAGCGTCAACAACAACCACAATCAGACAGTAGACCATTTCGGTCTCATATCTCCTTAAACCGAGTACAGCTGAACCGAAGCACTTAGAAATTTTAGAAATCCGAACACCGTAAGACGGTTGGATGATTCAGCTGAAAAGGTTCCTGGAAGAAAGCGCGTTCCCGAAAAATCCTGTATTAGCAAAGCGCATCAGGTATCGATCAGCAAGGTACACCTTGATCAGAGAAGAATTATACAGAATGGGGTTTTCCCGAGCTCTTTAGAAATGTGTACTAGAAGAAGATGCACATCGAATACTTTAGGAGATACACGGAGGAGTTTGTAGAAACCACATTGGGGGTAGAAGTTTAGCACACAAGGTGCTCAGGCAAGGCTATTAATGGCCTACACTTTTCTCAGATGCACACCAGTGGTCGGAAAGTTGCAATACTTGTCAAAGAATTACCAACGATATCCGGCAGCCCCCTGAAAAACTCAAAAACCTCACAGCCCCATGGACATTCGCCATGTGGGGATTAGACCTGATTGGCCCAATGCCAGCTGGAACAGGGGTGGAGCAAAACACGCCATAGTAGATGTTGACTATTTCATAAAGTGGGCAGAAGCTGAAGCACTAGTGCCTATCACAGAAGCAAACACCACAAATTTTGAAAAAAAAAATATACTTTATAGGTTTGGAGTTCCAGACACTATAATCACTGACAACGTCACCCAATTTGATAACCTAAAATTTAGACAGCTGTGCAAGGAATATCAAATTGCCAATTACTATGCCACACTGGCCCACCCTCAAACAAATGGGCAGGTAGAAGCAGTAAATAAAATCATCAAGCACACTATCAAAGCAATGTTAGATGCCAAAAAAGGAAGCTGGGTTGAAAAGCTTCCCGAAGTATTATGGGCATACCGGACGACAGCAAGGACTTCAATAGAAGAGACTCTGTACACTTTAGCATTCGGAACAGAAGCTGTTATCCCTATAGAAACATCATATGCATCACCACGGGTCAGGCTATACGATGAAGAACAAAACGTTGGTATGCTATTACAAAGCCTGGATGAGCTAGAAGAGAAAAGGGAGAAGTCCCGAATAAGAAATATGGCATATCAGCAAAAAGTAGCTCGCCACTACAACTCTCATGTTCAGGTCAGAAAATTCCAGCTAGGAGACCTGGTACTCAGGAAGGTGTCATTGAACAAAAAAAATAAAGTTGCAGGTTCCCTGGCTGATAAATGGGAAGACCTATACAAGATCGAGGGAATAGCTAGCCATGGAGCCTATTGGATTGCACGACCCAATGGAGGGGTTTTACCCCGTCCATACAATGCCCAATATCTGAAGATTTTCTATCCTTAAATTATTTTTCTTCTTTTTGTTCTTTTTTTCTAGTCAGGACAGTATTAGTTAAGATAAATATTAGCTGTGGAATTTAAATATTTGTTGATTTTACAGTGATAAATAAAAATTACTCGGGATTTCCGACAGAGCATACGATAATAATAGCATATGGAAGAACATGATAATTAGAACATGATAATTAGAACATGCAAATAGAATACTCGGGACCATCAAATCTCGAATGGGCGGAGAAGCTAAAAGGAGCATGCCAGCCACAAAAAGGCAAACCCGATGCACCAGATTCTGGAAAAATGCTCAGGACGCTATCGGGAGAAATTCTGGTGAAATACGTAGTTGTGTTGAGCAATTTTTATTTAAAGAGCTTAACGGTTCGATAAACCCTTGTGCATAAAAACTGGGGATACGTCATTGGTATTGCGTAAGAACTCAAACATATGATCGTGGTGAGCATTGATGTAATGTTCGTGTATCAACCGAGTATGAAACACAAGTATAAACTTGCCTGTTTTAAGATAATTCGGTTAATAATAAAGAGCCAGTTTAATAAGATGCTTGGCAATTAAAGTCATTCGGGTAACAACCAGTTTAATAAGATACTCGATTAAGTTACCCGAACATTGAAGAGCCAATTTAATAAGATACTTGGTAATTAAAGTCATTCGGGTAACAACCGGTTTAATAAGATACTTGTTTAAGTTACCCGAACATCGAAGAGCCAGTTTAATAAGATACTTGGCAATTAACGTCATTCGGGTAACAACCAGTTTAATAAGATACTCGGTTAAGTTACCCGAACATTAAAGAGTCAGTTTAATAAGATACTTGCCATCTAAGTTATTCGGGTAATGATCGGTTTAATAAGACTCGGTTAAGTTACCCAAACGTCAGTCAGTTTAATAAAACACTCGGCAACAATCAGCAATGAACAAGATCAAAACCATTCAAGTATTAATAAGATAGAATTTTATTGATCTCTTAAAATAATGGTTATAGTTTACAAAAATTAAGGTTGCGAGGATTTCGAGCTTTTGTCGATACTCGGGTCTGGCACCATCTCGTATTCACGGAGCAGACTTTCGTTAGACGGCCAAGCAATAGTGTCGGCTGTATCATCCATCTATTGGCTGTAATCCTCGCCCGGGACCGGCTCAACATCTGGTACCACACCCTCGACCAACTCTTGACTAGCGTAAAAGGTCGAGAGGGAGTGTTCGGACAGAATTTCTAAGTGCAAGGGAAGGGGTTCTTTTCATTGGCTGTGGCAGTAAGCTCTCCATTTCTTTATCTGAGTCCGAAGAGACTCTAAGGACCGGTCTACGTGATGTTTGATTGACAGCTCCCAATTGGCTCGGGCTTTCTCAGTCGCCTTATTTTTTAATTTAAAGATCTCACCGGCTGAAACTAGCCTGTGCTGAAACTCCCGAAGGAGTAGGGCATCATAAGCAAGGGATCTTTTAAAGCGATCCACCCTTTGCACTTCAAGTTCCAGTCTGGCCTCTCGGGGATAAGGATTCAACTGTCAACACTTGGCACTCCAGGTCTTCAATTTTTTGCTCTTACACCGACCTCAACTGCTCCGCCTCTTGCTCGGCCTTAAGCATGGATTCTTTGGCAGAGGATAAGAGATTTTGAAGTGATGATGCCTTCTCCTCTGCCAAAGGCGCCCTCTCCCCGGCCTCAACTTGCTTCGCTAGACAATGGTCTGTAAATATTTGTACAGAGCCGACCTCTTACTGATAAGCAGCTTTGGCCAGAGCACGGCCCTCCTCACTTTCCTTCAACTGAGCCTCAAGACGCCTTATTCGATCAACTTGATGTTGCTGCGTCTGAACTAGCTCAGAAAATTCGGCCACCATCTGTAAAAGAATTGTGATTAGAAATCTATCAGACTAGCAAAACATTAAAGAAGTCAGGTAGCTTACATAAGATGCGCCATTTAAAACATTTTGAAGACGTTCGGTCAACGAGCCATCCCGAAAACTGCTCCAGCGGTTTTCCCCAATAAAAGCCCAACCAGAGGACATCTCCCCGCAGCATGTCCTGGGGAGAAGGATATGATGGAACCCCCGAGGGTTCAGCCCCCAGATCTCCAACCTCAGGGGCAGGGGAAGCCCTATCCAGTTCTGAAGCCGCCGCATCTACTAACGTTCCAGGACCAATGCTCGGGGGGATCTCATCTGCAGCATCTTCATTGCTGGAATCAATGAAAGTAACTACTCGAGAAACCTTGAGAGGACGAGTTGGAGAGCTGATTGCCTTCCGTTTCTCACATCGAGAACAGTGGAAACTGAGATTAGCTGTGGGATCCTCCAGAGTGTCATCCTGGAAGGCTTCAAAAAATTCGGGACCCATAGCTACTTGTCCCGTGGAAGAATTACCTCCATCACCGGCTTCAGTCTGCTCGGCAGGCTCCTCACCAACACCTTCATTTTGCCTTTGCCGATCGTCAGGTAGCTGAGTATCGATTGGGCCACTCGGATCGCTAGTCTCCCCAACCCTAGGTTGAAAAACATCTTCAGGAATGTCATCGGGAATCTGCTCCTTAGCGGCATCAATCTCTTCATCAGACTCAGGCGGGGCAATGCCTTCGCCACCTTGACGAGCTGCCTCTTTCCGACTCGCTTGAATGATTGACTTCACTTGGCGAGCCTGAAGATCACAGACGACGTCCGTATCAAACACTAGAAAAAATGAACCATGTCAGAATGCAATATATATATATAACATTGAAAGGAAAAAGTTGCGAAAATCGCTTACATCGCCTGCGTTCGCCCTAAATTTTTCTGAAGAAGCTGAACTCAATCATCTTCGACTCAACAAAGAGATAAGACTTGCTCATCTTCTCTAGCGTACGAACTGCCGCCCGAGCAAGTCTGGTCAGCTCGCCATCACTGTAATCGATATTCTTCTTGTTCCATACCTCAGAGGAACAGAAGAACCGAGGGACTTTCAGCACCACTCGAGAATCCCCGAATTTGAGGGTGACTTCCAGCCCGACACTCCCTCCGATAAAAAACCAACTATTCTTCCAGAACTTGTTGGACTTAGAAAACCCTCATATAAAACCCTTCTTTTTGGGGTTGTCAGAAATATCAGCATCCCGACTCACTTTTATCCCCTCGGGAACCCAGCAGTCTGGCTGATTAGACATAAGGAAGTAAGTCCCCGTCTTGCCCGACTGCCTTAATGTAAAGAAATGCATGATTTCATTTGGGGACGGCGGAGAAAGGTTCATCCGGCTGTACATGTTCCACATGCACATTAAGATTCTATAGCTATTCGGGGCCAGCTGAGCTGAAGTAATTCTTGCTTCAGCCAGAAACCAAGCAATAAATGGCTGAAGAGGAAGAGTGACGCCATAGCAAAGCATTGAGCCATAAATCGCCACCATGCCCGGAGAAGGATTCCACACAGCCCTATCCCCCGTAGGAACCAGAGTGACCGAGTCGGGCATGTCGAATTGGGAGAGATACTTCTGTATTTCAACTGGCCCGACCACATTCGGCTCAGTGTCGAATCCGCTCGGACGGTCAGCAGTAAATGTAAGGCGAGAAGCCCTGCACGCCTCCTCAACTTCGCTCTCGCTGGCAGTTTGCTCCCTGATCAGAATATCGCATGAGTCGTGTTTGCGGACTGCGCTTCTACTTTGATATTTTCCCATCCTTCGAAGAGTTACCCTGTGCTCAGAAATATCAGAATCAGAACTAGATGAACTCGATACAGGGCTAAAAGTGACGTCAGGGTGAAGTCCCGAGACATCAACCTCTAAAAATGGAGGTTTATCAGTAGGGATTTCCCCCAATAATCTTATAATGCAAGAAATTAATTGGAAATCCCCGCGTTCTAACACGTCGAAAGCGATATTAAAAAGACGATGACGGGAAGAAGGCTTTTTTAAAACTAACCTTGAATAAAGTGGTGCAAAATCTTCAACGGATAATCGCGACTTTCTGCTTAAGAGAAATCTGGGTTCAGAGAATTTTCTTTTTCTGTTGCTGAAAAATTTGAGAATAAACCAGCACAAACTCAATGAAGAATTTAAAGGGGTGGTGACACGAAACCCTAGGGTCTCAAGGCGGGAAGAACCTATGACGAAGCTTGATGATGTAGGCGGCGCCCGGGGAGACGCGAAAATCATTTCTCATAAATGATATCGAAAAACGAAGAGGCGAAGGACATGTGTCAAAACAAGAACTAGCCCTAGCCGTCAGAATTTCAAAACGTTGCCATCATTAAAGATCTCGCGTGAGGGGGTGAATTGAAATTGTAGGGTCACCATTAAGACACGCCATTATGATAGGACGTTTACTTTGGCACAAAAATAAAAATTTGAGATGATTAAAATACTTTTGCCCGAAACGAAACTGTATTCGGTAAAAATATTTTAAGGGGGTATTGTCGTATGTGAATTTTACCAAGCATACACGTCATTGACAAGAAGGAGAAAACTGTCAGGTGGACATCCAAATACGTATTCAAAAAATATCATACAAAACAGTGCCGAAGAATAGAAAACACGAAAAAAACGGATGTTGAATTAAACCTACTCGGGATCAGTTAACGATACTTGGGACTGGTTAAATAACTCTTCCACTCGGGCTCAAACGATGTTACTCGGGGTCTGCTGGTATTATCCTTGCTCGGGATAAATATGAGAAAAACCGAATAAGAAGCTTAGTGCTTAGTTCACACGGATTAGGTCATTAAATACACGAAGATATCCATATTAGGAAGGAATCCCAAAGAGAACAGACTGATCTGGAAGGGTTCCCAATCAGTCAACAACTTTATTTCTTTACAAAGATCACATTCTTATAAGAAAACAAGTCCAAATTGGACTGCACTACTAGAGTCACATTCAATCTCGATACAAGTCTCCGAAACAGGAAAGAAGACAAATCTACTTCAAACAAGTAACCGAATCACAATTAAATACAAAGATCCTGTATTACTTGTACAAGACAGATTAGGGTTCTATATAATATATAAATAGACCCATAATCTCGTCTAGAAAGAGAGAGAGGGAGACAATATAATATACACGGCAGTCATACCAAAATATTTAAAGAGAGAAAGAGAGATCGAGGGTTGTAATTACTTTCTTCATAGTGGATTTTGGCTTGGTTGATCATTCAACCGTCCGTGGACATTTCTCCGATCATCGGAGTTTTACCACATAAAACTTGTGTCGAATCACTTCCTTTTTCTCTCCTCTTTGATTTATAGCTAAAATCCAATCCTTGTTGGATTTTCTGACAAAATCCAGAATTCAACGTCAACAATTTACATTAAAAATCTCAAATTATATATTAAAGTATTATTGAAACACTTACATTGGATGGTAAACTCGTAAGTTTTTCTCGAAGAGAGCATTCAGCTACCTAAAATTGATAATTTCGACATGCATAAGCAATAAAGTTTTGGGTCTGGCTCAGGACTAGCTATTATTGGATGAGCTTGAATCAACTAGTAGATATTCTTGGATGAGCCTAGAGGTGTCCACGGTTCGGTTAAACCGTTCGAAACCGAACCGAAACCGCTATCTCAAAACAATAACCGAAACCGTTGGTTACTAAACCGGTTGGAAATCGGTTCCCGACAGTTCGGTTACGGTTAGGATTTTAAAAAAACTGCTGATTTCGATATATTAAAAAAAAAAATCAAATTGTGCCAAGGGGCACGTTCTTACCTTTTGAAAAAGAAAGCATTTGGGTGTATGCACTTATAAGGTGCAAGTGAGCTTTGTCCAATAATAAAAAAAAATTATACAACAACTAATCAATTGCTGACACGTGGCAATGTATATGAAAAAAAAACCCGGATCAAACCGAAACTGAACAGAACCGAACCGTACGGTTTCACAAACCCAAAATCGAACCGTAACCGAAAAACCGCCGGAACCGAAATCGCCCCATTTCGGTTACGGTTAAGGTTTGACCTTTCCACAGAACCGAAACCGACTGTTCGTAACCGAAACCGAACCGTGGATACATCTACATGTGCCTGAATCAACCAGTAGAATCAGATTATTTTATTTTAATTGAGACAAGTGTCTTATGCATCATTACCCTCAGCGGCTCAGCGGCTCAGCCCTCACCAAGTAACAAAAACACTACAGAGTACAGACTTAATGACGAGCGAAGCCGAGCCGAAAACCAAACCGGCTCATTTTTTTCTGCTTTAACAAGTGCTTTTTAAGTTTTAACAGCAAGCTCTTAAACTAAACGGTCCTCATCATGGTCACGGTCTCTCTCTCTCGATCCAAATCTCCGTCGTCTCAAACCGATACATAATTTGAACAAACCTCCAATACAGAATTCAACAAACACCTCAGAAGATGTCAATGGAGAGACACGCTTCTTCCACCTCTCCATCTCCTGCAGATAACGCTATGTAAGTTTTCGATTATTCAGTTTCTTTCATTCGTCACTTATTTTCTTTATTTGTTACCTCTTCGTAGGAATTGTTTCATTTCTTGCATTGCGTTATTAGAATTTGGTTTAATTTTAGGCAAAGATCGTTTTGGAGTCTGAATTCACTATTGTGACTCTTTGTGATACCGTGATAGGTTTCTCGATATACTGCATGAAGCTCCTTTGTTTGGTCATCGGAAATCTAGGAGCATTTTCGGGAGTGTTGTTTACTTTATCGTATTGGTAAGTACTTGTTGAAATTTATTTGTTTTTAATTTTCTTGGAAACAAATTGGCGAAATCTGATTGTTTTTCTATTTTAGGCAGGTTATGCCATTTTGGCTGCAGGCGCTCCATGGATATTTCACCCTATACAGAAATTCATCCCGCCATTGCTTTGCAGTTGCGATGTTATTCTTTTAGCAGTCACAGGTTATTTTTACTATAGCTTTACTTGACTGGATGTCTTGTTTCCATAATCTTGATCTACACATCAATTGATTGCGTTATTCTATTTAGAATTGTCTTATATGCTTTCAAGTGAACATGTGTTCTGTATGATGTCTGCCTGTCATTAATTTGTTGCAAATGTTTTGAAACCCTGGTTAGTTAAATTACAGAGTTAGTGTGGTGCTTTTGAAATATACAGAAGTCCCAGGGTATCCATGTATGGGGTTTGTGGGCTTCTCGTGTGTTCTTGGAGACGTTATGCCGATTTTTTTTTAAAGAGGATCTTTCAGATGAAGTAGACATATTATTGGTCTTTATGGTTTCTTCATTGATAACATTCTTGTGAATGATTTTATTTTTCTTTATTTAGAAAAGAATGAGAGAGATCTTTATGACTATTATTATCTCACATTTTCAATAAACCTATTCATCTTTTAGCTTAGTAACTTTCTAACGCGGAATCTTGTACGATTTTTTTGTGTGGGATCACTGGTTATCCGAGGTGTTAATTTTCCCACACTTGATAATTTTCCCTTTTAGCTATACTAGAGAGGATGGTATTGTAAAGACATAACAATTTCGGAATTATTATTTAGTCATTAAATAAATTATTTTGACCACATTATTTCACTTTGCTATCTCTTATTTATCACAATAAGTAAAGTTACCAATTCAAGATTATTGTGTGAAGGAGACCAATTATTAGGGATTTTACATCCAGTTTCACCTAATCTTTCAATACAAATTCTAAAAACTTTTGTATATGTATCACCTCAAGTTATAGTTTTGGGATAAATCAATTTGTTAGCTGTAACCAGGAATGAACAAGATAACTTTTAATTAGAAATAAAATCGAAAATTAACTAAAACTAGGCAGTTTTAGCTTCTCTACAATAAAAGCCCTGAAGAGTTGGCTAGAAATGAAGAAGAATAGAAGGGTACAGCACATGTAGTGCATCTGTCTCTCATCATCTTCACCATTATTGACCAACAGAAGTAACTACTCTGTGTTTGTTTCTATCTCTCTACATGTTCATGTATGTACAGATTAGGGTGGGAGAGTATTCATTACTTCCTAATCCTTTATGTTTTGTGAGTCCTGGTACCCAAATATGGATCCAAAAAGTGAAAAGTGCGGAGTAAAACATTAGCATATAGGAGATAGAATATGACTTGAAAAAAGAAAAAAAGAAGATGACTTATCAATTGTTTGTAAAATTTTATACTAATTGTGGTTTGTATGATGACACTGGTGTTGCATTGGCAAACATGTGCAGTGTGTCAGAGGCATTGTATATCCGCCATAATTTACTAGTAAATGGTGGAACTGAGTCTTGATAACATTATATACTTAAAATCTAATAGTCCTCTATGAGTTTTCTCTCATTCTTTTCCTGATCAGCCGTCCTACAGCCTATGGTTAGTTTCACATCATATGTTCAATTATCTCTGCTATTATTTCTTATAGCTTAGCTTGGTCTCATACATGCTGCTATTTCTGTGAGTAAATTCTACTTAATTTCAAATTTCACTATTTCAGGCATATTTCAACAGTATTTTGTTATCCAAGTCCAGAAAATTCGATTACAGGTAAATATTTATTTATTTACTTGGTTAAATGTTTATTTGTAAGACTTTCTCTCTCAAAGACATTAGACGAGTGAGAATTTCGTGTTCCTCAGTTAAGGAAGTTCTTTAGTAGTTAAGACTTGTCCTCGGGAGACGATTTTCATCAGGATTAAAAGACATCTTTCTTTTCATTATTTATCTTTTGCATTTTTAAAGGAAAAAAAAACACTTGCTGCTCTTTTTGAAAATGAAATTTTGAATGGAGGGCATGTATTATATTGTAATTTTTGTATTCATTCGATGATGGAGTATATCTTAGGGATAAATCCTCCCCCAATCCCTAAATTCACCTTGCAGAGGGAGTCATGAACTTTTCATTTGAATCTGACTAGAAAGGTTCATTAATGTTTATGTTCTGTTGCAGTGCTGTTGAGATGTCAAGTCAGGTGGTCTCATTAGTGATTTTTTTTTTTTTTTGAGTTCCTCAAGTGCAATTCTGTTTTGCAGGGTTATTATAGTTTCAGTCAGAAGTTGAAGCATATTGTTCGGTTACCATTTGCCATTACTGCATATGGTATTTACATATTAATTCTTGCTCTCTCTTGATCTTAATACGTATTTTGGCTTAAAAATATTTGCTGTTGTTCGGGATACATGTAAGATATAGCCTATCAACTGCATTTAGCATGTCTAAATTTTACTGTTCCATAGTTGGTCAATTGCAGTTGTTCATCTTTAAAAATCATAATATGATCATTGTTATATTAAATATATTGATTCCATGTTAGGAACTGCGGCAATGCTACTTGTCATGGTTTGGAAACCACAGATCGGTATTCTTTCTATCTCTACGTTGCTGAGGTACTCATACCACCTTATTAGAAGCCTAAGCATCTTAACATTTTGGTGATTAAGACATTTAGCTTCTCTGAATGAAATTGAAGTCATAAAATTGATATATAGGTTGCTGTGTGGTGTTTCATAACATTAAATGGATATGCAATTTTGCTCAGAAAGAATTTCTTAAGAAAGTTCATCAATAAGGGTTAACTGCAAGTTTAATCAAATAATAATGTGTTGGTACCGTATACTAAGGAATTGTTGCCTGATCTTATAACCAATTTCTTTACACATAATTTTTACCAATTTTGGTGCATATATCACAAGTAAATCACTTTGGAAATTCTTCATTTTCAATTTAACTAAATGAATTGTCCGACTTCCAAATTTGGCTTATGTATGATTTGATTTGTAAGAAAAAATGCTATATTTAATATTGGAGTTCCTATTCTGAAAAGAATATTGCTGAAATATATTGCAAAATAATGAAAATCGTTAACGGGGATGATTGGTTTAGTCAATGTTAGAGACAATTTCAAGGAAACTAGAGTAGGTGAATGCGGGGGGTGCTGCAGAGCTTATATGCAGCTCCTAAACAATTCTTTTTGTCCAATTTCTTCTGCCATTTCTCAGATCAATGGATAATAATTTTCTTCTAAATCCTAATTTATATTCTATCAGTTCCAAGAAATGTATCTTTTCAAGAAATATGCTTATTCTATCATATTTCGGGATTCTTCCTCTTTTTTTTTTTTTTTTTTTTTTTCCCTTTTTGCAGTTTTCAGTGTCATGATATAAATGTTGACCATGACATTGCAATAATAATTGTGGCATCATCCTGTCTATTTTGTTGTTATATTCTTTGCTTGGTAAGATTGAACTGAAAAACACGACTCCAGTCTCCAGATTTTTCCTTTTCTAGATCCACAGTGGAATATTGTTGTTACATGTTACTTTGCCAAACTATGTATTGTTGACTATTGTCTAATGTTACCCATTTTGTCTGCAGGATTATTATGTTCATTGAAGCAATATGTGCTGGTTCCTTTATGAGTGCCTATATAAGTGAGTTTTAATATCTCTGAATGGCTGAAGAATTAAATTAGTGTAATGCATGCTGATGACTGAGTTGGGAAAATGCTAAAAATTATGTATATGTGGTTAATTTTTTTTATGAAATTAGGTTAAAAAAATTTACCTGAGAAATTCTTGAGTTCTGTGGACCAGCACATATAAAATCACAGGAGGCATGCATTTAAATGATTGATGGTAATTTGTTGTGATGCGATACTTCTTGGCATAAGGTATCGTTTTATATGCCACACCACTGTATTTTTGCTTTTGATAATCTGTCATACCAATGTAGGTTAGTTTGATGTTGACATTTTATCCAATTTAGAGCTCTATTAGGTATCTACGTACAGATCTTTGCTTCTAAATTAACATTGTAATGGAGATATTATGTTCTATTTTTCCTGATTACATATTGATGTTTTTTCATGCATGCCTTGTGCTTGCAGGTTATGTACATCAGTACAATTCATTAAATTCTCAGCCTGACGTTTTGAACTCATTGTATTCCCCCCTTCAGCCATCAAGTTCTTTGGAAGGTTTGAGGTAGTCAAACAAAACCTTTTCAAGCCAACATGCTAAGTTTTTAAGCATTACGGAATAAGAAAAGCAAAGGCATGTTAAAATTTTTAACACATGTAAAGAATGATGCATCATTGGATTATTTTTCCTCGAGTAGTAATTTTTTTTTTTTTGATATTATTGTTGATCGTCGTCAATTGCAATATGGTGATCAAATAGTCATGGCCCAACATATACATGCACTCAGAAATTCAACATATGCATCATTAGTTAAAATATATGGAATGCAATACATAAAACTTTGTTGACAACTTTGTAATGCCATAGGTATCATGATGGCGGTCGACTCTCTGATCAGCAAATGGCTTTGTTGCAATATCAACGTGAGAACCTTCATTTCTTGAGTGAGGAGGTATATGATAATAGAGATTTATAATTTATTGTGGTTGTATCTCACAGCTTCTTATAATCTGCAGTTCCTTACTGGTTCTAAACTTAAGCCTGTTTCTGATAAGTTGCTTGAATTTGCACAATTTAGGTTCTCTTGTTGATACTTAATTGTTTTATTGATGAAGAAATTCCAAGATACTTGTGTTTGCTGCAGATTCTTCGATTGCAAGAGTGCCTTAGCAAATACGAACGGTCTAATGATGGAAGCACGCCTCAGGTGATAATCATTCTATCTAGACAAAAATTCTTTTATTTTTAAAACTACGTAGAAGAGAAAGTAATTTGAAGTATTCTCATGAGCCGTGGATGGTGAAAATTATCATTAAAACCTTATGACTATGATAAGAATAAGTTACAAACCAGAAGTCTTTTTAATTAGCATGAACAAAAAAAATGTGATTGCTTCACATCATGCAGGGATGTTTTGGGACTTTCATAAGGAAACATGATAAAGCCTGAAAAGAACTAATGATCACCTATGTATTGTATCTATTCAAAGTTTTTGGTATAATATTGAAAACCCAATGCTCTTGTCTGCTGTATAATCAATTATTTAAAGCTGGCCTCAGGAAATTTCATTAAATATTAGTTCAAGGTGCTGGCTGCTCTCGCCCTTGGCCACCCCTAGGATGAACTTGCTTCTAATGAAGTGATTTATTTGTCTTATGGAACTAACTACTTCATATATCAAAACAACCTCGAGAATTATATCTTCAAGAGTTTAGATCTATAAGAAGCTTCTAAATTTTCCAACAAATTTTGAATTTTGTTTGCAAGTATTGTTCCACTCGTCTTTATATGGTCCTATTCCTGAGTCTGAATTGTGCAAAGAACAAGTGTTTCTTGTGTATTTTCTCATTTTGAATAGCGAGCTTTATGAAGGCCTTTTGGATTTGTTTTTCACTTTGTTATTTCTCTTTTCATAATAAAGTCTTTCTTGTTTCTATAAAAACTAAGAGAATAGTGTGCTTTATAAATGAAGGTCAATTGTTTCATGATAGTGGGATTAAATGGAATAAATGGTCAGAATAAGGTACAAGTGGCTTTTTTTTCAGGTTGATCTTGCACATCTTTTAGCAGCTCGTGATCAGGAATTACGAACACTTTCTGCAGAGGTAATAATAATCTAATGCCATATTATTGTATTGTACTGTTCTCAATGCCTTACACAAAAAGAATAGTATCAAATGATATTAATTCCTCGTGAGTGTAAGATATATATTTTTATGAACAACCATGTTTTAATGCTATATTATTGTATTGTACTGTACTGCTTGCATTTTCTGGTATTCGTGTAGGCCCCTTATTGATAGCTTTCATTAAATTCCTACTCTTATTCTTAAATCATTTGATGAGTTAATATGAGTTTTTATGAGTTAATATGAGTTTTTATGTAATTTATTCAAGCATTAGGGAAATTCTGTGTACTGTAATTTAAGAGGGATAATCATTTTACACAATAACCTCATATCTATTGCACTTTCTAAAAAGATACTTGAGAAAGACTGTTGGACAGGAAGAAGAAACCAAGATTTTTTCCTGTATGTTAAAAGATTTGTAAGAATGGATCAGCCATGTCCAGAACTGATGATTTTTTAAGCTTGTTCTTTTGTAATGAAGTCAACCAGATATGAAACAAGGTGTACAGGAGTAAACTATGTTGTGTTTTCTTTTTCTTTTTATTTTTTTATGGTGCACGTACGTAAGTGATTTATCAAAGCCCTTGAAAATTATTGACTCTCAACTGCATGGAGAACTTGATTCTGATTTATATATGCAAATTTGGCTTTGATTTATTCAAACACTCATTTGGAAACTTAAAATTCTGATTGCAAAATCTTAGATACATACTGAGATATTGTTTACATTACAGATGAACCAACTGCAGTCCGAACTAAGTCTTGCTCGTTCTTTGATAGCTGAGAGGGAATCAGAGGTGCAGCGAGTTCGCAATACCAACAATCAGGTATGCCCTATGGTTTCTCTGAGATATGTGGCCTTATAAAGTATTATTTACTTTTTTATAGGAATATGGCCATTGTAAACTATTGTTTTTAACTTTAGTAAATAAAAGAAAAGGTGTGAATTAAGAAATCATGCATCAAACCTTTTATATCCCTATTAAAGAATACGTATTTTATATTTTACAAATATATAAAAAAAATATTATTCAATATTCTAAAATAATACATTTAATTATTTCTATATTAAATATATATATATATCAGCTAATCTGTATAAATGTATCTTGATAAAAAACAAAAAATTTACTTGTTAAATAAATCAAATTCAATGCATTTGATCCCACTTACTTGCCCTGCTGTATTACCCAGCTAGTTAGAGAGCAAAAACATTGGAAAGGTCCATTTGACATTTCCGACTTTTGTTCATTAAAGGTGGAAAACGGTTTTCTTGTTTTCCACATTTTCTTGTTGCAAAATAGTCAAGGGATGCATTTCTGGTCCATTTTCAAAAACTGTAAAACAAAAAATGCCTTTGAAGAATGATATTGAACGGCCATAATCTTCTTTTTGACTGAAAATTAGTGCGGCAGTAATTGTTCGGGTTTTGGAAGACCTAGAAACTATGCCTAGTTGACAGTGATAGTTTATGCTATGAATACATTGAATGAAAAATGTGTTTATGGGTTGCATACTTGCATCCAATTTCTTATCGACTTCTTTGATAAAATACTGAAACAGTATGTGGAAGAGAATGAAAGGCTCAGAGCGATATTAGGAGAATGGAGTGCACGAGCAGCAAAGGTACTTCAGTCTGGATTCTGTTTACAGTCTTCCAATGCTTGTTTTCTCCAATACTATATTCTCATAAAGACTGATGTTTACATAATTTGATTAATGAAAAGCTTGAACGAGCATTGGAGATTGAGCAGATGTCAAACCTCGAATTGCAGAAGAAAATTTCAACATATGGGAATCAACGTGTATCATATGAATCGAACGAACGGGGCGGAGCCTAATTACCACTCATTCCGGAGAAATGCCTCTGGTGATTTTCTCACAGCAATTTTCCTGTCTCTGTATTTTTATAATATTAAAGCAAAGCTTGGACATCCAACCAGTACAGTAAAATATCAAATGAATGTACATAATAGTCCGTTGAGTAGTTTTGTTTGGGTGGGTACATTTTTTACTGTAATTATTTATGATTCCTTTAAAATTATTCTTGCACATACAGCTTTGATGTTTGGCTGATGGATGAGCCCATTCCACTGTCATATCCCCTTTGAACGGGGAAGGTTGAGGATTTCACCTGTTTGATTTAAGTTTTATAGAGGTAGCGAATAGTCGGATAAGACTTGTATAAAAGATTACTTTGTTCATTGCCCGCACAAGTGCACAAGTGCACAACTACTATACACGCTGAGATCAGTGTAAAATCGTAAAATTCCAACGATAATACTTTTTTCAGTAGCATCTAAAATCCCAGATTTTATATACCTGTTTAGAGTATTTTAAAGCAATTGAATCTCTTTCAGCAAGTGATACAGATGTATGCATCCAGTAATAATCTTGCTAATTATGTGCCAATTTTTGGTTTCAGACAAATTACAGGTAAATTGTAAGGTGGAAATTTGCTTTAAAAGGTATGGTATTTTCAATCAAACCATTTTTGAAGACATTTGTTTAAACTTAACATCCAAGCCTATCCAAATATATAATCACAATTCACACCCGATTTTAAACCGTCTATCACTAAGCATTACAATATGATCGCAAGAAAGAATAAAATTACAGAATTGCGGTGGCATGTATTGTCCATCCATTCTGATCCTCTATTGTAGTATTGTACACTTCAATACTTGATACAAGCTGATGAAATCTATAGATATATTACAACGGAGTTACATGGGTAGTTTCATTTAGAAAGAGACAACCAAAGATGTAATTGTAGAAGCCACGACCTTTAACAATTTCCCCTGAAGCTAAAGCTTCTGTATCATACTTGCATGCTCTTGTGCAGTCTGGACAATAAGTTACCTACAACATTACACAATATAATGTATAATTTCCTTTGATCTTTTTTTACAGGAGATCCAAGTATTCTTATTATTTTAAACTTTAAAAGAAGCATAGAAGAGTAAATTGCTCAAGTTACAAACCTCCAATAATTTTGGCCGAAAAGAGTTATCAAGCATTACATCCACACCATACATGGCCCTAGATTTTGGACTGTGCATCTCTGGATGTACAGCAGCAGCTGACTCGAAGACGGATCTAATCATCTTTTTCACTCTCTGATGGATTTCTAACCATTTAACTGCAACAAACACGGATATCTACGTTTAAAAGTAGAACTCAAGAAATTACTGATGTACTTGTAAATAGATCATCCCACTTTCCACAAATTGGGAAAGCTCTCATACCTTGATGTTCCTGTTCAAACTTCTTCACAAACTCTGGTGTGTTCATGTGATTCATTCTCCTACCATAATTCTGAGAACCACTAACAGTTAGAAGATGGAATAACTTTAAAAGTTTGCATGGAAATGCAAAAACATCATTCTAAAGTAAAAGAAAACTCAGATAAACAGCAAGTTTTTTTTTTTTTATCTACAACTGTTAAAGCACCATGGCAGGCCATACAAACACGTAATTCTAAAGTAAAAGAAAACTCTGATAAATAGCAAGTTCTCTTTTATCTACAACCGTTAAAGCACCATGACTGGCCATACATATGCTTGACTGCATAGAAAATTAAAAATGCAGAGTCAATGTCCTTAAAAATGATCATAAAACTTACCATAACAGTAAAGTGAGTCTCGTACTCAAAGAAACTGTGCTTGTCCAGAGAATATGGGTTGTTTGCCAATCTAACCTGAAGGAAAAAAAAAAAACATTCATCACCAGCATGCAAAAAGTAAGGAAATCACAATCACATCCTAAAATCATTTCAGATATACCAAAGAAAGAATGTGTATACCCAGAAAACATCTGAAAGGAATATTTCCAAAGGGTCCACACTGCGAGCCAGTACTATGTAACGGAGATCAAACTTCCTTCGATGGAACAAAGCAGGGTGCTCGATATATTTCTGGCATATTTTTGGGCCAGTTTCCATGAGACGGATAATAGCAGATAAATCATCAATAACTGTTGTATCAATAGTACGTGCCATGTTCCAAGGTTTTAAGATCCAAAGATTATCAAGTCCATCTCTTTTCCGTACATGATAGTCACCAATAAGTTGCGATAAATGTGTTTCAAGGTTGTAAGTAGATTGCAGCCATTCAGGAGATCCATGTGCCTGTTGGAAGGAAGAAATAGAGTTAATGAACCCCATAGCAAAAATAATGCAAGTCTTGATTTCAGGTTTGAAATGCCTATCAAGTCATATTGTGATTGGTAGATATGTGATGACTGTTGAAAAGATCAAGTCTGGTATTTTAATTAATAATAATTAACAGACAAGTACGTGTAAGAGTCTCAAAATACAGGAATTTACAAGAGAAAAGAATCTGCTATCTTAACCTTTTGAACAGTCTCTGCCAAATGATGTTTCATGACAAGACAAGACTCATAAGGAAATTGGTTTACATATTGCTGATCCGTTATTCCAGTAGCTTTCTTCATTTCCTCATCCACCTGAAAACTTGTCCATATAATATCTGCATCCTTTGGCTCTGTTGCTGTAAGAGGGCAAAAAGGATCATCAGAACAGAGATCTGTATACTATATAGAATCTATAATCCAAATTAAAAAAAAATAAAATCGTAGTGATCTTTCCCAACCAAGAACCTCAACCTTAAAATATTCTAAGAAAGATTTGCTAATAAATCCTGGACACTCAAATCCAAATAATTATAAAACTTACCAAACTCATGTTCTATACGTAAAATGTGTGTGTGTGTGAATACAAACGTAGCAAACAAAGACCTTATAGGAGACAATACAATCCTTGATGCGTTAATATAAGAGATTTTTATTCACTGTGCAATAAATGACACGGTGATGCGTATTATGTCTTAAAAGCTAGTAAGATAAGAGTCAAACTAAGAAACGTTCCATCAATCGATCAGAACACATACTGACTACAAACTCGGGACGTGTCAAAAATTCTTCTACTTGAGGTATGTCGGTGTAAACACGTAAAGCACATCCATCACCATGATACAGACTTTTAGTTGAAGAAGACTCGGTATGTAGATAAGTAGAATCTTTCACATGCAACATTTGGCAATGTTTCTCATACTCCTGCAGGATTCAATGTGTATTTATACCAATCCAAAGGTGAGCCATATGGGGATTGGGGAAAGCCAGTAACTCTAGTAAATGGAGATAATACCTGAATAAAATAATTTTCTGGTGTATGGAACCAGGCTGTGAGTCTGGCAGAACGTTGTTTGTCCTCCCCAATACCAAATAGAAAATCACGAGTGCACTCATCACCTTTGTGAACATTCTGGATTGGCCATGATATAGAAAAGCTGAAAGGGAAACTCTACTCATGTTATGACTTAAACAAGAATTGTAATTTAATGTGCCTTTATACCAAAGAGGACAAGGAATATCACTTTTCTAGTAAGGAGCTACTATCAAACAGGAGCACAAGGCTTCTATGCGTGTAATCAAAAGGTTTATAATTGAATTCTATTTTTATTACAATTTTAGATTTCAATTTTAACAACAGATAAAGAGATTAGTAAGAATGATCCATAATGCAGCAAAGCAAAGGACACAAGGTTAGTAGAAAACCTCACAGCTGATGCCAGATTCCCGTCTGGCATAAAAAGGAAAGGAGCCACTCTGAAGTTTGGCTCATCGTTATGCCGCAAAGCTGAACCTAGTTCATCCATCACATACCTGTATAGAACCCAAAACCAAGCACTGTAATGAATAGAGGAAAATAATCATCTCTCTCTCTCTAGTCTCTCATAAGGGATCCTTTATTTTAATTTCTATAAGGACCACCATGAAATCATATCAATTTGAATGAATTTTGATTTGAATTTCTCTCTCTCTCTCTCTCTATATATATATATATATATATAGAGAGAGAGAGAGAGAGAGAGATAGAGAGAGAGAGTTAGTCTCTCATAAGGGATCCTTTATTTTAATTTTGGTAAGAACCGCCGTGAAATCACATAAATTTGAATGAATTTTGATTTGAATTTTTTTGTAAATAATAAGTTCATTGAAATCTACCTATGAATAAAATTTGAAATTTTTTCAAGTACTAGAACTATTTATCCCAATTTTTTTAAATTTGAATGCATCATAAAAATAGGTGAAATATAGGAAAATTCAAGAAAAATAGTTTTAGTGCTTGAAAAATTTTCAAATTTTATTCATAAGTAGATTTCAATGAACTTATCATTTACAAAAAAAAAAACAAATCAAAATTCATTTAAATCATTGTGATTTCATGGTGGTCCTTACCGAAAATAAAATAAGGGATCCCTTATGAGAGACTCTCTCTCTATATATATATAAATTTCACATAAGTGCGCACTGATGGAATTATATAAGGACATTGAATGTGAACCACTCATTTTACATACTTTGACTTGACATGTATACATTTGTCAAAGCTCTTTTATAAATGAGTAGCTCACATTCAATGTCCTTATATAATTCCATCAGTGCGCACCAATAGGAAAAGGACTATATATATATATCTAAAGCAAGTCATCACTCATCCCATTTATCAAGTGTGAACTGTTCACATCCAAATCCAATTAGAGAAAAACAAATGACAAGAAGTTGCACTGGTCCACTTTGATTAAGCTTAGCCCTTACTACCAAAAAACTATCACAAATTTACACAAATACTTCAAAATGAAATTGACACAATCGAAATGATAATCACACCAACACACTCACTGCTGGGAAAATAACTGTTGACCATGTATTAAGAAGGAAACAGGGGTTTTTACTCCAAGATAAGTTCACGTTTCACAATGCTGCATTCTTATCATTTTTACAGGTCATACTCCCGGAACATGCCATTTAGTATGATATTCCAAGGCATCTAATGAAAATTTTGAACATTTGGACAATTCATTTGTACAATACCATCATTACCTTTGGAGATCGGATGAATCCAACATTACACTTATAATCTGTTATTCTGTTACAATGAGTCCTTGGCAAGACAATCTGGTAGTACCTAAAGAGATGGCTGACAAGGAGTAGGGTAGCCGGGTAACTTTATTAGACTCGTTAATCGTTATGCCAACAAAGCATTCAAGTCTAGACTAATATTTTATCGTTAAAATGCTGGTATACCACCTAAACTGGTAATTCATTGATTTACTGATTAATATATACATACTTACAGGCTTACAGCTACATGATACATACCTTGAGCAGTCAGCTTATATAAGTTGACTATTTTGACTAAATGAATGCATTTATATTTAAGCTTTTCTTGTGTTTGAATCTTGTAATGATTCAGGTTTTAACCTGAATTATTACTTACTTTCCACACGATCTCCATCTATATTTTTTTTCCTTTTTTTCTCAACCACAAACTAAAAATTTGTTAAACAGAAGGACTACATAGAAGGGTGAACAAGTTGTTCACAAAAAAAAAAAGGGAAATTATCATTTTGGTCCCTATATTTTGGCCGACAATGACATTTTTAACTGTCTTTCCATTTTTCATTTGGGTGGTCCCTATATTTTAAAAAACATATCAATTTAGTCTCTCTGACCAGTTTTATAACCGTCAACCCTAACAGAAAATGGTGAATGATTATTTTAACTTTAGTCATTTATTTATTTTTAAATAAAATAGGGAAATTATCATTTTGATCCCTATATTTTGGCCGACAGTGACATTTTTAACGGTCTTTCCATTTTTCACTGGGTTGTCCCTATGTTTTCAAAAACACATCAATTTAGTCCCTCTGACCAGTTTTTTAACAGTCAACCCAAATAGAAAAGGGTGAACGACTATTTTAACCTTAGTCATTTATTTTCTTTTGAAAAGAAACGAAAAGAAAAGAAAAACAAAAAATGAAAAAGGAGAAAAACAAAAAATAGAAAAATAATATTAGATGGAAATAAAAAAAAAAAATCTTAAATGGATCTTCACCATTATATTATCTCCATTAATGGATATCATGAACACAAACCTTTATCATCAAAGCCAAACTCAAACAACAAAAAAATTGTTGATGTTAAAAATAAATATCTAAAAGATAAATCTCCATTATTGATGAAACAACAAAACAGTCGTCATCATCAATTAAAGAAAATTTTATATCTCCATTTTCTTCAATCATCATCAACAAATAAAGGTTCAAATTACATATTATTCATAAATAATAATAAAAAAAGGAATATCTCTTTTTAATTGTGGGAGTAATTGTTCAATAAACATTTATAATTCTTGATTCTAGATCTCTTGAAGCCTCCATTAAAACCCCAATTCCAAACCAGTCAGGCAATCACCACCACAAACCTAGGTTTGTAGGGATGGTGACAATGATTTTTTTTTTTTTTCTGGGTTACTAGTTAGTGTAATAGGTTGTTTGTGAATTTTGTGTAACCGGTGTAATGGTGAGGATTTTGATTCATTTTAATTTTTAGGTTTTGATCCATATTGATTGTTGATTTTAAAATTATATTGTTCTTAAAAAATAAAAATAAAATTATTTTTAATTAAATATTAAAATTAATTTAAAACATTATTTTGTGTTATATATACGACATATGACATTTTATATGGTTAAAGATAAAATTATCTTTAAAATTGTTAAGTTTGAGTAACGATTGACCAATTAAGGGACTAAATTGATGTGTTTTTTAAAACATAGGGTTCACCCAGTGAAAAATGGAAAGACAGTTAAAAACGTCATTATCGATCAAAACATAGGGACCAAAATGATAATATCCCAAAAAAAAAAAAAAGTAGTTCACACAAAAAAAAAAGTCAGGTGTGCTGATATATATATATATACACATAGTCCTTTTATGACATTATAAAATTAGTTCATCAGCCATCAATCATTAGATTCATCTACTTTTACTTGGTCAACATTCATTTCTACTTAATCAGTGGCACACGAGCCTCGTATTGACTTTATCAAATTCGGTGCACACTAAGAAAAAAACTCGTGTCTATACATTTACATATCTATATATTGGTATACTTGAGAAAGTGCGAGAGTCCGGGAAACGTTCCCGTAAATATATCTGACACAGGTGTTATTTTAAAAAATAATGAAAATAAATGTAAAACGTTGGGTGATGTTGGAGTGTTGACATTTTTTATTATTATTTAAATAACTGTGTCAGATACGTTTCTCAGAGCTGAGGTGATAATTACTGTATATACAGTATATATATATATATATATATATATAATAGCTAAAAAGTTAACTAAAGAGTAGAGAAGCTTATATAACTCATAGCCATAGCCAACCAGAAAAGTAACGAGGGCAAAGAAATTGAGCCAGTGACAAAACTGCATACCATACAGATGTTTCATCTATCTTTTCCTCATCGGCAAGTCTATATGTCATTAGATATAGCCACATCACACCAAGAACACGATCAGCAAGAGGTTGTTCCGAACTACATTCAGGAAGACGCGAATGAAGCATTGAATCAATTACATGTTTGCCATCTTCTATGATTTTAACAGCACTGATACCATTCAATACAGAAAGCGTGGGGATAGATTCAAGAATTTCTATGGCGCTTACCCCAAGAGGCCCGGGCATATCAACCTGTAGAAAAAGGCCAAACTCAACATGTTAAATCTTCCTTTGTTCACTGCTTTATCATCATTAGTGTCTTAAAGTAAAAAGAAAGTACAACTTCTGAAGAGAGTACCTCCAAAGAATGCAAGCAAGGAAATGCCTTCAACACTTCCAACAGTTCATTTACTGAATTCTGCTTCAACGGATTTCCCCGAATATTCAAATGTGAAAGCGTCGGCAACTTAACAGGTGAAAATGCCTGAGTAAAGGTGGAACTATTAAGCAACAGAAATAAACACTAGAGGATCAATGATTGTCTGAAACAATAAGCATTAATTATAACAAACAAATCCCATCAACAAAGTAGATGGACTGCCAGATTTCTTGGACCTTACTTTCCAGTTTCAAACTAGTAAATTCAAAAGGTAATATTAAATTAGCATTGATGGATTCAATTAAAGAAAAGCTAAGGAACAATTTGAGGAAAGAAAAGGAAAACATATGAGAAAACATACAGACCTTATTAACCAGATTGTGTATACATCTATCTGAGAGGTCAAGTGAGATCACACTTTGCAAGGGATGGTCACTCTGATGAAGACAGCTTGGATTATCCTTCCTATAAACATCTCCACAAAAGCCGAACGCCCACTCACCAAAGTTACGAGTGAAACGTGAGTTGTAGATTTCCAGTCTTAGACATCCTTGTAGAATTGCATCATCCATGTGGTGATCACTGGAAATAGAATAAATCATTCACCTCTTAACAAAGGCCCAGCAGCAGCTACATCAAATGCTAGTTGCAATTTTCCATTTTGTTTCAGCTGCATACCTTTTTTTCAAAACAGAATTATTATTCAGCCATAAAGCCCTCAGGTTCTTGAATTTGGTAACTTCCTGAACAACTATATCCGCATTCTCGAGCTTGTTTCCACAAAGGCTAAGTGCTTGCAAATCCTAATAAAATAAGGATGGCATATAGAGAGCTTTAGAATATAAAAGAGTATATTATAAAACATCATAATCGATTCACACATATTTGAACCAAGAAAACGTTGTGCTCATAAAATACATATTTATGAGATCAATTAGAGTAACAGACCGGAAATTTACTAGACAAACTAAGAGACAGCAGCATATCATCATCTATGTCGAGCTCTTCGAGCTCCAACCACTTAACAGAGCCATCGCCTTTCCCTGTTGCATTGCGAATCTCACTCTCTAGTACATCCTCAACATTGGATTTGATACCATTTTCATGAGAAACTCCATTTACAAGGTCCGTCTCTTCGGAATCAGAATTGAAATCAACATCTACACACATCAAAGAAGCCATCCTCTGAGCAAGGCCCGGAATCTCCTGCAGCTGCAACGACTCGACGAATGCAGTTCTTAGCACATGTAATGTAATCCAACAAAATCAAAATACAGTAGAGAAATCTATGAAGCTACACAGTATGATAAGACCTACCATCTCAAAGTCCTTTTGTATGTTGTGACATTGTTGAAATATTAACCAAGTAATAAAAGTCACAAACTAATAAACTAGAGATTGGTTTAAGGAGTAGCGAACCTGTTTATAAGCATCGGAGAGACGAAAAGTCCAGGCGTGGTCGACGAGAAAAACATTGGAGTGTTTAGGCATGGAGTCGGAGGTGAGGATGAGGCGGCGCTGGCGTCCCTCCTCGCAGAGCTGGATTCGGAAGTGAGCGCCGCCATCGAAGGAGTCAGTGGTGAGCTTTTGGAAGAGTTGGCGGTGCAGCGACTGAGGGAGGCCCGAGGCTGCCAATAAGAGACCGTGAACTTTCACAAAGTCCTCGTAGGTTGAGATTCTGTTGCTGCTACTTGACATTTAGTAAGACTTGAGAGTCAGTGACAGTGAACGTGAACGAGTGTCGACTGTCGAGTCCTTGTGTGTACGTTTTGGACTTCTAGACTCTAGTGGTGGCGTTTTGAGTGTTTTCTGAGATGGTAAGGAGTCCCTCCACAATGTAGTAAAATTGCAAAATTACTCCGACAATAATAATTTTTGCAAACTTATCCCTAACTCCCTAAAATTCTTCCAATAAACACAAAACCACAATATTTAAAGAAAGAGTTATGGGTATGAATATCTCGGTTCAATTTTCATAATTCAAAATTGAATATATCGATATTATCGGTCTATCATTGATTTTCCTTATCATTAACCCGTCCAGCTACCTGTATGAGATTTGGTTCATAATTACACTATACACCACATACGGTGTATTCCTTATGTTAATAGCGAAATTTGGTTAGGGGATCAAAGAGAAATTTTCACTCTCCTAGCTAGGATCGAAACCCGAATTCACCATTCATTGAACCCCGGACAGGCTATAAATTTACCCTGAAGAAGTGAAGAAGGGTCATCGGACTTCAGAACTATCAAGGATGAAGCTCGGCACCACCAGGTCGAACTCTCACACGAACACTAGAGTTTGGACAAAGCCCGATGAGTGGTTATCCGAGCTTTTTGAGATCACCTATTCTGGAACCCCGCTTTTTGGGGGCCTACCTCTAGAAACACCCCATGAAAGCAAGGAAAGGTCTCCGAGCTCAGGAAAAACTCGAAGTGAAGCCCTACAAACAAAGCGAGTTCCTTCCAGGTCAAGGCTTCCCGAGGTCCCATTTAACTCGTAGCCTAAGCCAGAAGCCCACTAACCTCTCCAGAAGCCCGCTGTCCCCGCCAGATACAAAGAAAAAGCCTTAAGTGGATTAGATTCATGTTATAGCTAATGTTCCAATTCGCAAAGGGACGCTTGTAGCCTACCTAGATGTGAAAGAATAATCTCGCTTAATCTACACTACCCCTAGTAAGTGCTCACAAGGCCGTCCCAAGCTTCTAAGACCAGAACTAAAGCATGGATCTACTTCGCTCTATGAAACAACGAGCAGTTAACTCGATGACCTCCATGATGAATCATGCCATGCATACACACACACACACACACACACACACAAGATCATATCTACGTTATAATGAATAATAAATTCTGCATACGTGTAAGACAAGAGTTTGATTCCAAAAAAGAAACAAACTTATCTTCGTCAAAGATATCCTCGAATCCGTTATCAATTCGAAGTCAACAACTTTCAAATAATGGATCCCGCCCGATAAGGAGGGAACGGATTCATAGGATCATGGCGGGATATTTATGAGTTTAAACCTACTTGGACTAGATATAAATAAAGCCAAACATGGAAGAAATTGAGGGAACGACAAGAAAAAGATAGGGAAGAGGGCCTAAATTCTGTGATCAGAACACGGCCGAACATATATCTACTATTCAACAAGCACGAGATTGACACCCTCTAATGTCCTAAAGAGGTTGTGAGTGTATATGAAAGGTTTATGTAAACTACGAGTGATCAATAATAAAATTCTCATTTACCACCACATTATCATTCGAATATACATTACTATCCTAATAGGTCAGGTATTTAAGGTACCGACCCCGGCCACCATCTCCGTGGTAGTGGTCTCGAGGGTGTTAGTTGAAATTTCTCATATTGAACAAATTTTCCGTTAACACCTTATTTTCTTAATTTCATTTTCATTTTCTTTATATATATATATATATATATATATATATATATATGAAATTGAAATAAATATTTGTTTGAAAGAGAATAATAAACAATTGATTATTTCATTTTTCATATCTATATGATCCTTACACTATGTTTTATGTTTACATCTTACATCGACGTCAACATCAGTTTGGAAAGAAGTTGGGAATTTTTTTTAGAAAGGCCTCATTTTTTTTAATATATTAATCTTGACATTTTCCACCTCTGTAATCTGTCAAAATGTCGTTGATCGAAATATCTTCATTTTTTCTTTATTTAAAGAGCATCTTTTTATGGATTTTCAATTTTCATTTATTTATACAAATGTCATATGTTTGTCAATTTGGCACTAGGGTCTGATACCGTTTTTCAATTTTTATTTATTTATACAAATCAAATGCGTGTCAATTGGCACAAGAACCAACGGTTTAGGGGGCCAAATAA